>VDFB02281492.1:199634617-199965690 GCA_007258455.2 Sequoia sempervirens
TGTAGCTTTACTTGCTTACTCTTAGAATGAAAATTTAGTTAACTCATAAATTATTCTTAGTGAAACAAGCTATTTTCTTTTCACTATTTTAAATTACTTGCTTTCCACTTTTGCTTGAAATGTATAAACACAATGAAGCTCAACTTAATTGATTATTTTTAGTTACTTATCAACAAACATTATTTCTCATTTTTAGTTACTTATCAACAAACTTTATTTCTCATACTTTCCATGCAATTTCTCATGCAATGAGATCCTCCTCACAACTATAGCATCAACATGTTGAAACAAGACTTGAGTTTTTGTACTCCATTGTTCTATGAAGCAGACTCAAAAATTATTTACTATCACCAGAAATGTGGTGTATGATGATGCTTTAATTTTGTTTACTCATTTCTCACAATGTTGCATTCGACCATCATGATGTATCTATAGATTACTTGTTGCTTGTTGTCATCCATTCCAAGAATTTTGAACATGCAGAAAATGTATCTCAAGCTTTCACTTTTACCACTATTTCATTTGGCAGTGCAATGAAATACCCCTTTGTATCTGTACCTCTCATAATGCTGAAACAAGACTTTAGATTTGCAATCCATTTGCATTAATGATGTTGTTTCGAGTTACATTCAGCTCAAACACTTAGTGCATTCTACTTTTAGTAAAAAATGCTTCTTTCTCCTTTACTTACTTTGGCTTTCGTACTTCTCCTACAACCACTTTTAATTATGTTTCTTGATGGAGAGAGACTTTCTTATGTACTCTTCATGCATTTTTTTCTATCTTAGGAAGAAATAGTTGATGAATCTATTCTTTGCATAGAATATTTTGAATAACAAACACCTGATGATGATGCTTTGAAGCTCCTCAAATTGCTTCAATTGTTACTCTTGATTTGTAAACAAGGAATTTTGTATGCCTGTTCATTTTCACATTTCCTGATGATGCACTCATTATGATTATCTACTTGAGAAATTAATCATTTATGATCTTCAACTCATTGCATTTTCAGACTTGATTGTCCTAAATGGTCAATTTCTTGAGTTCTTATGACACTTGTGATGTACTCCTTTGGATGCATGTCTATTTTTAGAAATATTGAACTATTTCCTTTCTCAACCCCTCTATTGATTGTTAAGGGGCAACATGCCAAGCCCAACCCTTGTGGGAGCCTGTTTTACACCACATGATTTAAATATTAAAAAAAATCAACATGGCTTTACCTATACCTGCACAAGAAACAAACAGTCTTAGATTAAAAACAATAAATCCAAAGTTTCTTATGATGTTTCCTCCTTGGTATTCTCTTGCACACTTCTTCTCTTTGCCTAATTGATTCAATGCACCATAAGCAGTATTCTACATTACTATTGATAGATCATGTAGGAGGATTCATAACCTGAGCGCTAACAAACATTAAAATCACTTGGAGGTTCACTTGCAGAATGGAAGAAAAGGGGAATGCACAACATTGGAGGAAACTCGAAAACATATTGACAACTATGTTCCCTCTTATGTGCTCTTTACTTCCTTTATCTTCAGTAGTGTAGTGTACTCCTTATGTTTCATTATTTCAGCTATTCCCACAGCTTGTGTGGGACACTTGATTCTTGTTTTCATCCTAATGAATACAAAACAACATTTTGTGATTTTCTTGTTCAATTTTGCACTTCTCTTTTGCAAAAATGTATGAAACATTTTGTAATGAATAACTGAATACATAATGAAAGAAATTTCTTTTATCTTTCATGCAATATTTAATGTTGCAAATGATGAATGGAAAATTGAAAGCCATTGTACATTTCAAAAAACTCCAAACTCAAATATATGCAATGGTTTAACAACTATAGAAATAAACTAAAACTCTTCACCTTAAAATGAACCTAAATTAACTAACTCTGTCAATTTGAGTTGTGGTGAAAAATTGATAGCACTCTTGGAGACCTCTGCTAGATTCTTTCCTGCTGAGCATCAAGCCAATTTCCTTATGTAGATCCATTAGGCATGGAGTCAATTCTACCTCTCTAAAACTCAAGAGATTCGAAAAAACTAAAACTTGCCACACCAAATAGTAGTAGAAACCAAAATAAAACAAAAGAAAGAAAACCTACAAGGCCCTAGTGGCTAGAAAACAATGTGAAACAACACTTATGGATAAGAAACAACTAAAATAAAAAATGCTTCAAGCACTTATTAGAAACAAATAACTCTAACCTAGACCAACCAATGAGGATGACTGTCTAAACAAAACCATTAATTGGTTTTGAAAAATAGCTGCCCCTTCTAACCAACAAAGGATGCTCTACTCAATTGTGAATCCACCAAAATATGTGGAGAAAAATCAAATATCCATCAATTTGCTGCAGCATCCTTTAAAGGAGAAAAGTGAAATCACTTACCCCCCTTTCTTGATTTGTGAAACATAGGTGATCAAGTGAAAAAGTGAACTGATTGTGCTTAACTTGACACTTTATTTGATGTTTTGGATTAGTGCTACTAGGAGGTTGCTCCTTCTTGTTGATTTCTGACCTAGCTAGATGCATGATATCACATCCCCTTGAATTTTTTGGGCAAGAGAGTAAAGAACTTTAGTGATCAGCCACAATCGCATCAGCTTCACCTTGTTTGATGGCTTTCCATGTCATTTCTTCCTCCATAGTTAATGGGTCATCCTCCTCTATTAGAGTGGCTAATAGCTCATCAAACCTATCCACTCTTTGAAGGATTTTTAGAAATATCTAGTTTCAGCTCAAAAACCACATCACTACTCAAGGGAGCATGCTCCAAATCACACTCTTGCTCTTCAATGAAACATGGAAAGTGCTTAGACAATGAAATAGTCTCCTCCAAAGGTGTTGTCATAATAGTGGTTTACAATTCCTGAGAGGAACAAATTTTAGCTGAAATCACATATTTTTAGAAAATATAATGATTTGAGCCTTAAAAAATTCCATTTTAAGGATTCCAATTGAAGACGATTCGATCAAATCACCTTAGATCAAAGCCCCTTGGATAGAACCTTGCTAGTTTTAAACCATACCTATAAATGCATCTCCTTTACACCTATCAAAATGCTGATAAAAAATCACTTTTGATTTAGCTTTTGGCAGATCAAATGAATTCATTTAAAATTTATTTCAAATGATTATGGTTTTCCTCATAACAAGCTATCCAATGAATATAATTTTAATATGTTTTGGTTTTGTTATGTATTCGTTTTTTAAGTTTTATTAAACATAGGTTTTTCATCGAAAATGAATTTCTTTGTTCTTCACATGTGGAAAAATAGAAGATTATAAAAATAAAATAAAATAAATGAGTGCACCAGATATTGAAGTCCTTGATCCAACAAAAAAAATAAAATGAAAATTTGACATTTACAAAAAGTGTTACATGTTATATGGCCGCGCTATGTTTGAATTGTAATTCGTTTGACTTTGAAAGTTGATTATGGAAAAAATATTCAATAAAAAAATATCTAACCAAGTGAAAGCACTAGATATCAGAGTTACAAATCTAAATTTAAAAGAACTATAATTTTATCCTTCATGGAAAAAAATTTATGCGTTATACGGTGTGCATCACTTTTTAAAAATGTTGTTTTCTGAAAAAATAAATTTTCGTGGGAGATGGAAAAAGAAGTACAATTTGATTCCAAAAATTTTGAAAAAAAATATTTTTAGAATCTACAGACAAAATTTGATGAGACTCTAGTTTGCACCATCTTCAAATTCCTCATAGTTTAGCCGCTATAGGTGCCCGAATGTGAAGATTCAGTTAAAAATAATAATTTTAGTGTCTAGTTTGGCCAAAAATTGCAAACCACTATTATGGAATCAGCAACTGACCCTTAATCGACACATCCACTTCAAACTCCTCTGTGCAACCAAAATTCAACTCTTCCAACTAGTCAAGATCATGCAAATCATTCTCATGAGAAGCTTCCTGATTCCCATCAAGACCACTTTTCTCCTCTTGCTCCAAAACTGATTTCTCTGATTTTGTGGTACAAGAGGGGCTAAAAATGTCTATTTCTTCATTCTACTGGCTAAGCTTTCCCGAAAGTAGTAGCTCACTTTGGAGTATAACCACTTCCACCTCTTTCATTTTCCGTTCAAGACAATCTCCTTCCCATGGAGTTGTTATAACATCCATGTGTGGGCAGAAAAGCTCAATTAAATCAGCTTGAAACAACTCCTCTTCAAGCTATAAAACTTTCAACTCAGGGCTGTTGTCATCTATTTTCTTACTGTAACACTTATCAATCTCTTTAAGTTCCTCAATAGGTTCACACTTGCACTCCTCTTGTTGAATCAATACTTCATCACCACATTTTATCTCCTCAAAGAGTGGCTCATCACATTTTTTGGGCTTTTCTAACTTCTCAACAACAACATTCTCATCAGCGTTCCTAGTGAAAGTAGGTAATTCATCCAACCAAACCATGGAGTGATCCTCTTGACTAGCCTCATTTTCCCCTCCACCCTATTGTCCTTATTGATCTATTAAAATAGATTGATCATTTTCAACAAAATTAGGAAACTCGTCAATAAAAATAAGCAATGATTCATCTTGAGAAGCCTTTTCTTGCTCCTTCTTTTGCTACCGCTAGTGGTAGAGCCCAAAATTTGAATGCAACAGGTTTACTTTCCTAAGCTTATCTATGCAGAGTAGGGTCCCTTGATCCATGGATTCATCCTTGGGTTCACCTAGTGAGGAAACTTAGCGAGCATCTTGGGTTTCCTGCATAGAAAGTTGTTGTTCAATGGGCTACTTCATAACTAGAGTAGGTTGGATCTACTCAGGAATAGGCTCATCTTATATGAATCTTAGTGTATTGAATCTAGGGATATCTCCTTCAAAAAATTGGTTTGGATAATTAGTAGTTGGGGTAGCCTTTTGCTCAACAACAGGCTTTTGAAAAGAAGGGAAACTCCTAAAACTTGGATTTTCAGCTTGGGAAGATCTAGGAGACCCACATTCTCTAAAACTTGGAAATTGATACTTACAAACCTCTTTTTGGATAGGCTATGCTAGAACTATAGGAGCTACTTGAATTTCATGCATTTGTGCCTCCAAAATTTTCTCACAAAGGTAGGCCTCATAAGCTATGTCTTCTTGTTGTTGATTATATTCATGTTTCCTTTTGATCTCCTCTAAGTACTTTTTGAAATCAAGCATGAAGTCAATCAATTCACTCTTTAGGCTTGCAATCTCCTCCTGTTGATTTAACTGATTTCATTGTTTTTCTATTTCACTCATCTACCTTTCATAGTTCAGCCTTATATACTTGAAGCTCAAGTATTCAATGTTTTGGGGTTGATTTTGAGCATATGAAAGTTGAGATGGAGGTTGAGCAAGGGTGGGTGGGTGGTAATTATATTATAGATGCTAGTTTTGAAAATCCATGGAATTGAAACCAGCACCATGATTATGTTGATATGGATGATATGAAGATGGATAAGCAAGATTTTCATGATATGGTGGATGGTATGACATATTATCATGAAACATAGACATGCCTGTTCATTCAAAGGCTAAAAAGAAAGCAAAAATTAGAATCTTTAAAATAAATATACCAACATTTCATCATTTAGAAACCAAAAAATGATTCTCAGAATCACAATAGGGTTTGATGATCTTATCTCCAAAGATTGATAATACTGAAGAAAACACTAGATCATTCAGTATGTGCACTTCTCATGTTCTGTTCACACTAGATCTGCTTGAAAATAAGAAATACAGTCATCAAGTATGTTGTTTTTAACCTCAAAACGATGAAGCTCTGCTATGCCTACAAAAACAACAACTTATGATTTTGAAATTTTACTCTGAAACAAACTTTCAGAGTCCCACCAGGCATGCCAAAAACTGTTGGCAATCAAGATTGCACCCTTAGCCAAGTCAGATTTTCCTATCCCGTTGCAATATGGAAACACTGTCAAATTTGTGGGTAAATCTCTAGGTGAGAGCGAATCTCCAGAGTGGGCTCGTTCCCCAAGTGAAACACCTAATCTACTATACTTTCAGGGAAAAGGGATAGAAGGAAAAATTTAAACTAGAAATCCTAAACTAAGGTGATTTACCTACAATAAGAAGATTTTGATAATTTTTTCACTCACAACAATACCTCCAAAACTCTGATTTTCACAATCACACCCTAAACATATAATTCAAAATTCATTTGCATAGAGGTTAATCAAACATAGCAAAAAATGCAACCCGAATCACATGAAACCCTTGCAAGCAAACCTACAATGACAAGACATGAGAAGGATTATGCATTTGAATCACAACTAACATCAGATTGTAACTATAAATTTAAGCAAGTGGATGAGAAAATAACTCTACTACTTTATTGAACTGAAGGAGTGAAAATTTTAGAATTTGAGTACATCAATTAACTTTCAAAACTTCTTAGTGTATAGGAGAGCAAGAAACCATCAATTTGAATTACTGAAAAATTAGAATTTTTTCTAACTTATATCCTCCAAGTGTCACCATAGTGGAAATAGCTAAAAATTAGCTTCACTGCATCTGAGAATATAATTTTTTTCCCAATTTCAAGCTCCTCAGAAAAGCTTGAAAGATAGTGCCTCAAACTACTCCAAACTGCATCAAAAAGATAGAAACTTCCCATCTCCAAAGGATCCATTCAAAAAATCCAAAAAAATCAGGTACAAATAGCTAGAAACTAAAAATGGAAACTTTAGTTTGCCTCCTTTTCTCCAAATTCTCCCAAGTGGAACTCAAATCAAAATAGAAACTTTCAATGAGGACTCAAGTACTACCTTTAAATAACAATTAATTAAGCAATTCATAAGAATATTCCTTAATTAATGTTTTACAATGTATAGTTTTCAAAATAGAAAGCCCTATAACATTCTCTTTTGATGCCAACTTGACTTTAATTACTCTGAATTTTTGTAATTTGGGTCTAAATATTTTAATTTTTTTCATTTTGAGTGAAATTCCATATTTTGCAAAAAATCAAAATATTATACAAAGACTTCTATACATTTTATTTTTCTATAAAAAATCATACAAACCTAAGCACCCATCATACATGTTCATCAATGCTTCAAGGGAGACTCTAAAATACTCAATACTTAGGTAAAATTTCAAAACCCTAAGGTCATTCTCTTGATTTTCAAATAATGCATTAAATATTTCTCAAGATTTCTAAAGGCTCCCCTAAAATGGACAAAGAATATATGATTTCTATAAAAATAAAAGAAAAAAAATTAAAGCTAGGCTCGACCTAGGCATGACCATTGACAAAGCAAGGCATATATAATTTAAGGTATTTGATTTTGAAAAGAAATGTGATAAAATTCACATTCAACTTAGGGCATGGAGAGAAACCCTAGCATCGAAACTCAAATGAAGCCCTAAATTTTCTCATCATTTGACTTGGCCAACTTTGGAGAAGAGGGCTCTACACTTGGCCACCATGGGAGTTAGGGTTTCGAGGCTGGAACTTCACCATTCGAGCTGCTTTCTCTATCATTCTTGTTGGATTTTCTCTTGCATTCAATGGTAATACTTTTGTTGGCATTTTGATATCTTTTTTACTCCATTTGAAAGATAAATTGGGTCTATAGGCTGTGACCATGACTTCTTGTTTTTAATGCATTTCATGTGTTTTGTTTTTTTTTTGTTGTGTTGTTTGCTTGGTTGGAATGAGAGGTCTTTTTCAAGCTTTTTGAGAAAGCTTGGCCTCGATTTTGGACTAGTTTTTTCACTTACAGCCATGGTAAGCTCCATTTCTATTTATAACTTGTGCATTTCCTTCTTTAAAAGGCTTGCTTCGAGCTCACTCAACAACAAAAATGAAGAATGAATGATTCTTTGACCTTAGCCATTGTATAGGCCATGGCCTCACCATATATATTTCTCTTATTTATACAAACATAAACTCTTTTGTGCTCGACCCATGATGTGAAATGGCATTACTTGTTAAATGAAAGAATTTTTTTGTATCTATGATTTCAATTTTTTGGGTTTGCAAAACTTATCATGGTCACATCCATTGAATTGAATGTCTTTATTTTCCTGAGTTGCAAAGATGGTAGAAGCTCGAACCATAGTCATTTTCCTCTATATTTGCATTTGCAACACAAAACCCTAAGTGGGTATGCTTATTTGTAAAGTAAAACTCACTCATAGGCCGCAACCATGAGATTTTAGCTATCTTTATTTGGAATTCATTTATGAGCTCGAATTACCATTATCTCTTCATTTTAAAGTTTCACAATCATAAACCCATGTGGGTTCCCCCTTAAAAGCTCAAACTGGGTACCATGCATTTGTCTCCACTTGAAAATCCTAGTTTGTTTAACATTGGCTCACTATTTTTTAAAAACAACAATGACTTCATTTTTTCTAGTTCAGATGCACACTGATGTAGCTTCACTTGCTCTTAGAATGAAAATTTAGTTAACTCAAAAATTATTCTTAGTGCAACAAGCTATTTTATTTTCATTGTTTCTAATTACTTGCTTTCTGATTTTTCTTGAAATGTATAAACATAATAAAGCTCAACTTTAATTGATTCTTTTTAGTTACTCGTCAAAAAACATGCTTTCTCATACTTTCCACACAATTTCTTATGGAATGAGATCCTCCTCACGACTATAGCATAAACATGCTAAAACAAGACTTGAGTTTTGTACTCCATTGTTCTATGAAGCAGACTCAGAAATTTCTTTACTTTCACTGAAAATGTGATGTATGATGATGCTTTAATCTTGTTTACTCATTTCTCACAATGTTGCATTTAGCCATAATGTTGTATCTATAGATTACTTGCTACTTGTTGTCATCCATTCCAAGCATTTTGAACATGCAAAAAATGTATCTCAAGCTTTCACTTTTACCACTGTTTCATTTGGCACTGTAATGAAATACCCATTTGTAGATGTAGCTTTCATAATTTTGAAACAAGCGTTGATTTTTGCAATCCATTGGCATTAATGATTTTGTTCCAAGTTACATTCAGCTCAAACACTTAATGCATTGTACTTTTAGTCAACAATGCTTCTTTCTCATTTACTTACTTTGGCTTTCATACTTCTCCTACAACTACTTGTAATATTATTTCTTGATGGATAGAGGCTTTCTTCTATAATATTCATGCATTTTTTTCTATCTTAGGTAGCAACTGTTGATGAATCTATTTTGTGCATAGAATATTTTGAAATACAAACACCTGATGATGATATGTTGAAGCTCCTCAAATTGCTTCAGTTGCTACTCTTGATTTGTAAACAAGGCATTGTGCATGCCCATTCACTATCACATTCCATGATGATTCACTCATTATGATGATCTAATTGAGAAATCGATCATTTATGATCTTCAACTCATTACATTCTTAGACTTTATTGTCCTAAATGGTCAATTTCTTGAGCTCTTATAACCTTTGTGATGTACTCCTTCAGATGCATGTCTCTTTTGAGCAATACTAAATTATTTCCTTTCTCAACCCCTCTATTGAATGTTAAGGGGAAACATGCCCAACTCAACCCTTGGAGGAGCATGTTTTACACCAAATGCTTTAAATCTTTAAAAAAAATCAGAAACATTCCTTTTCCTATACCTACACAAGAAAAGAATAGTGTTAGATTAAAAATAATAAATCCAAAGTTTCTTATGATGTTTCCTCCTTGGTATTCTCTTGCACACTTCTTGTCTTTTCTCAATTCATTCAATGCACCATAAGCAGTGTTCTACAATACTGTTGATAGATCATGTAGGAGGATTCATAACCTGAGCTCTAACAAACATTACAATCTCTTGCAGCTTCACTTGGAGAATGAAAGAAAAGAGAAATGCACAACATTGGAGGCAACGCAAAGAAATATCCAGTCAATGACGGATATGTTCCCTCTTATGTGCTCTATACTTCCTTTAGCTTCAGTAGCGTAGTGTACTCCTTATGATTCATTGTTTTAGCTATTCCCATGGCTTATGTGGGACACTTGATTATTATTTTCATCCTAATGAATACAAACCATCATTTTGTGCAATTTTTGTTCAATTTTCTACTTCTCTTTTGCAAAAAATTATGAAACATTGTGTAATGAAGAGCTAAATATAGAATGAAAGCACTTTCTTTTAAATTTCATGCAATATTTAATATTTCAAATGATGAAGGGAAAACTGAAACACATTTCACTTTTCAAAAAACTCCAAACTCAAATATATGCAATGGTTTAACAACTGTAGAAATAAATTGAAACTCTTCACCTTAAAATGAACTTGAATTAACCAACTCTATCAATTTGAGCTATGGTGAAAATTGATAACAGTTATAGAGCTTGAAAGCCTCATCATTCCTTAAATACTCATAGAACTATAAGAATGACACAAAGATAGTGAAAACAAAGAAAGGTTAGTTTAGGTCAATATGGAAGAGACCTAATTGTCTCAATGCCTCACATCATCCCCAAAAGGAAAACACAAGAAAAATGAATAAGTATAAAATGTTTACGCCATAAAGAAGAATGTAGATACATATAGACGAATGTACTAAAAGAGAGATACATCAAATAGAATAGTACAGGGGATCACATTATGCACATGCAATCACATAAATAAACATGAAAAATAAAATAATGGAGAATAATAGTAAGGCACATGCAATTCAACCTATAGTAGGTCATCGACATCCCAATATCGATTGGTATATACAAAAGGTAGACAACTAGCCAAATAGACAGCATGAAATGCCAAAACTGGAACAAGGCTTTCTAACCCCTTTCCCCCACTAAGTGTAGGAAAATGATGAGTTGAGATAGGCGATGAGAATGAGCTCCTTGTGATAAAAATAATGATTTGCAATGAATGTAAAACATGCAATAGTGAGGATTCAAGGATCCTAAAACTATTACATGGAAAGGAGCAAGGTACATGATTTGATTCATGTTTGATTCCTAGGGGGTACAAAATTCATCAATACTTTCTTTAAAGGACAAAATTTTTTGGTATGATGGTGAAAGAATATATGATAAGTACAATATGGTTCATTTTGTTAGTTTTTCTATTAGTCAAGTTTTCACATTTACGTGGTAATTTGATTAGTTGCCAACATAAAAGAGCATAGAAGATTGTCTCAATTTTTTATAGTTATAAGAGGTTATAAATAGATTTTGGATATTCATACAACTATTGTAATTGAATATTTTGTTAGTCATGTAGTATTGGTTTCTTCTTCTATGGTATGATAAATATGTTTTCATCAACTTCATCTTCTAATTGAAAATCCTATCTTTTTTTCTAAAACGAATGTGTTAGTGGTAGTAAAGTGTTCAGAAGGTGTGGTTTCTTTTCATTTATTCATAGGTAATGTATTGGAAGAATGTTGAAGAGGATGAAATTTTTTATTGATGAGGTAAAACAAGTTGTATACATATTCCATTCCTTGTTCATATTTAAGTAGATTTTGTAAGTTTCCTATAAGAGGAATGGCATGTATAGCAATAGGTTCATCTCTGAAAATGTCTTGTAAAGTTTTGAATTCTTCATATAGAAACCTTATGTCCTCTGGTGGGACATGAACAACATTATGCACATTGGTTGTAGGTAAGGAAGTCATTGGAAGTGAGGTATGCATGCTTGATCCATAGGGGGTTGATTATCAACACTATTAGAAAGAGAGTTAGAAAACCCAATATCCAAGAAAAATGGTCTATCGAGGGATGACATGAGCCTTGAACTATGTATCACCATAGTATTGCTAATAGGAAATGAAGTTATAAATCTCATACAAGATTCACAAACTCAATGCCAACCCTAATGGAAACCCTCAAGAAATTTTTTGGGTTCCATTTTTGAAATATTGTATCATTTGGCTTGGACCCTCATTTTGGGTTAGGGTTGTGTTCCTTATCACTATGTTAGGATTTTGCATTGCTTAAATTACTCAAAATTAACCTATGAATCTAGAAATCCCTTCATCATTCTAATTTTGCATTGATCTGATGTTCCCTATATCTTGTCATTCAAGTTGCCACTTATGCCATAAAAACCATTATTTTCATTGGCCCCCTAGGTTTAGGTTTTCTGGTCACCAAGTTCATTTTCATTGTTCAAAATTTATGATGGCCAGGCTTTATTTTATTTTTAATGAATTAAGTCTTAAATCCCCATTCCTAAGGCTCAAGTTCTCATTGGCCTTTAGGTGGCCCCTTTTTTGAATTAATTTTCGGCATGTGCAGAATTAGGTTTTCACGATGGCCATTTCATCATCAAGGGTTGATCACCACCATTCCCCTTGGGCCCATGCTGATTTATTCCTTATTATTTTACTCACATGGGCTAGCGAGCTTGAGCTGCATGTCTAGTGCTTTGGTGGGCTTGAGCTCATTGGTGAAGATAGTTGGCCCCATTGAAGGAAGAACAATGACAGTTATTAGGTAACATGGCCACATCTTGACCACTTCCCATGCACCCATGTTGGTTTATTTCATATTAATTTATAACACACGGGCTAGTGGGTGATGAGATCAACATTTCCAAAAGGCCATTGGAATGTATACTTTTAAGAAAAATCAATGATGGACACCACAAAACGTTTCTACATCGGGATTGTTCCATGCACACTCGTCTATCTTGTGCATTAAGGAAAGTTGATCACACAAGCTAGTAGCAAAGGAGACATATGTCACTATTTGTGGGACCTGCTAGGCTTTGAAGATGGTGATTGCTTCATAGAGAAGGGAGATCAACGGTCGATGGCGGGTTACATGGTTCAATCCTGACCACTCCCCGCCATCCCATGGGGGGCCCACTTGTGTCCCATATTTTTTAGTGGGTAAGTAGGGAACTACCACATGGATGTTTTGTAGGCTCCAATGGACTTTAGTGGATTTAAAATGCTACTAAATTTGGCTGAGATGGCACTATGATAAAATCAACACCATTTTTGAGATTATTCTTTAAAGCAAATGTTTGGGATTTTAGCCGTCAATTTTGACAGTTAATGGTACATGTGGGAAGGTGGAAATAAAGAAAGATAGGGTACGAATTGATATTTTGAAATCAAATCAAGATCATTCTCCATTTTTTTTCTATGAAGCAATACAAGTGTATTAATTTCCATGAGTGAGTGGGTAACCATGGCATGACAAGTTTTAATTAACGCTAAGTATGTGGTCGAAATACATGTATAGAGTGGATGCATATCTTCTTTGGGATTTTTTTATTAAGAAAAGGAATTAATAGCATACAATTAAGATTTATCATTCCTAGTTATACCAGTAATATCTTCCCATTGATTTATTTTGAAAAACATAATCAACAGTTGAGATTTTCAAAAAATTAAAGCAGACTTATGTCAGCTCATGTGCATAAGATTTTATTGAATATTAATGGTTGGAATGCTTGCATAGCTTGATATAATGGGGACTGATGGCCATATTTTTCATTCAAAAATTGGATTCAGAGACAAAAAATTGATTTTAGTCCAAGAGCAGAATTGGTGAGAGTTTTTTTAGTCTTGTTCTGGTTATTGAGAGGATGAGTAAGGCAGGGGAGTTTTCCAAGCCGGTCCAAAGGTCCAAGAGATTGAGTTTGCTTGAATTTGACGAAAATTCTCCTTAGGATGAAATTGAGACAAAGGGAACTCCTAAAACACCAAAGGGTAGAAGGGAATGTAGGAAATTAAGGAAATATGGTGTAAGGAGAAATTATCGCTTAAGAAGCTGGACTGTTTCAAAAGAACTAGTCAAGTTCAGAGGGAAGGAGTTAGTTGAATATGAAAAGCAGGCAAAGAGGCAATGAAAATATTGTAAGTCCTATCTGGGGAAAATTAATTCTCTCATTGAGGTTTTTGATATCCCTTTCAAATAGTGGAGGTGATACTAATATGGAGGGTGACTATTATCCCCTCTCCCTAGTACCTTCTAAAGACTTTGATGAGGAAGTGGTGACTGTTCCTCCAGTTCCACCATGAACATGACATAGGAGGGTATCCTCTGAGGCTGATGACTTAGAGTGATGAATCTTCCCCATTTTTGTTTTTGATGACTCCATGGCCACCTTGTCATGATCATCCTCTTCAACATGTTTGTGGTTTTTTTTTAAGCGCTGATGTGGAATTTTTTTAGGCTGGTGTGTTGGAGAAGTGCCAGAATTCCTAACTTTGATGGTAGATATACTTTTTTCAAGAGGTAGGCACAATTTTGCTTGGGCTATGAGTGGAGAATCTTCTTTGGTCAATAAGAATGAGGTGATCATACTCCAACAACAAAATTTTCCTTTTGGGGAGCTGACATGTCTTCATTCAAAGGATGTGGAGTTTGTTCTTTCACTTTTCCATTTTCCTCAATGAGTACAAGGATGAGGTAATGATACTCCAGCAACAAACTTTTCCTTTTGAGGAGCCAACATGTCTTCATTCAGAGGATGTGGAGTTTGTTATTTTACTCTTCCATTTTTTGCAATGAGTACATGTAACTAACTAAGGAACGTCTCAAATTATAGTGCAAATGATCTTCAAATGAAATGAAATGAAATGTAAGTGTAATTGAGCCTGATGCTTGTTGATCCATTTTTCTATAAAATGTCTCTCAGGGTTCATTCCATGGGTATGATTTTTAGGTCTCAAAATGGTCTAGGTAAAGAGATAAGTTTAGAAAAGGCATTCTAATAGAGAATATGGATAAATGGGATAGTATATTTTCTTGGGTATGAGTCATGTATTTAATAGTCTTAAATTGGTTTTATAGAAGTTACTGATATCAAAACAAATCTTAGTTTAGAAACAAACAATCTCCTATGTATCTTTCTTACAAGTTATAAATGAAAATATTATTGGTATTCTCATTTTTCTTCAGTTGTTCCATTAAATGTATGATTTTCTTTTAGCTTTAACTCAAAGAGTTAATTAAATGCTTGAAGAGGGTTATAAATTTGTATGGAATTACACAGGATTTGATAAGAAGTTATTATTTCAGGAATTGTGAATTTTCATACTACAAAGTATTATAAGAATAGTCCACCAATTTCTAAATTAAATAGCTTATATATTACTAGTTCTCGCATATTGGAATCCATTTTCCAAATTGATGAATCATTGGCCTATTTGTTAGATATCCTTGCATAAAAATGAGCTACAGGCATACCTAACCATGGATTTAAAATAAGAACAACATTCAATTAAAATTATTTTATGATGTATGAGTTTGAAATACACCTGATTCCTAGCAAATAGATAATCATTTGGTCAAAAGATCTTCCAAATCTTCAGTAAAGAGAATTTATTTGCAATAAATAGTAATAAATCTATGTATGAATGTGTTATCAATTTGATATACCTAATTCGAACAGAATAGGGAACACCCTCCTAGGTCTCACAAAGCTTGAAGAGTAGGAGTAAAGACCTCAAAATAATTTACTCATTGTGCTAGCCACTGACCTTGAAATTTCTTAACCATAAGGGTTGGCTACCCTTTAGATAAATTCATGGTTCTACTAGAAAAAGAACCAATAAAAATGGTGACTATATTGGGGAACAAATTTGAGAAAATTCTAATAGATCATCTAGGAGCTCCATACTGCTTGAAGTTCAATCCTCCATAAAGAGAGGTTGTGACTTTGTCTAAAGAACCTAATGAATATTTGAAGCGAATCTCAAATATACAACAAATTTGTAGTCAAGAAGAAAGGTTAGCAATTGCTCCAAGTTTCTAGGTATTCTCATAAATTTAAAGAAAATATTATCATGTTTGAAAGCAGTTTATGAGAAGTCTTCAAGTTTGAAAGAATTTTGATTCCCTATTGAGTGAATTAAGCACTAAGAATGGGAATAGTAGTGATTGTCTTACATACTTATATATTACTAAATTGCAACATCTACTATGAAATGAAGCATGCAATATTTCTGAAGAGATTCATTTAGAAGGTCTTAAGAAAATCAAATATGCATTGTAAGAGCTTAAGATTATGTTGTAAAAAAAATTGGAAGTACCCTTTGGAACTACAATGTTGATATGAAAAAGTTTGTAAGGGTATAAGAAAGCATATAATCAATATATGTGTCTTTGTATGCTTCCTAGGTAAATCATGGTTTGTAATCAACTCTAGTGAAATTGTAAGAGAATTTTTAACTCTAAAAGATATAGAGCCATTAATTTTAGTGGAATTAATGGTTACCCAAATGTTACTCCACCTGAAATAAGAGATAAATTACCAAAGTTCAATGATAAAAAGTATGAGCCAACAAATAAAAATCTCCAAGAATTCAACCATTTAATGGATGACTATGAAGTAGATCATGAGGATGTAATTATGAGATTATTTGTTCAATCTCTGAAAGGAGATGTAAGGGATTAGTTCTTTGATTTACCAACTTGTTCTATTTATTCTTGGAGTGAGTTCAAAGCAGTATTCATAGACAATTTTTTTTGAAAGAATCAATGCTAGTTCTATGCTAAATAAATTTATGAGCATTGAGAAAGAGAAGGACGATTTGGTTCCATCATTCAATAGAAGGTTTGCTAAAACATTAAGGGATATTCCCAAGATCCTATGATTAAGTGGTGTAGTATGTTTGGTTTTTTATTTGGGATCTTTTGATAGTAAGATCAGTTATTTATTGAGAGATAAGGATCCTAAAACATTGCATCAGGCCTATGGGATGGCCATGAACATTGAAAAAAACTTCAAATATGGCATGCAAAGAAGTTATCTAAATATAAGTGTTTACTGCCCTAAGATACCAAAAATTGATGAAAGGTGTGATGCAGAAATTAAAGATGAATGTAAAAGCATTTACACCCCTATTGTTTCAGCTTGCACATCATTCCATGATGAGGATCACATAGAGCCCCAAAAAAGTAATCAAGAAGTTCCATGCATTTGTGATCCTAAAATCTTTGTTCATGCCCTCTCCTGCATAAGAAGACATGAAGAAGAATCATCATATGATCTTTATGCAAGGTTTATGGGTACTCTATCTAATTCTGAAATGTCATAGACCTAAAAAATTAGAATGCATTGATTTTTTTTTATGAATCTTATGAACCAGATTTGAGTTCTCTACCAAAGGAGTTGAAACCTGTTGAGCTTGACCAAGTGTGTGAATAATTTTCTCTTTTTGGAAAAATTAGATATGATCACCAGGAAACTATCATGTTTTCAACCTATCATGATAATAATTCTATGGCTCCACATGAGCTAAGAAGGAAGATGTGACATAAAGAAGAAGATATTAGAGCCAAGGTTGAAAAAATATGCCTCATTGAATAAAATGGAATGCTTGTTTCCAATTCTTCTGAAGATTCCCATATTTGCATGCCTATGGAAGATATAATACTAAGCATTCAGTCTAAAAATTCATAACACAATTGTAATACTAATAAGTCCTCTTGTTGTCGTAGTGATGTTGGTAATAAATATGATCACACCTCTGGTAGTCACGTGTTTCCCCATAAGGAAGAAATTGAAATTTTTGCTACAAATAAGAAATATGATGATAAAAACATATGTTTGCTTGATAAGGAAAAATTTTCTCCTTGTGAAAATTTTTTAGAGTATGCATCAAAAATGTTGATTTTACAGGATATAAACGAAATTGAAAATCTATCTATATGATCTTCTAGTGATTCTAGTGATTTTGAGTATAATGATGATATGGAATATTTAGATCTTCATGTTAAACATGTTGAGGATTTTGTAACTACAATGAATGTAATAGAAAACCCCTTGTTTGATGAGCTTCCATCTACACTAGAAGTGAGAAATGATGATCCTTATTGGTTTAGAGAAAATACACTATTTGTTGAGAGCTCTGATGATGCATCTGATACAGGGTTAGAGTGTGGTCTTGATAAAACAAAGCAACATGTTGATGAACTCCTAGAGGGCATTGCCTATGAATGTTTTACATTTGAAATAGATGTTGTAGAAAAGGTTGAGTATCATAATGCCAACTACTTGGAAGAATATGAATACTTTCAGTTTCTAGTTCAGTTAGAAGGTATTTGGATGGAGCATAAAAATAAGATGAATAACAAGGAATGTTATTTTTAGTATGAGCATGTTTCATGTGGTGGACATACCACATATGTGTCATATGATTTTGAAAGTTTATAGTTTATGCCTAACTATACAATGAAGAATGACAAATTACATTAGCAATGGTATGCTAAAAAAAATTGTGAAAGATGTTAATGAAAAATATGTTAATAGGAAATTTTTAAGGGTAACTGCATATTTTCTCTTGAAAAAGGAGAATTATAAATGTTGCAGTGGTATGGAAGAAGTAAAATTGGATGGAGGAATGTTAGTTCTTTCAATAGATTGGTCTTTGATAGGGGTAAGAATCACCGCTGGATTTAGTGGCTTGGTGCCACCAACTAAATTTGAAATCTGGTTAAATTTTCAAGGTGCATATCGATAACTTTCACCTCAGATGAAGGCTTCAGATAACTCGAGATTGGACCTCCTGGTTTAGGTTTTTATGGCCTATGTAAAAATCTATATATGTTGGTTGTCCTAGTTTTGTTTTTTGTACTTGTTCTACTTCACCTATGATTTTGGGATCTCACCATGCCTAGAGGAGGCATGCATCCCCAACTGGAGCCACTGATGGAACCCCTCAAAAAATTATTTGGTTTCCATTTTTGAAATATTGTATCATTTGGATTGGACCCTCATTTTGGCTTAGGGGTGTGTTCCTTATCACTATGTTAGTGTTTTGTATTGCTTAAATTCCTCACAATTAACCTATGAATCTAGCAAAACCTTGGTCATTCTAGTTTTTCATTGACGTGATGTTCTCTCTATCTGGTCATTCTACTTGTCACTTATGCCATCAAAATCATTGTTTTCACTAGCCCCCTAGGTTTAGGTTTGTCAGACACCAAGTTCCTTTTCATTATTCAAAATTTAGTATGGTTGGGCTTGATTTTATTTTTAATGACTTAAGTCTTAAATCCCCATTCCTAAGTGTCAAGTTCCCGTTGGCATAGAGGTTGCCCCTTTTTTAAATTAACTTTTGCAGCATGTGCAGAATTAGGTTTTCATGTTGGCCATCCAATCATCAAGGGTTGATCACCACCGTTCCTTGTGTTCCCAAGCTCATTGGTGAAGATAGCTAGTGCCATTGAAGGAAGATCAATGAAAGTTATTAGGTAATGTGGCCACATCATGACCACTCCCTGCGCACCTGTGTTGGTTCATTTCATATTACTTTAAAACACACGGGATAGTGGGTGATGGGCATGTGTCATGTATGGTGGTGGGATCAGTGTTTCCAAAAGTCCAATGAACATAGTTTCGACAAAGATCAACGATGGACACCTCAACACGTGTCTACATTGGGACTGTTCCTCGCACACTCGTCTGTCTTGTGCATTAAGGAAAGATGATCACACAGGCTAGCAAGCCAGGAGAAATTTGTCACTATTTGTGAGCCTACCAAGATTTGAAGATGGTGACTGCTTCATAAAGAAGGGAGATCAATATTCGATGGCGGGTGACGTGGTTCAATACTGACCTCTCCTTGCCATCCCATGAGGGGACCACTTATGTCCCATATTTTTCAGTGAGAAAGTGCACAACTGCCACATGGATATTCTGTAGGCTTCAATGGAATTTAGTGGATTTAGACTACTTCTAAATTTGGCCGAGATGGCACTATGATAAAAATGACACCATTTTTTAGATTATTTTTTAAAACACATGTTTGGGATTTTGGTCGATAATTTTGACAATTATTGGTATGTGTGGGAAGGTGGAAATAATGAAAGATAGGGTACGGATCAATACTCTAAGATAAAATCAAGATCATTCCCCATTATTTTTCTATGAAAAAATACAATTGTATTAATTCCCATGGGTGAGCGGGTAACCATGACACAAATTTGTTTAATTAATGCTAAGTATGTGTTTGAAATATGTGTACAGATTGGATGTATATCTACTTTGGGATTTTCTAATCAAGAAAATGCATTGATAGCATATAATTAAGCTTTATCATTAGTGGTTATATTGGTGATATCTGTTCATTGATTTATTTTTAAAAACATGATCAACGATTGAGATTTTCAAAAAATCAAAGCAAACTGATGTCAGCTCACGAGCATAAGATTTTCTTGAGTATTAATGGTTGGAACACTTGCATGGCTTGATATAATGGGGACTAATGGCCATATTTTTCATTCAAAATTTTCATTCAGAGATAGACAATTGAGTTTAGTCCAATAGCATAATTGGTGAGATTTTTTTGAGTTTTCTTGGTCTCACCTTATTGAGAAGATGAGTAAGGTAGGAGAGTCTGTCAAGCTGGTCCAGAGGTCCAAGAGATTGGGTTTTCTTGAAAATGAGGAAAATTCTCCTAAGGATGAAATTGAGACAAAGGAAGCTCCTAAAACACCAAAGGGTAGAAGGGCATGCAGGAAATCCAAGAAATATGGTGTAAGGAGAAATTATCACCTAAGAAGTTCTCAGACCATTTCAGGCTTGTGTGTTGGAGAAGTGCCAAACTTCCTAATTTTGCGGACATATATACTTTATTTGGGAGGTAGGAAAAATTTTTCTTGGGTTGTGAGTGGAGAATATTCTTTGTTCAACAAGGACAAGGAGATGATACTCCAACAACAAACTTCACCTTTTAAGGATTCGACATGTCTTCATTCAGACAATGTGGAGTTTCATCTTTTAATCTTCCATTTTTCACAATGAGTACATGTAACTAACTGAGGAGCATCTCAAATTCTAGTCCAAATGATCTTCAAATGAAATGAAATGTAAGTGTAATTGAGCCTGATTCTTGTTGCTCCCTTGTTCTATAAAATGGATCCTAGGGCTCATTGCATGTGTTGGTTTTTTAGGTCTCAAAATGGTCTAGGTAAAGAGCTAATTTCAGAAAAGGAATTATGATAGAGAATATGGATAAATGGAAAAATAGATTGTCTTGGGTATGAGTGCTATATGTAATAGTCTTAAATTGGTTTTATAGAAGTTATTGATATTGAAACAAATCTTAGTTCACAAACAAATACTCTCCTATGTATCTTTCTTAAAAGTTATAAATGAAAATATTAATGATATTCTCATTTGTCTTCAGTTGTTCCACTGAATGTATGATTCTATTTTATCTTTAACTCAAAGAGTTAAGTCAATGCTTGAAGAGGGTTATAGATTTGTAGGGAATTACATAGGATTTGATAAGAAGTTATTGTTTCAAGCATTGTGAGTTTTCATATTGCAAAGTATCATGATAATAGTCCACCAATTTCTAAATTAAATAGCTTATATATTACTAGTTCTTGCATATTTGACTCCATTGTCCCAATTGTTGAAGCACTGGTCTATTTGTTAGATAACCTTGCATAAAAATGAGCTACGAGCATACTTGACCATGGATTTAAAATAAGAACAACATTAAATTAAAAATATTTTATGATGTATGGGTTTGAAATACCCCTAATTCCCAGCAAATAGATAATCATTTGCTCAAAAGGTCTTCAAAATCTTCAGTAAAGAGAATTTGTTTGCAATAAATAGGAGTAAATCAATGTATGAATGTGTTATCAACTTGATATACCTAATTTAAACATAATAGGGAACACCCTCCTAGGTCTCACAGATCCTGAAGAGTAGGAGTAAAGACCTAAAAATTGTTTACTCATTGTGTTGGCCACTAACCTTGAAATTTTTTAACCATAAGGGTTGGCTACCCTTTAGAGAAATTCATGGTTCCATTGGAAAAAGAACTAACAAGCCCAAAATGGAAAGAGGGTAAAGTTTAATGCAATGACCTAGAATACAATTTTTGGATTCTAAACAATGTAATTTGGCAATTACACTATGTAAAAACAATAAAATGAAGTCTTGTAAATGCAATTTTGAAATAACGAAATGCACTAAATTTACCAATTTTAGCTAGATATGATCAAATTGATGAAACACAAATTTTGCAAACAAAATTGCAAAAAAGAAGATTTTAATGCCCAAATTTTCAAATTTTGACCTGATTAGGGAATCATTCACCCTAGGGTGAATGGGTCCTAGACGAGGGGTTTTAAACAAATTTCTACACATTTTCAAGTGGTTTTTAGATTCTATTTTTTAAAAATAAGTTTCAATTTGATTTTTCTATAAATGTAATGTGAAATGAAAGTGTAAACTTTGATAGAATGACAACCTAGAACACCTAATTTGATATATAGTTTTGTTTCAATTTTCAAATGCAAGTGAATATGATGTAAATTATATGCAAGATGACTGACTTTTTTATATTTTTTAGATTTTAAGAATGCAAAATATGCAATCCTAAAACCTTTAATGAGAAGCAAAGTTGAATGCAAACTAGACACCCTAAATGAGACCTAATTGAATGCAAAGAGATGCAAATGAATGCAAGATCTAAATCTAGGATGAAAAGGACTCCAAAATTAGAAAATGCAATGATCAAACTCAGGTTCACCAAAATGAAGCATAGAAAAATAGGTGTGTTGTTGAGATGAAAACTAATGATGCACCTAATTCTCCTAATTTCATTCAAAATATGAGCTATAATAAGCAAATAAGGAACAATAATTAAATCTAACTGATACACTAGTCAAAAGGGAGATCTAGAAAGGGTGAAATGTTGTGTACCTTTCACCAAAATTTATTTTTTAGACATCTCTAAGGACTCGTTCACCCTATGGTGAAAGGTTCCTAGCTAGGGCTCCTAAAAATCAATTTCTAGGTTCTTTTCTTCTATGTCTGGACTCCTAGATTCAAGTTGTTCACTGTGGAAAGGCCAGAAATAAATATGGTAGCTTAGTTTATGTGATTTCACAACTTTTTTTGCAACTTTGACAACTTTTCAACTTTCTTCAATTTTTTCTCCAATTGATCTTCAACCTAAAATCTTCAATCACACATCAAAGAGAGAAAAATGTTGTTTATTAGGGAAAGTGGGTTTTACATGGTCAAACCCCGTTTTGGTAATTAAACCTTGAACTGAAATGAAACATAAAAGGAATGATGAATGAACAACACTATGTATTAACTCACCAAACCTTAATTGAAACCTTGGAGTACAAATCTACAAAATTGCATGAAGTGGACTCAATGAATGTGTATCTTGATCATGAAACTTGATGTGAAACAATTCCTTTGATATGCTTTATTTATCTTGAATACTACATCAACATATTAGCTCAAACAACATGCATGATGCAATACGTCTTGGACATGAAAAAATGGAATCTTGAATGATGCTATAGTTTGCTATAAATTTTCCCTTGAAATGCCTTGAAATTTCTCTTGAATGCTCTTGAAGTTCTCTTGTGAAAATAATCTTGATTTCTTATGAAATTATAGAAAATTGCTAGGTGAAACTAAGTGAAATAGCCTTGTATTTATACATATTTTAAATTTAATTCCCAAAATTCAAATATCACAAGACAACATTTAATTATATATTTTAAATCATTAAAATATTGCTAAAAACATGTCCCAAAGGGGGGTCATAGGTCTAAGTGAGGACCCATTCGCCATAGGGTGAATGGGTCCTAGGCCACTTACATATGTCACACATCAGACAATGTTAAAAATTATGTAAACATAAGGTCATAGAACTAAGTGAGGGCCCATTCACCCTATGGAGAATGGGTCCTAGGTCACTTACCTAGGACACAAATCTTCCAAAGTTAAGTGTTGTGAAATGGAATTTATGAATGTCTAGTTTTATCTCTGAAAATTTTGCATTTAATTAGTATAGGATTTGATTTAAAGGGATAAATTAAGGAAAATTAAGCTCAATCAACTAATAAAGCCCTAGATTAGTGTGAAAGTGTAAAGTTACACCTTAGAACACCCTAAATAAGGCACAATTAAGTCCATTTAGTTTAAAAGGGCCTTAAACTTAATGTGTGTGTCGCCAAAAAATGTATAGTTGACATTTTTATTGTCACTTAAGTCTTTCTAATGGGTTTTGGCTTGATTTTTGCTTGGGTATAATGTTGTAATGTGGTCAAAACATTCACATTTGGTCCTAAACATTCAAATTATGATGTCTTGTGAAGGTTTTGTGAAGTGTTGTAAAACATTTCTACACTTTTCTAGACTCTATTCATTACAATTCACCTAAAAATCACCTTTTCATCACTTATTAAGTCCTATTTTGAAGTGTTGTAAAGTCTTGTAACAAGATTTCTTGCTTTTATAGGCTTAATTTCACCAATTCAACCCTTTCTCATGTCTAAATGACCTCTTAATACTTTTTCCAGTCGCTTTCAAGTGCCTTGTTAGGGATATTCCTGTTGGACAAGTTTGAATGCCCTAAAATTCCCGACACCCACTTAATTTTTTTAAGTGGGACTAAGTCACCAATAGGGGAGACAGTACTTTTTGGCACAAAAATCAAAATAATTTCAAAATTCTAGCAGAATTTTGTCCTCTAACCCTTGAGGTCGGCCTGCGATGTGTTACTTTCAGGAATTTTTAATAAAATTAGGTATAAATAAGGGTTTTTCACCTAATTTTACATCTCCTCCTACATTATCCTAATTCACAAGCATTAAAGCATTCATCAAAAGCATTCAAGAAAATCAAGCATCATTGAGTCAAGCTATTGGAGGTCTCCATGGCACATCTTCAAATTTTGAGCATCAATGGTGTGGTAAGTTTATGATATTTACATTTCCATGTTATCTATTTATCACTCTCTTTTCATATCATTTCATTGTTTAGGGTTTGATTACCAAAGTGGGGTTTGACCAAGGCAAACCCCTATTCTCTAATCCTCAACCATTTTTCCCCTTTTGCATGTGACTTTTGAATGCATATTTTTCAAGCAATAGGTGTTGAAAAGTGATCAAAAAGTGAACAAAGTCAACCTAATCAAGACAACCCTAATTTATGCTTGGAGAGACTTTCAGCTTCGTTTTATGCAGAATAAAATATAGCCACCTGTCAGGAAAGAGAATACAGATCAAAGAATTTCAGATTTTGTCCAAAATTCCCCAAGATTTGTAGGAGGACTAAGTTGCCACTAGTGGCGAATTAGTCCCACTTCCAGGCCTGCAATCTGATTTTGACATTTTTGGATACCCATTTGGCAGATTCCCTTTCCAACAAAGTTTTTTGAAACTAGGACTAAGTCGCCCATACTAGCCTAACTATCCCAGTCAACATTTCAGTCAAATTTCTAGAATTCTAGAATCTTCCAGTGTCATACTTCTGATTATAGATGCACCTCTTCCATTCCGTTATGTTATTTCATCATTTAATTGCATTTCTTAGTCATTTTTGCATATCACATTGTGTTTTCCAACATTTGGCTTTTTTATAGTTTTGCATTATTAAATCATTCCATTTTCACATAAGAACATTAGTACATTATAATTAGACATAATTACATCCCTCATTACATTAATCTTTGAATGTTTACATAGATTTTTAACCCTATTCCTTCCCTCTTAGGTGAAAGATCCTAGAAGGGTAAGTGTCCAAAAGGGCTTTTAAAATATTTGTTTACAATGTGAATATGAAAAAAATATTACAACACTAAATTAAGGTAGCATTAAGCTCATTTTAATATTAATTATTTTGGAATTAAGTGTGAAAAGGGGATTCCTTTTCCAACACTACAATTTTAACTTTTTAGATTTAATTCAAATTCTCAAAAAATACTAATTAAACAGGTGACTTAGAAGTATAATTAGGAACATGCACTTAGGAGTGAGCCAAACATAGTGTGGAATTGTCAAGGGTGATATTTTATGATGGTACAACATCGATGTTGGTTTTTATATGTTAAGCATATATTTCTCTTATCTCTTTCCCCATAAAATAATTTGCATTCTTGACATCATGAAAATTATTTTATGGGTGGGCTCTTATTGCACAAGCTTCACTCTTATAATTTTCAAACAATTGATAATAATAACTCTATCCATCTTTTAAGCATATGCTCCACCTAGCATAATATAGCCTCCTACATTATGGGTCCTCATATGTCCCACCCCTTTAATGGTTATCCTATAATGTAACTTGTAAGGATAAATAATCAAAAGTAACATATGGACTCTAGCATATTATAGCTTGCTAGCCATACCTGTTTAATCACATATTTCATGCTCTTCTTTCTCTATTCATTTTTCCAAACATATTTTTTGTTTGTTCATATGCTTGAGTGTTAATATTATTTTCTTCTTTTATGTAGCATATTATTTCATCTAACATATTTTACTTTTTTTAACTTGAGAGTAATGGGAGTGAGTGAGAAAGGGAGTTGGGGGGGTTGAAAATTATAGAATAGGAGGGTGATAGCAGGGTTGATTTAGAGGATGGTGATGGGTTTTTCTAATTACTTGATGGCCCTTGTCTAGATTTCAACTTGTTGGAGTTTTGTGTGACATTGTGTTTGCCTCCTCCACCTGTTGCTCGTGTTGGTTTTGCTATTATTGAGCCTAGCAAGTTTTTTTGGTCCTTTCCTTTGACTGGAAGAGCTGCTTGGCTTAGTAGAGGTAAAAATATCCTCTAATGGCTATGTTTTCTAACCCTTGGATTCCCCTTGAATTTTGTGCTTGTTTGGGATATATATTGGATGTTTTTTGGGTAATGTTTTTGGGGATGTGGCATTGGATTCTCCCTCCCCAGTCCTATTTTATTTGGTGATTATTACCATTTCCTTTGTGAATCTATTGTCCCTTCCTTTTTGGCAGTTATGGTTTGTTACCTTGGCTTGTGGGATGCTTGTTGTTCATTTGGTGATGGGGGGTCTCTTCTCAACTGCTCTAGAAAATTCCTTCTTCATTCTAGCTTAACATTTGGGGTTTGAAATGTCTCCTCACAAGAATTCACTTGTCCTTGGTGATTTGATCATGTTTATTTTCTAGTGCATGGGGTCAATTATGCCTTTCTATTTTGTGTTTCTATAACCCATCTTCCCTTATGTAGTGTTTTTTGGGTTTTTGTGTTCCACCTTGCTCTGTATATGTTGTGTCCCTTATTCTCCAGCTTATGTTCCTTTGTTCTACTTAATCCCTCTATTATGGGTTTTTCTATTGGGATCTTCTTGCAAGTTCTCCAAGTGGGGGTGGTCTTATTCCTTCGTTCTTCCAAAAATGGTTTCTTAAGGACTGTAATTTTTTTACTGACTTCTAGTGTTTTTTGTTCCCTCTCTCTTGTGTGGAGGGAAGGGTGATGTTTCGTATTGATGGGTTGGCTCTAACAAGAAGAGTTTATGTTTTTGTTTCCCAGCTCTCTACCATGGTGCTCCATATGTTTTCCCTTTTGTGGTGGGGTCTTCCTCTTTTGGTGGATTTTGTTGCTGGCATGGCTTGGGCTAGTGCTAGAAACACTAGATTTGTTTCGATGGTTCTCAAGGGAGTTGTTCTTATCCCTTCTATTAATTATGTCTCTCCTTTTCTTTCTAATTTGTTTGGTTATTCTATTAAGGTGGATATTTACTCTATGGTCTTTATGGGAGGACCTCTTCCTCTTGCTAGATCTCTCCTTTGTAGCTCCTTTTGAGGTGGAGTGTACCCCTATGGAGGTGGTACTTGGGTTTGCAAGTAAGGTTGTATTATTGTGGAAAGGGACTCCTTATTTTCCCTTTGGTTATGTTGTGCTTGAAGCTAGATTTTTTGGAATTGTTGCGTGGAGGTTGTAGGCCTTTGTTTAGTGTTTTAAGATAAAGGTTTTCATATGTTTTCCCCTGTTTCTATAGGGTGTTCTTTTAGGGTTGGTTCCCTTTCTATTGTTGCCTCTATTTATTTTCAATTGGTTTATGTTGTCGAATTTCATGCTCTGGTCAAAAGCATGGCCTTGTTATTGGTTATATTCTCTATTCAAAAGAATTTTTAGGGTGTTGTTTTAATTAGGCTCACTTGTGAGTATTGTTTAATGTTGACCAACTTTTTGTGAACCACCTCTCTTTGCCTCTATGGATTTTTTATAATGGGTATTGGACCTTCAAGTCTTAATATAATAAAAACATATTTTATTTTTAATACTCTCATATAATATTCAAATTTCATGCATGATATATTAGTTAGTTTTCCAGTTTTCTTCCTAGTATTATATAAGCCTTGTTTTAATATTTTGTATCCTCTATAATATCCTTGGTTAAATTTTTTAATTCATATTTCTACTTTGGTACCCATATTTAGCATAGTTCATATCTCTAGTAAAGTGGGGCCAAATTGTAGTGTTTATGATTACAGAACCTTGCAATTTGACACTACATCATGCCCTAATTTTATTCATTTGATATAGAACACAAAAATTAAAAAATATAACATTTAAATACCATATTTTTGGAAACTTAATGATTTTATTCACTTTATAAATCAAAAATTTCTAGGATGGAAGTGATATGCATAGATGTCTATGTAATGTACTAGCATCCCATGAAAATTCTCAATTCTAGTGAACATTGGAGTATTAAATTGCCATGAATAATTAAAAATAACTACCCTACATGTAGTCACATTGATTAAAACTCTTCTAAATTTCCCTCTTAGAAAAAAGGAAGTTATTTTTTTATCTCAAGCATTCAAACTCAACAACTATTGAAGAAATTCTATCATTTTCACAAACTGGAAGGATTTATCATAGTATGCATGTCATTTTTTCCTAAAAATTTCTAATAACTACCGTCATGTGATTGTGAAAAATAATAAGGGTAAAGAAAAATCTATCTTTGGGTTCTAATTATCTTGTTCCCTTTCTCGATATTTGACATCTCTCTTTAGGTTATAATTATATTGTTCCATTTCTCAATATTCTATCATTTCATTCTTTCATTTGGATATTTCAAGTGTTAGCTTAGTGTACTTGGAATTTTTTATTTACAATTAATCACATTTTTTGTAAAATTATTTACACATTTATCTTTAAATATTATAAAAAACATTGCTATCATGGGGGTTAGAAGAAAAAAATGAGGGTTTGACTGAGTCAAGGCCCTAAAAAAACCCACCTAATAATGTGTTCTCTAGTTTTTCTTCTATGTAATTTTAGTTTAGAATAATTTCACTTAGGTGATCTAATTTCTAATTTTCCTTTTTAGTATTTTTTACTTTAATTTGATATTTAGAGAATAAATTTAGGTATTTATTTTTTTATTTGAATACCTTTTATCATTTTGAACTCATTATTTTTTATTTTATATATACAAGGGTTTGATCAGGACATGTTCATACTTTATTCATGAGGTTGGATTGTATGAACACACGATCTACATGACGTGGTGGCATCTAAAGAAGAGGCTTCGAGAAAGATACATGAAGTTCTTCAAGATTAGTATTTTTTAGTTCTATTAAAATAACTTTTTAATTCATTTTCAACTCAAGATATTGCTAATGTTGTTGGCTATTTTGTTACCTTAGATAAGGTCACTTAAGATAGATACAACTTTTGTTTTTCTTGTTTTTGTGTTTTGGTTAAATTCAGTTTTGTGATGCGAAAATGTGTGAACCTTTTCTCTATGCTTGGTTCTTGGGAGCAAGAACTTCTCTATGAAACTATTTGATTGTTTCAGCCTATTTCTCAGGGCCTGCATCATCATGAGAAAGATCTAATTACTACTATGACCACTCAAAATGGAGAAAAAAATTTCTAGACTACTACAACCTTGGCCTCCCATAGCGGTGTTGGTAACGATCCTATATTATGGATAAAAAATAATTTGGATGTTGGGTTTTGTGCTTCTTCTTGTTGGTTGCCTCCCACTGTTATTAGTATTGAGAATTTTTTTGCTGGGAGATTTAGGATAGATGGTGCTTCTTGCAAGCATAAGAAATATTAATGATAAGATTGGTGGCTCACTTTTTGTTGGCCCTACTACTCTGCAATCTATTTTAAAGTTTGGATTAAAACCTCCTTGATTGGATCTTTGTATTTTTTGTCTTAAGAAAACTTTCTCCCAATTCTTAGCTCGAGTGAAAAGCCTTGTTGGTCATGTTGTTCTTGTTGCTCTCTTTGTCCTATCCTTGCCTCACTTCTAGTGTGATTTGTTTTCTTTATTCCCTTTTGGCTACTCTGTAATAGGTACAGGCCCTTGAAGTCTTAATCTAATCAAAATAGAGAAATATTTTAACCAATTTGTAATAATTTGAATATCCCAATTTATAATTTTTTAACTTACTTTTTAGTTATAGATTTTGTTAATTTTATAGAGGATAATGAAATTTTTTTAGTGGTTCAAGAATTATCAACTCATCTCACTGTATTATATGATATTTACTCTCAAGGAAGAAATTTATTCCTTTATAAGAGTTCAATTTTCTACACTATAATTATTAAAAAATGAATATTTCTAAACTACACTTATTGTGTAACAATTAATGCTCTTAAATTATTTATTAACAAACTAGATCATGAAATTGGCTCCTAGATGAATCCTTGATATATTAAAGAAATTTTCACTTGTATTAGATACAAAATAGTTCGAAGAAGCATGAGATTTTAGTAATTTTAATTTATCCAAGTCATCAAGATACATCCATGCATACATTTAATTAATTTCCATATTTTATTTTATAGGTTTACATAGGAGTAATGTTTATTGGATCTATGTTCTAATAAAATTATAAAAAATATATTCCAAATTAGTAGAAAAAATCTTACAACAAAAATTTCTTATATTAAGATCAATTTGGAATTACATGTAGGAATCTTATCCATGCCAAAAATAATTGAATTAAGTTTCATTTTTTAATATAACAAGGTAATTCACACCCACATATTATTCCATATCATCATCTTCATACCTATCATATCAACTATAACCAACTAAATTTATTTTCATGTATCGACATACAACTATCATAGGTTTCTTGATTAGCTTGAGTCACATGATGTAAGATGGTGAAATGGGATCTAGGGTAAAAATATAACCTAAATCACACATTCCACCATCAACATTGGGGGACACAAAAGTAAACAAGATAAACTAGTTGGTTGCTATCCTCAAGGGAGATCCAAATAGTGGGTCAAGTTTTTGGTCCCCCTTTTTTTGGTTGATGAGATATGATGATTGATCATGAAATCTTGCAAACTAGGTGAACAAAGACTAAAATGAAAAAATGTTATATGATCAATAAAACTCATAGTAGAAAGACAAAAATAGAGGGAAGAACTGGAAAATATTCATACAAAGGAATTGGGAAAAAACATAGAGCCTAGACTAGCAAGAATAGGGCATTGGGGCCCTATTCTAGAGATGCTAATTTTAAACAACTAAAATTTTTTATAGGTACAACAAAGACTATAGGTCTCTAATTGTGGAAACTAGATCCAAATTCTAACTATTTATAATAATCCACTTGCCCTACATAATTTAATTATGAAAAGTTCATGAATTCATGATTTAGGGTTTTGATTCCTTGAGATATTCAATCCACTTGAATCAACATCAAACTTGTAATATATAATATGGACAAGGGGAGAAGGGTTGTTTCATATAGGGGATTGTCTTGGTCAAACCTTTTTTTGTGTTTCTAGAGAGAGCATACACAAATGGATAAAAATGAATGATAAATAACATATTTGTAACTTACCACTCAAATTCTCCCTCTTTCCTAGACTAAAGTCTCATTGCTCATCACATACAAAGAAAAATTGAAGGATTTTTAGAGATCATGCAATTAATAATTCTCATAAAAAAAAAAAAAACATAAACATGAAACAACTTACAATACATAAAAATGATTTTTTTGATATTTTGTTGACATGTAATTGATTGAAATAGTGTTGTAGATCTTGTTATTTTTATCTTGAAATTGTGTTAGTTTTATTTAGAATTGCTCAAAAGATATTCAAATTATGTAGTTCAAATATTGGTAAACACTTATATTTATATGAGTTTTCATATATTTCATATTTAAACATCAAAAAATGGATTTTATACTTATGGTTTAGGACATGGAGCAAACACATTTCACAATCATTTCATTGAAGGAAAACCCTAGAGATCTCAATCTAAAGTATGCAAGGAGAGAGAGATCTTGAAATAGGGTTTTCCTAGGGTCTGACTATAAACTAAAGAAGTGTTCACCAGCAAGCTAGGGTTTGGAAAGAAAAATTAAATACAATACCTAATGCTTAAACCTAATGCAATGCAATCTTTCACTAAATGACCTAGAAAAGCATGCAAATCAAGAAAAAAAAGCTAAGAGATGAAAGGTGTGCACGTAGAAACCTGAAGAAGACTGGATGAAGCTCTGAAATGCTAAAAAAATTGATTTTAATGTTGATTGGGACTCATATGTCAAACTGGGTGATTTAGTCTTGGATCAGGGTTTCTGGGTAAGAACAGGTTTTTGACAGTGTAGATTGTGGATCTACAAAATATTGGAAATTGGCCTATACTAGGACTCATACGCAAAAAGTTTTGTATCAGTCTAGTTAGGGTTTTCTAGAAATTCAAAGTTTGATTCTACTCTTCAATGTCTGATTTGTCCTTTCCAATTGCTTTTTGGATATGAAACCCTGTTTTGTAACCTATAGATGTTCCAAAATGATCTCCAAAATAAGGTGACAACTTTGACAACTTTAAACACTTTGACAACTTTCTCCAAAATGGCTATTCAATATGTCCTCAACCTAGATTTGAAAATTACACACTAAAGAGAGGGGGAAATGTTGTTATGTTAGTGGAAAGGGGTTTGCCTTGGTCAAACCCCATTTTAGTAATCAAACCATGAAATGAAGTGAAATAAGAATTAAGGATGATGAATGAACAACATGCAATGTTACAACTCACCAAAACCTAGCAATAAAGTGTTGTAAACATGTATGAAGTGGATCTAATGGATGTAGATCTTAAATCTTGCTTGAATGTGATGGATCTTGACTTGAATGGTAGCTTGAATCATGAAACCGTACATCACAATTGTTAGCTGAAAAAAAAACATGATGCATGATGACTTTGACATGATGCTTCATACTTGACTAATGCTCTAAAAAACTTGATAATCAGCCCTTGAATTCTCTTTAATTCTCTTGTGAATTCAAATTTTTTATAAGAATTCCCATTCAAATTGCTAGGTGTAAAATGAGTGAAATAAACTTGTATTTATACTTGTATATTCCTAATTTCCAAAAATTACAATGCTACAAGCCGACATCAGATCAAGGAGGATAAAATCTCATCAATATTTTGAATTAAATTTAATTTTGGGCCACATGGGACTCATATGCCAGAAGTGGTATATGAGTCCCATTAGGCATTAATTATGGGACAATTTTAAAAAATGCTTAGAAAGGTGCAAAATCTAGATTGGGACCCAAAAACCTAGGTGGGACTCATACATCCAAGGTGGTGTATGAGTACCAAATCACTAAATTTGGGCCACACAACCTAAAAACATCTAAATTATGATTGGATGTTGATTTATGTTGGGATTACCCTCAAAAAGATGCATTAAATGAGGCTTGTGGATGCAAAATAATGCTAATTAAAGCATAAAGAAGCCCAATTATTTATGAAAACCTGAGAAAAGTGTGAAAGTGTGTTACAATACTTTACAACACCTTAAATAAGGTACCATTAAGTTCATTTAGCTCACAAGGGCTCAAGACCTAATGTGAATGTGTCAAACACATTATAACACTAAATCAAGGCAACATTAATGCTCAATTTAACAAGGACGGCCCAAACAAGCAAGGAAAAGTAAAGGGATAATTTTTCCCTTGCCACATTTAACCCCCATTTTAGTGAGATAAGGAACTTGTTTCAAAATCATACTAAAGTAGAAAAAATTGCATCAAGGGAGATATGAATGTACCAATGCTGATAAGATATGATTACAATGATCGAGAGGGATGATCAAGCCCCTTTGATCACGATCCTATGAAAAAATAGCATAGGCACAAAATAACACACATGAAAATGATATGAAGAGCAATAATAAGGTACAAGCATACACTACCAAAGAATAGGAGAAAAGAAAAACAAAAGGGGTGGATCAAGCTTCCACCATTTTTCCATCACGATGTGGATTAGATCCAAGTTGTTTGCCTAAAATCTACACGCTCACTCTGAGGAAATGGAACTTCAGGCTATTGATTGGGTGATTAATCTAAGAAGGTGAGATACATACACATATTTCTAGTATGTGCTCACACACACATGCGAGTGTCTAAGGGAAAGTCGTGCTTTAGATTAGCTTCCTGTCAAACCATACCAAAGTTATACCTCTTGATAACTTTGATAAGGCACCACACAAAAATGAACTTCGATCTTCATGAGGTAAGCAAAGCTTCGTATGCTTGGAACTCATGAAAAAACAAGATGGATCCATAGGAATGCAAGGCATATTATGCAAGGTGGCCATATAACTAAAAGTTTGTAAATGAAAAATGTAAAGAACATTCAAAAGAGTCTTGCTTACTTCATGTAAGGTCTTTAACTTAGGGAACATTGTACTTAGTGTCTCCAAGAGAGGTCCAATCTAAAGATAAATATTCACATCTTAGGGGATACAATGTTTCACATCAACCCACCAAGAGGAATATAATATGCTAAGAGAGATCATGCTCGAGAAGGACATCATACCCAATGTCAACCACAAAGTGAAAAACACATCGTATGAAGCATGAAGACTACACCATGAAACATGAAAAGGAAAAATGCAAAAGAAAAATGATAATTATGTATCCCCCCACTTAAAAAATAATTCTAAACATGCTACTATGAGAAATTAAGTTTTAAAGTAGAAAATAATAAACAAGGAAGACATGAGAGCTAACTTGGAAAGCCCTATTCCAAGTCATATGTTTCTAAATAAAGCTCCATCATGAAAGGGGAGGAGTTTCCCCTGAAATGAAACTCCAAACACATAAGGGATCTATGGATTCATGTTCAGTATGTTCTTTGCTACAATTTTTAGAGAATTCAAAACTATCATCATTCCCCAAACATGCAAAAAACTAGAAGAATGGCACAAAGAGAGTGAAAACAAAGAAAGAAAAACCTTTTAGGTCAACATGGAAGAGACATGAATTTCTTGACGCCTTGCATCATCCCCAAAAGGAAAAAAAAAGACAAAAGAAAAGATAAAGATAAAGGAAAAACTTTTGGGTCAACATGGAAGAGACATAAATGTCTCAATGCCTTGGATCGTACCCAAAAGGAAAACACAAGACAAATAAGAAAAAAATGTAAAATATTTACAACATAGAGAAGAATGAAGATACACATAGATGAATTCCTCAAAGAGAGAGAGAGAACATCAAACAAAACTTCATGGGGGATCACATCATGTACATGCAATCACACAATAGGAAAAGACAGAAAATAACTAATGTAAAAGACTAGTTAGGCACATGTGAGTCAACTTAAAGAAGGTTGTCTGCATCCCAATCATGTTCATTGTATATCAATGGTAGACAACTAGCTAAAGGGACAATAGAAAGTTCCGACCTAGGGCCATCACTAGGTTGAAAAATTTTCTTAAGACAATTGTCATTTAAGCTTATGGAAGAGGAAAACAATGTATTCAATTCATTATGCACCTCCTCATCAATTTTAGTAATCTCCTCATCATCACAACAAGAAGTCGAATGATAATGTATGAAGAATGGTGTAGCTCTTGTTTAGGTTTCACTATAGGATCCTTTTGCATCAAGGGAGACTCATCATGCATTGCTTTGGTTAAGTTTGTATTTTCTTTATTTATTTCTTCATTTAACTTTCAAGCAAGGGTACAACATCTATGCCTGCGCTCTCTAGCACCTCTATTTCTTTTAGTCCATTTTTCAAGTTGTTCTTGTATAGGAGTAGGATGATCAACCATGTGCTTCTTCTCTTCCCTAAGGGGAGGAACAAAAGGAGCCATGGAAGGTTGTTCAACCACTTTCTCTTTAACTTTGTAAACTTTTTTTATTCTAGGAGGTGCAATGGGATTTGTTTTGTTATGTCTTGGTCTTTTGTAAGAAGTAGGCAAAGGTTATATCTTAGGTTGGTCTTGGTTGTTTGGAATATATTTTGGTTCAATCATGGTTTCGTCAAAAATGGTAGGTTTGGTCATGGGTTGGGGCATGTTTTGAAGGGAAATTTTTGCTACATGCATTTCCCCTTAAAATTTTGGTAGGATTTGAAAAAAAAGTCTTCATGAGGTTTAATAGGTTCCATAGGCTTAAGCAAGAAGAAGTCTAATGAAAATTTTCCATAGGAAGACAAAGGGTTAAAGCTACTATGATGTATAGTGAAAATTTCATTTTGATTTTCTTTATTTATTTCTTCAATTAACTTTCAAGCAAGGGTATGATGTCTACACTTATGCTCTCTAGCACCTCTATTTCTTTTAGTCTAGTTTTCAAGTTGTGATTGTATAGGAGTAGGATGATCTTGCCATAGGTTTCTTTTCTTCCCTAAGGGGAGGACCAGAAGGAACAATGGAAGGTTGTTCAACCACTTTCTCTTTAATTTTGTAAACTTGTTTTATTCTAGGATATGTAATGGGATTGGTTTTGTTATCTCTTGGTCTATTGTAAGAAGTAGGAAAAGGTTCTATCTTAGGTTGGTCTTGGTTGTTTGGAATATCTTTTGGTTCAATCATAGTTTTGTCAAAGATGGTAGGTTCAGTCACGGGTTGGGGCATGTTTTGAAGGGAATTTTTTGCTATGCGGGTATGTGCAGGATCATGATGGGCCAAAAAGTGGTGATATGATGGGTATGTGGTTGATGACTTTTTTCTTACCCAAAATTGATGAAATGAAAAGGGTTTTTAAAGGAGATTCTCAGCTTTCCACCAATATAAATCATGCTTTACTTTGAATTTAATAAATAATTATTATTCATTTTCTATTTGAATTACGACTAAAGTCCTAATTGATAGGTTGATTGAAAAATATTTATAGCTTTCAAATGGTATCACATTTTTTGAATCTAAAACATGTGTCATATTCCATGCTTTGCATACTATAGGATTAAAAAAAAAATGAATTTCATGAAGTTTTGACCAAGTTAAGATGGTCAGACATACGAGTTTTTATATTTTTTAAAAGTTGCAATAAAAAAATTCATAATTAATTATTTACTTAGAAATAAATTACAAAAAATTATGCATCACATCCAAAAATGAGTCCTCTACTTATATATAAAATCTTATATAAAAATATTATCATTTTATTGTGGCTAGGGTGGTTAGACAAACACATACTTCTTTCCCTAAAATTTAAGTACTACTACATTGAAATTTCAAATTTGCACCAAATAGATTTAAAAAAAAAATAAACCTAGTAGTTTAGAAACTACATTCAATTTGCTACAGATTCTATTCTTACATATTTTTTGAAATAATATAGATAAATTATTCAATTTTTTAGGTCAAGTTTCCTAACTCTGATTTTTCTGAATTTTTTCGTCACTCAAGGGCCTATTTTTTCCATGATTCCTGCACATACCCATGCATTTCACCTTGAATTTTTTGTATGATTTGAAAAATAAGTCTTCATGAGGTTGAATAGGTTCCATAGGCTTAGGACAGAAGAAGTCTAATGAAAATTTTCCACTGGAAGACAAAGGGTTAAAACTACTACGATGCATAGTGAAAATTTCATTGTCAAAGGGAAAGTTTAAGCATTTATGTACAACTGAAGGGACGAATTTCATGGAGTGAAGCCATGGATAGATTAGCTTCACAGGAAATTGGTCATATTGCAAGATGATGGAGAATGAGACACCCAATTCTTTCGGTCCTATTTGTAAAGGAAGGTGATTGATCCTATCATAGGGAAGGCGAAACCATTATGCGTCTTGATCCATGATTTCGGTTTATCATATATTTTTGGTGGAGTTCATGCACAAGTAAGAATTCCTTGGTGATCATATTCTCTCCACATAATAGATCTATTAATATCCCATTAGTGGGTTTATCATAGATTCAACTGGCTATGTAAAGAGGACCATTAGACACATGTTTAAGTATATCTTGTGAGTAGAAGCAATCTCAAGAGGCTTTTTAGTTTGGCCTTTACAAGGTATAACATCTATCACTCCTACCATATCATCCATAGGATCAATATCTATAGGATCATTTTGGATAGTTTCATTGTTGTCATCATCTGTATCAACATTCATCTCATCATTCTTTTTAGTTTCACTAGCTTTGATGAATGAACTATTATTATTAGGAATAGGGTTGGTAAATATTTGAAAGTTTTGGTTAGGAGGGGAAATAGACTTATTTCCTTGATCACTAACACCTACAATGGAAAGATGATCAGAATCAATGAGATCTTGCATAAGATGTTTAAGATGCTTACAATGTTCTATATCATGTCCATTTTGTCAGTGATAATTAGCAATAAGCATTTGATCTAAAGTTCAGAGGTAGAGGCTTATTATGATTGGGTGTTTATATGGGAGGCAAGGTAATCATTTTCTATTCTAAGAGTTGTGTGATGGTGTTATGAAGGGTATAGGGCAAGGGAGTGAATTATATTTCAAGGTCTCCATAGCTAAAGAGTATCACTACTTTTATGGAAACTACTTGGTTATCGACATGTGTTGAGTTGTTTGTGGAGGGGGATTTAGTTGAAAGAAACATTTATTCTACTTCCTAAAATGTTGGCAATTGTTTTGATTTGCAGACTCAGACTTCTAAGTTTGGCTAGAGGTGGATTTTGCATCACAACTACTAATCGAGTTTTGATAATCATGGAGGGTAGTACATAATTGCATGAAGGGAATTTAATCACGGTAAGATTATCTTGTATCTTACTTTGCAAATTCTCTATGAACATATTTTGAAAGTGAGGGTCAGGGACCTTAATATCAATTTGGGAATAAAGCGAGTGATAGCATGAAATAAAGTCGGTAATCTTTTCTTCTTCTTTTTGCTTACATCTCATTAACTCAACTTAGGTCATCTTAGGGGTCATATGCACTTGGAAATGGTTGATAAATTCCTCAATAAATTCACTGAATGAACGAATTGAGTTGTTCGGTAATAAAGAAAATCGTTCTAAGGTAGTATTTTGGAAGGATCTAGGGAAAATTTTAGAACAAAAATTCTCATCAAGAATAAAGTCACTACATAAGGTGGTAAAAGTAGAAACATGGTTAGAAGGATCTCCTTTCCCCCCATATTTTTTGAATCTAGGAACCTCTATAGATTGTGGCATCGATGTTTACAATATCTCCAAAGACAAAAGGACTTCTTTTGACATCATATGTAGGTGGGCCATTTTATTTTGGTTAATGATGGAAACTTGATTTTGAAGGGATGAAACGGTTTGCAAAAGTTATTTTTTGAGAGGGTCGTTGCTTTTATTATGCGATGGAGGTGAAAAAGGTGAAGGTGTGTATGTGTTTGAGGGACAAGTCAATGGAATTATTATAGGTGGTAAAGTGTTAGGAGATATGACGTGCAATGCCACAAAGGTACTAGGGATGGTAGTGAAAATACCCAAGGAAGGAATCACATTACTAGTTGGTTGCATTGTTGTTGTGACTTGATGGTTGATATACGTACCTGAAAGAGTCAATTTTGTGGAAGGAGGAATTTGAATTCCTCTTTGGCTCATGACATTGTTTGAGGGTAAAGGACAACTAGTGGTTGAGGTAAGGTGTTTTCCAAAGATCTGAACTATGTTACACACAAGTTCAAGTCCATCTTCACTTTCAATCATGTGTTGTATGTTATCTATAGTAGGGATAGCAATGGTTGAAATGTCATCATTACTCACTTGATGTTTTAGGTTTGTTGTCTTCATGAATTTGGATTATGTTTTCTTGTGAAACACTAGCAACCAATGTTTCAACATGCATTACACTACTTGAAGCAAAAGATTTGTTAAGGGTATGGTCCATAGCTAGTGAACTAGTGTCAATACTAGGAGTGAAAGAGCTAGACAACCCAAGATTCATGATGATTGTGCTATTGCGGGATGACATGAGTCTCAAACTTCATCTCACTATAGTATTAGCAATAGGACACCAAGTCTAAATGGTCATGCAAGGGATACTAAATGCAAGATGAATGCAAATGCAATTTAAGCTAAGTACAATGAAATGAATATAAAAGTATAAACTCTATAAATTGAAATGGAGAGTTATCAACAAAAACAAGAGCATAGAAAAAGAGTTTTGAATTCTAGAAAATGCAATTCATAATCTCCACTAGGACTAAATTTCCCAGAGGGGTGTATGAGTCCCAGTGAGGGTTCTTTTGAAAAAAATTAGAAAATTTTAACTAATTTTTATGCTTTTTCGTTTGTATGATCTATAACTTAAGTGATAATGCAGATTTCAGAGGATTTTCAATCAATATGATATCAAAAATTGCAACCTATATGCACTTTCACTAATGCAAGAATTAGAAACCCTAGAATATTAATTAATTAAAGCAAATCCTAATGTAAAGTTGATACAAACAAGATCTACGATGACAATGTACTCCAAATAAGAATTATAATGTTCTAAATGCAAGTTCACTAAAATGAAACATCTAAAAATGGATTTTCTACTTATGGTTTAGGACATAAAGAAAACACTTTTCACAATCATTTCATTGAAAGAAAACCCTAGAGATGTCAATCTAAAGTATTCAAGGAGAGAGAGATCTTGCAATAGGGATGTCCTAGGTTCTGATTATAAACTAAAGAAGGGTTCACCACCAAGCTAGGGCTTGGAAAGACAAATGAAATACAAGGTACCTAATGCTTAAAGCTAATACAATGCAATTTCTCACTAAATGACCTAGAAAAGCATTTAGATCAGGACAAAAAGATGAGAGATGAAAGGTGTGCACTTGGAAACCTGAAGAAGAGTGGATGAAGCTCTAAAATGTTCAAAATGGTTATTTTAACGCTGACTCAAACTCATACACTAGACTGGGTGATTTTGTCCCACATTAGGGTTTTTGGGTAGGAACAAACTTCTTACAATGTAGATTCTAGATCTACAAAAATTTGGAATTTGAACTATACTGAGACTCATATGCTAGAAGTGGCATATCAATCTAGTTAGGGTCTATTAGAAATTCAAAGTCCAATTCTTCTCTTCAATATCTATTATGTCCTTTCAAATTGATTTTGTAATTTCAAACCCATATTTGTAACCTGTAGATGTTCTCCAATGATCTTCAATACAAGGTGACAACTTTGGGGTGATCCCACAATACTGGTTTACAATTTTTGGCCAAATTGGACATTGAACTAATTTTTTCTAACTAAATCTTCACTTCTAGGTGCCTATAGCAGCTAAACCATGAGGAATTTGAAGATGATGCAAACTAGTGATTTGTGGAATTTTTTTTGTAGATTCTAAATTTATTTTTTTCAATTTTTTTGGAATCAGATTACAGTTCTTTTTCCATCTCCTTCGAAAACTATTTTTTTCAATAAACACCATTTTAAAGGAGTGACACTCACCGTATAACACATATCTTTTTTCCCATGAAGGATAAAATTCTAATTTTTTTGAATTTAGATTTGTAACTATGATATATAGTGCTTCCAATTGGTTTCATAGTGTTTTATCTAATATTTTTCCTTAATCAAGTTTCAAAGCCAAACCAATTACAATTCAGACATAGGTAGACTGTATAACACATAACCTTTTTGTATGTATTGAAATTCATTTTTTTTTTGTTAGATCAAGGACTTCAATATCTTGGGCACTAATATTTTTTAAAAAAAATTGTTGATAATCTTCTTTTTTTCCACATGTGTAGAATAGAGAGCTTGATTTTCGGTGAAAAACCTACATTCACAAGAAATAAGAAATAAATATATTAATAAAATTAAATTTATTTAAAATTATACTTTTTGGGAAGCTTATAATAAGAACTCTATACTTTCAAAAACTAAATTTTAAATGAATTCATTTGATCCCCCAAAAGGTAAATCAAAAGTGGTTTTTTATTAGCACTTTGATAGGTGTAAAGGAGACTCCATTATAGGTATGGTTTAAAACTAGCAAGGTTCTATCCAAGGGTATTTGATCTAAGGTAGTTTGATCAAACCCTCTTCAGTTTTAATGCTTTAAATGGATCTTTTTAAGGCTTAAATCATTATATTTTCTAAAAATGTGTGATTTTAGCAAAATTCAGAATCTCCCAGAAATTGTAAACTAGCTTTGTGGGATCACCCTTTGACAAGTTTGAACACTTTGAAAACTTTCTCCAAACTTTATCTTCAATATTTCCTCAACCTAGATCTACAAATCACACACTAAAGAGAGGGGAAAATGTTTTTTTGTTAGTGAAAAGGGGTTTTCCTTGGTCAAACCCTGTTTTGGTAATGAAACCTCGAAATAAAATGAAATAAGAATGAAGGATGATGAATGAACAACACGCAATATTACAACTCACCAAACCCTAGTAAAAAAGTGTTGCAAACATATATGAAGTGGATCCAATGGATGTAGATTCTGAATCTTGTTTAAATGTGATGGATCTTGACTTGAATGGTAGCTTGAATCATGAAACCCTATGTCACAATTGTTAGCTGAGAAACAAACATGATGCATGATGACTTTGAAATGATGCTTGAAACTTGAATAATGCTCTAAAAAAATTGTTAATAAGGTCTTGAATGCTCTTAAATTCTCTTATGAACTCAAATTTACTATAAGAATGCTCATTCAACTTGCTAGGTGTGAAATGAGTGAAAGAAACTTGTTTTTATACTTGTTTATGCCTAATTTCCTGAAATTACAAAACTCCAAGACGACATCAAATCTAGGAGGATAAAATCATGCCAATAATTTGAATTAAATTTAATTTTAGGCCACACGCAACTCATACGCCAAAAGTGGTGTATGAGTCTCATTAGGCATTAATTATGGGACAATTTTCAAAAATGTTGAGAAAGGCACAAAATTTAGATTGGGACCCAAAAACCTAGTTGCCTGACTCATACGCCCAAGGTGGTGTATGAGTCCCATATCACTAATCTAGGCCACACAAGCTAGACAAATATGAATTATGATTGGATGTTGATTTATGTCAATATTATCTTCAGAAAGATGCATTAAATGAGGCTTTTGGATGCAAAATAAGGCCAATTAAAGCATTTAAAGAATCCCAATTATTTATGAAAACCCTACAAAAGTGTGAAAGAGTGTTACAAAACTTTAGAACACCTTAAATAAGGTACCATTAGGTTCATTTAGCTTGCAGGGTCCCAAGACCTAATGTGAATGTGTCAAACACATTACAACACTAAATCAAGGCAACATTAATGCTCAATTTAACAAGGAGGGCCCAAACAACCAAGGAAAAGTAAAGGAATAATTTTTATGTTTCCACACATATTAACTATTATTGTAATTGAACAAAGGATTTTGAATTCATAAAGATATTGAGGTCAACAATAAAATATGAGGTTTAGGGCCTAATTAGTTTGATCACGAGTGTTGGGCACCCTAGACCAACCCTACTTAGCTTTTGAAAGGTCAATTTAATAAATATTTTGTTTAATTTCCCTAATTTAATTCAATTTCCAAAAATTAGTGTGATGTTTGTGAAATGGGATCTTGGGCTAATCACACTTTCCACCATCGAAAAATGGGGAGCTCAAAAATGACCAAAATAAACATCTTGGCTACTATCCTCAAGGAAGAGCTAAAATAGATGCTTAAGTTTTTTGTCCCCTTGTGTGCTACTATTGGAATGATTGGATTTGATAATGAAAAGATAAATATTGATATTGCCTATTATGTAACTTAATGCTAAAGAGAATAGCTATCACAAATCCTAAAAATACAAAACATAAAGATAGAAAATAAAAGAATATCTAAGAAAAGAAGAAATTGGAGAACCTACGATATGAATTTGGGCTCAATCTAAATAGATAGGGGTATTGGGTACCCTAGTCTAGAGATGACAAATTCCTAGATATAAAACTAGTTGTACATACAACAAGGTCCATGGATATTTCATTGTGAAAATATAGATATGAAATAGGAAAATATGTGAACTATCATCCTTTTGCTAATTTAATGAAAGAAGGTGCTTTAATTTTTTATCTATATTTTTTCCATCGAAGTCTTCAATCATATTCGGTTTACTTCAAACATGTAACTACAAGAGAGACAAGAGAAGAAGGGTTGTGTTTTATAGGGGCTTGCCTTAGTCAAACCCTATTTTGGTTTTTCTACCTCCACAAATGTCTATGATGATAATGATTAAGAGTGCTTATGCTAGGTCATGCAGAGACAAATGGATAAAAACAAATGATAAATCACTATGATTTAACTTACCATTAAAATTTGCATCCCTTGTTGGGATAAAGTCATTTGGAAAATCTCATACAAGAAGAAATTTATAGTTACATAAAGAATCTATAAATGTTGGTGCTCACAATACTAAAAAGAATGAAAACATTAAATATCCCATGCATAATCATGGATTTATCTGATTGGTTGTAACATGATTTGGATGATCAAGTGTTGTAGAAAGTGTCACTTATTCTACTCATGAATTTTCCTTAATTACCTTTTGACTTTCTTGATAGATAAAATTTTAATAAGACGTTCAAATGGAGGGAAAGGATTAAATATATATGAGTTTCAACATATTTCACTTTGAACCATAGATTTTTGGGTATGGGGCTTCTAGCCTACTCTTGCACTCTTAGGATGTTTCACCTAAAAGGAGAGAGATAAACCCCACACAAAATCTAGGTGGTTCACTCAAATTAGGAAATGTATGATGTAATTAAAGCTAAATTAAATTATCTAAGTGCAACTATGAAATGTAATTGACTAATTATCAATGCAAAATCTAAGAACTATGCAATGTTGGAAAACACAATGTGATATGCAAGCATGAACTACCTATGAAAAAATGGAAAACTGAAAAGAAGAAGGTTGAATTAGAGTGCACCTACGCAGAAAATGAAGAATCTGGAGTGTCCTAAATGCTAGAAGAGATCACTGAAAATCACCAGTGGGACTCATTTGCCATTGATGGCGAATTAGTATTACTTCTAATGAAAACTTCTGAAAATAGGTTTTTGAGTGTCAGGATCTAGAATCTGACAAAATCTAGATTTCTAGTCTGAAGGTGGGACTCATTCGCCACTGATGGAAAATCAGTCCACTCCCAAAATTTTGAGAAATCAGGGACCAATCTTGTAACACCAAATCTAAGGTTGTCTACTTGTTGGGTTGACGAAGTCAAATCTGCAGAAAATGGATTGTAGATGGTCTCCAAGCTTGAAATAGGAAGTAGTTGACTTGAAACACTTTGTTGGCTTCTTTTCTATTTTTCAACACCTAATAGCCTATCAAATTTGTATACACAAGTCTGCAAACACACATGCAAAAGGGGGAAATGGTTAAGGGTTAGGTTTTAGGGATTTCCCTTGGTCAAATCCCACTTTGGTAATCAAACCCTTAATAAAATAATGAAAATGGAAGAGAATGTTAAAAAAATAACATACAAATGCTATCAACTTACCAAACCCTTATTGAAGAAATCTGAAGATATGCCAATGGCTGCTCCAAGATACTTGATTGATGCTTGATTGAAAGATGCAAAGTGGTCAAATAGATGATTGAATGCTAGTGAATGAAAAGATTGCTCAAATGAGTTAGGAGATGTAAAATGAGGAGAAAAAAACATATTTATACACACTTGTGCCTCAGTAACTCGATGATACCTCATCACAGGCCGACATAAGGTGATTTTAAATAAAAAATTGAGAGAAAATTTGAAATATTTTGAATTTTGAGCCAAGAGGGACTCATTTTCCACCCATGGCAAATGGGTCCGACCTTGGACTTGAAAGTGGGTGTTGGGAATTATATTGCATTTAATGTTGTTTGTTGGGTTTACATTAAAAAACACACTTAATTAAGCCTTATAAGGGCATAAAGGGGTCAAATAAAGCATAAGAAAGGTGTAAATGGTGAAATTAAACCTAGAAAAGTGTGAAATCTTGTTACAAGACTTTACAACACTTCAAAATAGGACTTGACAGGTGGTGAAAAGGCAATTTTTAGGTGAATTGTAATGAATAGATTGTAGAAAAGTATAGAAATATTTTACAACACTTCACAAGATGCCATAATTTGAATTTTAAGGACCTAAGGTGAATGTTCAAGCCACATTACAACATTAAATCAAAGCAAAATGGACCAAGCATTGTGAAGAAAAGCCTAAAAGACCATGAAAATGCTAAGGGGCCATTTTTCTATGACACACACATTAACCATTATAACAAAACAACAAAGGATTTTAAATAATTTGCAAGCATATTAATGTAAACAATAAAATATTAAATTTAGGGTCCAATTAGGGGGGACAATTTTACTAGGCAACCCTAGTCCAACTCTATTTTAATGTTTAGATATTTGTTAAATAAACAACTAATTTATTTTTCCATATTTAATTAATTTTTCCTAAAATCTTAATTAAATAGATAATTAATAAGCATAATTAGGCACATCCACTTAGGGAGTAGCCATACATAGCATGAAATTTTAAAGGGTGACAATTTATGATGATAAAAATGATATTTAAATGGATAAACAATAAGCATAATTAGTCACATGCACATAGGAGAGAACCAAACATAGTGTGCAATTGTCAAGGTTGATAATTTATGATGCTATACACAATACACATCCTCATCAAATTTAAAGTTACTTAGTGACTTGATTTCCTCATGCTTTACCACTATTGGCTCATTGAATTCATATTTAGGAAAAAGTTACAAGCATTTTAATACATGTAATTATAATTTGTGATTACGAAAAACATCTTGAGAATACATCCATTAGATAACTATGTGGTAATAAATTGCAATTGCTCCCACTGATTAAATATATGGAGTTCATATATGAGGTCAATCATAGGTGATGTGGATAACAAATAATCAATAACACAGTTCAAATCATAAGCATTGATTTTACCTTACATTGATATATGATGGCTAGTGCAACATAGGGTATATAAGGAGCTCTAACAACATATTTCAGATTTTCTAATCACATGCGCTTTGACCATAGACTAAGCTATGTTGGTTTTGTAGCATTCAAGGATACCATATTTATGCACATAATTTAGAAGGCTCCCATGAATGTTCCACCAGGCAATGGTATAGACTAAAGGAAGCATAAAGCATTACATAGTTTTAGATTGCATCAACCATGTGATCTACCACATCAACGTCAACATCAATGGCCCATAGGTGATTGAAAAATGTTAAAGTAGATTTGACCAAGGAACTCACCATTGAATGAGATGGACATAAGCTAGTCAATGGTGCAATCGGATTTAGTTGTTAGACTAATAACATCAGTATGATGCATGGGTCCTCAATTATAGAATGAATAATTACCCTAAGATCATTTAGCATACTAACTCTACCATATAGAAGCAAGGTGATGCATGACAATACTAAACTCTTCCAATAACTATAAAGTGCTCACACACCAAATGAAGATAGCTTTGCACCCCATTTCAAATGCATATGATACATTGGATCAAAGCACAACCATAGACTCTTAATATCATCAGTAAATCATCATTGTAGCACTCAATAGAAATGTAAATCACCTCTTTACTTGGGAACTCACTAGACACAAGGCCATACATATAAGTCACACAATTATGATAATGATGAAAGAAAAATATTCGAATTAAATAAAATAAATTATAAAAACCCTATTTAATCTATCTTTTTCGATCGATTATCAATTATTTGCAAAAACAAAGACCAAGACAAACAAGAAGACAACTCCGGTGAAAAAATGATAAAAGAAATTAAATAAGACCCACTGAATCAAATTTCTTGGATCTGCTGTTATCAATTATGGGCCGAACCAAGACAAGACAAAAGAATAAGACACAGAAATTACTGATCCTTCGCACAATCCTACACTGCCAAAGCATCCAATGGTTATTGTTTATTCATTTCCATCACAAGAATGTTGCGAAACGTAAACTACGTAGAAAGCAGGTTACAACGTTGCGAATACCAGCGATCTGTTGACGCTTATGAGCACTAATTTATAAAATTTAATGCAGCTTATATGTATTTTTTATATTTTTTTTAGATATAACCGTCCTCTTTATATATTTAAGAGGTGATCATTATTTTTAACGATATGTCCAAAAGCAGACAACGGTAACTCCAAGATAGGCCTAAATATCTGACCTCTGGGGAACGTTATTTAAAGGAACTTGAAAATCAAGTGATAAAAATACATCACTTCCTTCTCCTGTGTTATTGCAGCAACATACATAATGCCTATGCCCATTGAAGCCATTGTGTCTGAAGTTGATCTCCCTGTCATTGACATTTCCAAATTTACTCAAGACTTCGATGCCGAAGAACTTAACCACCTTAAATATCATCCCGAAATCGCCAAACTCAGAGAGGCCTGCAGAGAATGGGGATTTTTCCATCTTGTCAATCATGGAATTCCAGCAGATATTGTGCAAAAGGCTGATAATGTTAGCCGAGATTTATTATCCCTCCCTACTGAGGTCAAAGACAGAGCCTTATCTTATATTCCATTCGGTACATACTACCGGAAACGAAACTATGAGTCCTTTCACCTTCGAGAACCGGCCAGTCCAGGTTCGTTTGAGCAAATGTTAGCAAAGATATGCCCAGAAGGGAACCCAAAATTCTGGTATGTTATTCATCTTTCATTTTCCTTCCTCTAACGCTAATCGATTCGGCTTTGTCTGATTATCTTAATTCTTGTATTATTGTTTTGCAACGAAACGATGGGAACATACTCTTTGCAAGTGTCAAAAGTTGCAGAAAAAATCGCAAAATTAATTGTTGCGAGCCTGGGATTAGATGTCAAGGCTTTCTTCCACTCTCACTTTGAAAAATACTATTCAGTAGTGCGTCTAAATGGCTATTCAGCTAAAAACATGTCGGTTGGCGAGGGGGCGCTCCTCTCCCATACAGATTTGGGATGCCTCACAATTCTTTACCAAGATGATGTGGGAGGTCTTCAGGCACGATCTCAGCAGGGCGAGTGGTTCGACGTCAAACCTATTCCTCATTCATTCGTGATCAATCTGGGGGACTCCCTTAAGGTATAGAATATTTCTTTCCGCCTAGAGTTATAATTATTGTTTTCAATATAAGTGTCTGCCGATAACTAGGGCTGAATGACGGAGATGTTTGCAGGCGTGGACTAACGGTAGATACCACAGCCCAGAACATCGCGTTGTTTATAAAGGGTGTATAGATCGTCTGTCTATTGCCTTTTTCACTTCTTTTCCAGAGGAGAAGGAAATCTGGGCGCCTGAGGAGCTCGTGGACGAGAACAATGCAAGGCGTTACAAGTCTTTCACATACGCAGATTTCTGGGATTCCTCTGCAATTAAAAACAAAAATGATAAAGATAAAGGTACGCTTCTCCAACGATACGCGGGTATATAAAGAATTGTTCTTCCGTCCAGTCTTCCGTTGGTTGAGCGTAGCTGCTTGGAAATAGTAAATATGGCTTTGGAGGGGTTGTGAAAATGCATTCATGTTGCATTGAATAGTTTTAGTACTGCAGATTCAGATAGAATTTTCTAGTGCCTGTGCAAGGTCTTCTGAAACAGTTTTCTCGGTCAAGGGCATCAGAATTGTTAAGTCTGGTTACTATGATGTTTAGTTTCTTTATGTTGATGTTTGTCCTGGTAATGTGGCTGCACTTGTGCTGTATCTCAGTCTGTGTGCTGTTTGTTTCCTGTATTTGTGCTTCTATTCGTATTTTCATGGTTTCTCTATGACGTAAAGGACCTGGGACCCTACTTTCCTTATCTAATTTAAGTTATAAGATGTGAATAAAATTATATAAATTTATAAATTACTGTATTGTAAGTTAAAGGTAAAGGCTTCAAATGAATTTAGTCCCTGCCTAGAGTTTTATGGCTGATCTATTTCAATTAATTGTTTGTTTTAAATATTAAATGTCGATTGCAAAAAAATTGCTTTCAAAATTTTGCATGAAAAAGAGTGAAGGGGACCAGTATTTTGGGTCGACAAAGCTATATCTAGATCGAAAACGACTTCTACTTTGAGCAACTTTTAGTTTAGAGAAAAAAATAGATCCTTTAATAGTAAAACTAACACTTACAGCTAAAGAAGGTTCAAGTATTACGTTGATAGTAAATTATATGATATAGTTAAATTTTTATACAATTTAAAAAAAACAAAATTATACTTTTTATTAAAAATATCATTTATTTCTATTACTCATAATTTTATAAATCAATTTATTTCTAAAATTTAAATGTATGCAATTAAATGTTCTAGAAAAATAAATTTCAAATAAAATCCACATGTAATATGAAAATTTTAATTAGAGCTTATTTAATACGATAATTAGCCTGATCTTTTTTAACATAAATAATTATAAAATGTATAGAATAACTAAACTATTGCATTAAAAATGAAGGGAACAGTCAATTTAAATAAATTTAAATGTTATGTGTGTATATGTCAAGAATCTGCGCAAATTAAAAAAAAAAAAGTACTTTCATTAAAAATATCTGATTTAAGCCGATTTAATGACTTCTCAAGTGTCTTTTGTTGCTGCCTCTCTTGTTCCTCAGCTTTTTTCTTGAAACAAGTTCATATGATTTTGTAAGGAGATTACAGTTACATAAAACCACATAGGAAAATAAACAAACCATGCACATTACAATACACCACTAGAACTTTGGAAGACCTTACTTCAAAAAGTGAACTCCACTTGAAGCAAACCCCGTTCAGTCCCATCCTCTTCTTCACCAAATTAGCATTTTCTTCCGCAAATTTATGCTCGTAAAACTTGAACCAGATGCTATATGTGACCGGACTTAAGTCTCTACATTACAAGATGGTTTCCAACAAAGTTGCTACAGCATTCAACTAAAACTCTTTATTCTGCGCCAAAACTGAAAGGAAAATACTAGTACGGTGCTCCTCCACCAAACCAGTATGGATCTCCTCCATTGAATCAATATGGAACTTATGTATGCCTGCCCGCAGATGGGCTCCATTCCCAAAGCCAGTCCTGAAATAATTGAATACCCCGTTATGTTGGAAAACCCTATCGCCAGTGACCCGCCTGCAGGTTTTGTTTTCCCCAATCGCCACAGAAACAACATTAATATTATGGCCCTCAAGTTCTGCAGCAACCCCGTTACCACCATCCCACAATGCCTTCACCTCTTCCACAATCAATCTCACCACCAAAACAATACATATATAACTACTTATGCAACAAATAAATGTAACTATCTCCATGCCAATCAATTCTCAACGTATAAATCGTATACCAAACAGAATGCTCATCCGCACCGTAACCCAGTGCCGACATGGCCGCTACCGCCGCATCCAGCTGTGCGTCTAGCATGTTGGTGTTACTGGAAAACAATCTTGAAAAATGGTTTAATGGGAACGGATTACTCACGTGAGACAAGTTTCGACTCAAGCTGCATTCACTTTGCAATTCTTATTTAACAATTCTATTTTATTTATGTATTTTAAAAATACTTTTTTAATAAAATGAATGTTCTTTTAATTTCATTGAGAAAAAGTATCTTAATTAGATTTTCTTTTTATTGAACTTATATTTTTAGATAATTGTGATTTTATTTATAAGTATAAATAGACAACTTTTGATTATATTTAAGTAGTTACATATTGTATTTGAAAAGATCACATTTTCGTAGGTAATTAGATGCTCACATGAAGTGAGAATTATCTAAGCATATATTTGGAGGCATCTATCTCATCACGGGCGGATTATAGTAAATCAAGAAAAGTTAAAGATAGCGTTGAACAATGTTTGTGCATTAAGGGTATAAGTTATTTCTATTATTTTCTTCTCCTAATAAATCTTTCTTTTAATCCTTGAGTGCTCGAGTCATAGGTCATTGCTAAATTTCAAAATATAATAAAAACCCTCCAATAAGTATTAGTCAGTCTAAATATTTTATAAATGTCTATTAGATTTCTAGGAGTTGGCCAGTATTTAATCACATATATATTGTTAGATTCAACATGAGCAACATCCTACTCAATGTTGTATACCAAGTAGTATATCCTAGCCATACCTAAGAAACACTTTACTTTGTTTACTTAGAGAATGTGTTGTCACAAAGTTGAGAGTTCCTATTGAACATGTTGCATGCGTTCCATATTAAATGTGACATGCTCAACATAAAAATATTTAATTACACCATGAATAGAGAAGTATTTGTAGTGGTTTCAAATCGTCTCCTTAACTAGAAAGAGATGATCAACAACTCTAAAGCACTTGTAGAGTTTGGTGGAGCCAATATTAATTTTGTGACCTGTACTATGCCAAGGTTTTAGTTACACATGATAGGGGAATTTAGAGTGTGATACTTCATCTTAGGACTAACTAGACATCATTGAGGATGAAAACCAGGAAGGACTTATGCAATCCAATTATAAGATGTTTTCTCTTTAGTGATATTGAATTTAACCTAATTTTTTTATCAATTTAGAGATAATGACAATAAATATCACTAAAAGTATCATACATATTGAGGGATTATTGACAAAAAAATACATCACAATTTATAAGACCAAATAAAATAGTTTCAAGAGTCTTCTTCAAGGTATTTTTAATGTGGCCTAGAACCTATTAATTTCCATTCATAAATAACCATTATGAAGGGTATTATATGACATGGTGTGTAGACAAAAAGAATGTATATAGATATAGGTTGTTGAGAATAATTGAAAATTTGGAATGTATAGAGAATGAGATGGTAGCCTATATGAAAGTTAGCAATTCCCATAGTGTATCTCAATAGAAATAGAAACAAAATCAATCACCAAGAATTCCTAAATAGATTTAGTAAGATGTTGGAAGAACAAAGAACACTAGCTAGTATGAGGATTCATCGAGATTGATTATAATAAAGAAATAGAAGGTAGTAGTCTCTCATACTTGATGTGGTCCAAGAAAAGATAATAATGTTTGGGTACCATAAAATAATGTTTTAAAATATAATAAATCATGCTAGATGTAACCAAAAAATGACATAATAGGTGGCACTAGCATTTATAAGACTAACACGACTATAGAATGTGGTTTTAAGATTTTTTCTAGTACAATATGTAAAAAAGAAATGAAAGAGGGTACACCTCTATATGCTCATGCGACTTCAAATAATGAAATAAAAATTATGAATGATGAATCAACATATAATTTGAAATTATAGTACAACATTCCCAAATATGTTAGTGAATAATTCAAAATAAAATTATTTAAACTTTCATCTCAAGCATATAATAAAAGAGTTAAATGATTGACCATGTAGTGTAAAAATATTGAAAACCTAGTAAATGCACAAAGAAATGACATGCTATCATTAAATATACCTTTAATCTTGATCAAACAATAATAATCAAGGGAAAAATAGAACAATTTATTAAAAAGAGGGTGCAACACATATAATGCATGTAGCCTCATAAATGTTCTCCTTTTATAATTTCTCACTCATTTTTGCTCCCTACCATGTGCTTGGACCTAATTATGCACCTAATTTCCTAAATTATGCATTCCATGACCCATTTTAATATTTATTGGAAAATCAAATGTGAAAAACCAAAGTATGGATTTAATATTTTATCCTCGACATTTTGGATCCCAAAAAAGGAAGCATCTATTCTATGATACCCTATACCATAGAAATCTTAATTTGGCTCCAAATTTAAATATATTTGTATCTATGATTTATTATTTGAAATTCAAATTTTAGTTGTTAGCTATCATAATTTATTTTTTTGGAAATTAGAAGAATTGCATACAAATACATAGTATTTTAATAATTTTAATTAATGAAAAATACATTGTGAAATCGATTGAGAAAATCTAGTGTCCTAAAATAAATTAAGAGAAGAATTTGTAGACTTATTATAGTATTCCATCATTCAAGCAACATGACATGTTTTATTTAAGTTTTTTTAAGTTTTTGCATGTCTTTTATTTTGGAGTTCTAACACTTGTAGGTCATCAAATAAAATCAAGTCAAGTTAAAATTGATCCTAAAAGGTGATGGGAATTATTTAATTCCATCAAGGATACCAGATATCTAAGTGGTGAGTTGCAAGAGATTGTCAATTCATTGCTTGCTTATTATTTAGCCTCTATCCATCAAAAGGTTATGCTCTCTTTATCAAAAAAATTTCCATTTTGGAGGTAGAAATGCCAACACACAGTTTAACTAAGGAAAGCTCCTACATGGCACAATCCTTCCTCTCCCCTTGTGTATTCAAGTTGTAGATCTAAATTGAAGTGGATTAAGGTTGAGGATAATTTTATCATTCATGTATCATAACCCTAAAAATTGACATGATACAAAAACTAGATTATCTTTGTAATAAAAAAAGATATGATAACCAAATTCAAAAGACTACTAACTATAAACTAGGGACCTAAGGCTTGTGAAAGAAAATTCAAGTTTCAAGTCCCTAGTCTAGGGTTTCCTTATGACCTAGACTGGTAAAATGAATAACTTGTGTATACACCTAAAAATGGTTTGGAGAATATAATTAATTAAATATGATTTATTTGATTAATTAACCTTTATTTCATCTACTATTAAATAAATAGAAATATTTACTTATAGTTCATCTTAAATTCTTCAATCTTTATTCTATTATTTTCATCTTAATTAAATAAACGACTTTCACTTTGTTTTATTTAATTGTCTTAATTAATTTCATCTACTTAATAAATATATAGAAATATTTATTTATAGTTCATTCTCCTATTCTTCAATTTTAATTAAATATACAACTTCAATAGTTTGTGTTATTTAATTATCACATCATTTTATCCTGTACCGTCGAAAAATGAACCCTTCTCATTTTCACAGTCTTTTAGGTCTTGTTTCATAGTGTTGGAAATATGTTGCTTTACTTTCATGATGCATCTTTGCTTGAACATTTTTATTTTGGTGCTCAAACTCAATGAACAACATCTTATGAAAGTGTTGTGAAGTGTTGTAAGATATTTCTACATTCTTCTAGACTCTATTTAATGCAATTCAACTAAAAACCACCTTTTCATTCATCAACAAGTCCTATTTTGAAGTGTTGTAAAGTCTTGTAACAAGATTTCATGCTTTTCTAAGAATACTTTCCCTATTTGCACCCTTCTCATGCTTTATTTTGTCTTTTTATGCCCTCATATGCTTCTATTGAGTGTATTTTTGGGTCTTATCCTGACAAACAACATTAAACATAAATTTTTTCTTGACACTTGGTTTTGGGTCCCAATTGGGACTCATTCACCAAGGGTGGTGAATGAGTCCCCCTTGGCCCCAAATTCAAAATATTTCAAAAAAAAAATCAGGATTTTACTCAAATTCACTTCATGTCGGCTTGTGATGAGGTATGAACGGATACTAAGGCACAAGATTTGTATAAATAGACATTTTTCACTTCATTTTATATCTCGTAAAATCTCCTAACACATTCAAGCAATTTCCTCATTCAAGTATTCAATCTTCAAGCACTTTCAAGCACTTTTGAGCAGCCATTAGCATCACTTCAGATTTGCATATTCAAGGATGGGGTAAGTTTCTAATACTTTCATGTTATTCATTTATCATTTCCTTTGGATGTCATTCATTTCTATTGGGTTTAATTACTAAAGTGGGGTTTGACAAAGACAAACCCCTATTCACTAACCCCCCAACATTTTTCCCCTTTGCATGTGTATTTGTAGCCTTGTCTTGCAGATTTAACTGGCTTAAACGTGTTGAAAATTGGATTTCAAGTCAACTACTCTCTTCAAATCATTTCATCATCTATTCAATAAATTTGATTGACTTTCAACCCGTTTTCTGTAGAATTGACCCCGACAACCATACTGGGAAAACCCTTTTCCTAGTACCTGCAAAACAACATGAATAAACGAGTTAGACAAGGAATTACAAGCTAAAACAAGGATTCCCCATGAAATCCATTTGCAAACTCAAAATAGGAAAGAAATTGATGAAGAACACAATACAAAAGATAAAACTAGATTTAATCCTAATTAGAGAAGCAAACACTTGATCCCATGGGGGAATTGGTGCCAATTTGATGTGAAAATTGGCCCTTTCCCAATTCCTATGATGAAATCTTGATGTGTTGAAGATGAGATTGATCCACTTTTGATGAAAGATGAGAACTCCAAGCCAAATCTGCAAAAAACCTAGCTAAGAATTCAAATGATGGATGAGAATGGCTGAGAACTCCAAGCCAAATCTACAAAAAACCTAGCTAAGAATTCAAATGATGGATGAGAATGGCTAAGTATTTTAGCATGGTAACTTTGCAATGTTTGTGGATGATAAAATGAGGAGAGGAGCTCTTCATTTATAGGATTTCAAGATGGATGAATGCCCAAATTTGAGCAATGTGGGACTAACATTCATCCAATGATATGGTGCCACTTGTCAACTATGAATGGATGATGGTTGTGCAAGATTTGGGGTTTGTGCCAATAAATGCCAATATTTGAAATTCAAATTTGTTGAAATGACATGTAAGAGGGAAGGGAAAATGCAATAAATGCCACTTGGCTCAAGGCAAAGGACATGTAAGAGTTTTAAATGCCTTGTTGGATGTACATATTGACTTGGAATTTTTGAATTCAAAGTGAGGGAATATTCCAAAAGATGCCTTGTGAGGAAAATAGAGATTTTAATAAATGAATTAAATTTATTTTCATGTGCAACTTGCATTATCTAGAGGATGTGACATGAGATGAGGTTAAATTAATCAAGGGTTAATTAATTTAACAGGAGATTAGATGATGTGACTTATTTGACTTATATTTATGGATTTATTTAAATCAATAAGAAGAATATGATAAGAGGCTAATTAAATAAAGATTTTGATTTATTTAATTAAAAGGGATGGTGTTAGATTAAATCAAATAAGGTTTTAATTTATTTAATTTAATGGATAGACTTTAGAGATTTAATCAAATAAATTGATTATTTAATTAAATAGGGATAATTAGATCAGATGGATTGATTTAATTAACAAAAGAGAGTGACTTAATTAGATAAAATGATTTATTTAATTAATAGAGGATTATTGATGAATTTAATCAGATAGGGAAATTTGATTAAATGGTTAGACTAAGGGATGATTTTGGAAGAAACGATGTTAGTAAGTCAGGATCGAATGCACGATGTCAATTAGTATATTTTTTATGTCTACATTTTGCCCCTCTTTGAAGTAATGCACTCGTTGCGTTGGTTCAAAGAATAAACGATCTCTATCAAAGCCAAAAAAAATTGATATTTTAAAACTTGCCCCAATGCTGTCTGGTGAGAGAAATATGCCCATATAATGCCCCCTCGAGAGATCAAACACAAATTTTAATTTTTTGGGTGATCTCGCAAAAAAAAATGACAAAGTACCTAACAAGTCCGAAGGGGTCCAGGAGGCTAAAAATGTGTCTAAATGCTATAAAACAATGAAAAACAAGCCTCAAACAGATGAAAACAGGTTCAGGGGTCCAAAATCCTAGCAGGACAACCATTTAGGGTTAAAAAACCCTAATTTTAGGCTTACAAAGGGCCCGAGGGATCACTTTCAAGTCATTTTAACACACCTCTGCTAGCAAACCTTGAGATTCGAGCTCTGACCCTCCGACGATATGGCGCAATGACAGCTTCCTCTACACATTTTGGACTGAGTTCAGACCTACCAGCGGCCACCTGGCATCGGGGCACCGGTATGTGATCCTTATCGAAGCTTAATTTTTTCATTTAGTGCATTAATTAACCCTTTAAAGTTGAGCTCGCCTCCAGCGGTGCTATTATAGCACCGCTCGGCATTTGAATTGCACCGTGCCAGGCCATTTTGTGCCGTAGTGGTACAGTCTGTAGTTTAGAAACTGCACCGCTGGGCTCGAGCTCGACAGGCCAGTTTAGTAAAGGTGCGCCTAGGCGGCACCATTTTCATGAAAAATGTGACGCTGGGGCTAAAGTGCACCGCGCAAGCGCTTTTTGGCTTAATTTAGGGTCCCGCATCAGAGTTTGAGGAAACTCAAACTGCGATGCCATCACAAATTGTGCCACTAGAAGCAAACTTGGAGCGTTAGGCTAGGATTTTTCCAAAAAAAATAACATGCTGACTTTCGCCGATGCAGGACGAGCATAGGGAGCTTTACTCTTGGGAGCACTGGTCATTGGATTTGGCGAGCGTCCTACGGGACTTGAGCGACAGAGACTAGGACCGACTGGGAGCCGCTAGCTTATGGCACATTGCATACGCAACACCCGTGCACACAAACCTCAGGATGTTGTCAGCGCTGGCCGAGAGGTGGCACAGCGAAACATCATCATTTCATCTTCCCACTAGTGAGGTGACTGTCACCTTGGAGGACGTCTGGCGCATACTATGATTGCCCATTTATGGCTGCCAAGTTATCTATGATATGGAGGAGGGACGCGAGCATTACGTCAAAGTCCTCGCTACACGATATATTATCTATTGCGAGGGTCAGATCGAGCTGGAGTGGTACAGGGTTATAGCACCCCCCTTCCGCTGGGCAGTTGCAGCTATTATTTTGGGTTTGGTTGCCCCAGACAGAGGAGGGTGGTATTTCAGTTCATGTTGGGGATACTATTGGGAGAGGATGGTCCTGGACAGGCTAGTTCGGTTTGCATGGGGACCCGTCCTTAGGGCTTCACTTTATAAGGATCTCCATGAGTATGTTTATGTGGATGGTTGAGCACTGGGGGCCAGAGTGACACTTCTGCATGTCTGGGCGTGGGATCACATTTCTGTGCTACATCCACGGGTTGTTCTAGTTTTGATGGGGGCAGAGGATTCCCTTGTGACACTATACAAAGGTGGTGTGTCCTTCACACACTCTGGCGAGCATGGGATGCCCTACTAAAGGCGGGTCCTAGACGAGATGCTTATGTTTACTTGGCGTCCATACCTTGGTCGGTCCAAATGGGCCAATGATGTTGCTCAGCTCTTTTATTGCCACCAGGATCGATACATGCAGGGCCGGGAGCATACGATGATTAACCGATACCTGTTCAGGTGTGTATAACATCAATTTAGAGAGCCACAAGATTGGTCCAATGACGGTTATGTAGCCGTCTTTGCACGTAGCATGACACATGTTTCATGGGGGCATGGTATTCCTACTGTGGAGGTAGTTGATAGCTTTCAAGAGTTGGTAGCCTGACCGTGGGCTTATGATCAAGGCCCAGCAGATCTAGGTACCACACAGGCTTATAGAGATTGGTTCAGACCTCCCCTCTGGTTGAACATTCCAGGTGAGGATCTAGATATGCATAGGGTTAGATGCAGAGCAATAGGATGAGGGCAAGGACGAGGACCTAGGGTCGAGATTCGACAGGACCCGCCATTGGTGCCCCCAATCCCACCAGGTCACGAGGACATCCATATGCAGGATCAGCAGCAGGATCTGCCAGTCCCACCACCACGAGTCGAGGGTGAGGATCAGGTTCACGCGCAGCCACGGGTACAACCAGTAGGCAGGCAGATGCACAGGATGCCTTGATTTCACAATTGTAGGCCCAGGTCCAGGTAGTGACAACAGAGAGGGACCAGGTGAGGGCTGAGAGAGAGCAGCTTAGAGTAGGGAAGGATCAGACTATGTAGCAGAGACAGGCTACAGAGCTACAGGTAGCCACTGAGCTAGGCCACAAGCAGCAGATTAAGAGCATGACAGCCTCCTTATCCTAGGGTACAGTGTCAATGCAATCTTACAGGGATGTTATCCGAGACAGAGTACTACTGTCGGGCTTACCATGACACTGTACCCAAAGCAGATTGTGTCCCAGAGTACTCAGAGCGGGCCATCCATGGACCACCAGAGGGTCACGGTGACAGGGGTGAGGGCAGCATTTACGGAGATCGAGCGTGATCCAGATGATACACACTTTTTTGTGCCTTATGGGCTCATTTTTGATAGCCCGATGGGCGTTTTGTACTGATTGACACATATGTACAGTGATCCGATTATTCTTTGTACTATGACAGTTGATGATATGATATATATATATGAGCCAATTTTGATGTGATGCAATGTGTGCATGTATGATTTATTTCTATATGCTTTGCAATGATGTTTTATGAATGCATTTATTTCTAATAATGTTTATGTAATGATTATGACTAACAGATCTATATTATGCTAACCTGTGATATGATGTACAATGATATTAACTATATGATGGTTTATTTTATGATAATGCAATATGTGAAATGATTTGATTTATGTTATATGCAATGATGTGGAGAAAATGCTTATATGAGATGATTTATGGATGAATGTGATTTGATGCAATGGTCGTGATATGATGCTAATGAAATGGTGTTATGAGATGAAAATGTTATTATACTAAATGATGATGTATGTGATGCAATGATATCTTAATGCAAAGTGATATGCTGATGTGATGATATGATGTCATGATGTTATGCAAGTATGTATGCCTAAAATGTTTATATACCTATTGCTTGTGATTATGCAAAAATGATTATGGAATGCTTTTGTAGATGCTATGTGATGATTTAGATGGTAACATGAATGTTTATTCAATGATCGATATAACACCATGAGATGCAATGTAATGAGTGAAATGCAATGACATGGATGCACCTATTGAAGAATGTTCATGATGACCTATTTATATGATGATAAGAATGCAATGTTTCCTATATGATATGCTTATGCAATGCGTGCGATTTCTATATGATATGCTTATGTAATATTCTAGTGATTTGTGGATGTAGGATCGATGACGATGATGGTGGTGATGATCAACTGTCATAATACCTTGTTAGCGCAGTCAGTAAGAAAAGAAGAAGTCATTTCAACAAGACACAAAATGACACAAATGCAGATGATGATGATGATGATGATGATGATGATGATGATGATGATGATGATGATGATTACTTGCCGAGGAATTGGGATTTTCAAAGGGCTATATTTTCTTATGTTTGATAACAGACATGGTATGATGCATCGAGGTATGGAAAACCAGGATGGCGTTGTACCCAATGTGATGGACTTTGACTCAATAATCAGATAGGAGTATTCTTGTTCATATTTGACATAGGGAAACCTTGCTAGGATGTACTTTAGAAGTTTTAGACATCTCGAACCAAAACATAGAAAGGTAAACCTATCCATGCAATAGTCAACAAGTTGTCCTCGACCTCTTACATACATACCTAACGAAGCAAGTATTCGCCAAGTTATTTTACAAGAATGTCCAACAAGCATAACAGACAAAAGATAATGATCGGTTCCCCATTCCTATTTCTCTAAATCCTCTATTTTAGGATATCATCGAGACATCCTTGGAATGAGTGCAAATAAGATAAGTCAAAAGATAAAGACCAAGTAAACAAATGAACTGATGCTCTTCAATATCACTAACGAAAAGAGGATGTGTTTTCTAAGATGATAACTGAAACTTATTGCAAAAAGATAATGCCCATTGTAGGAAGGATTCATCCTAGGACATGTTAGTGGATGGCGGCACATCATTTTGTTTATAAGGGATGATTGATATGGGACAAATTAAGATGATGTGTTACCGATACGAAGAGATAACCAACTTGCTTATGCACTGACTTAGACTTTAGACCTAACGTTTTGAGTTCTACTTTTAATCTACTAGACTTGCTTCTAACTATTTCACCAAAGATTGAGGATGAGGATTAGTTTATTATGAGTGGTGTTTATTGCGGGTGCAAGCGAGATGAGACAGATGGATTTTTCTCAAATATTTGGATGTTTTTGATGTTTTTGCAATATTTTGAGGCTATTTTTGGTATTTTTCGAGATTTTGAAAATGTTTTGATTTTTGATTTTTTGAATGGTTTTGGGATTTTCTGAGATTTTGACCAAGATACTAACCTAAAGACCTAGCCTAGGGGTCTCGAGGGCTGGTCAACAGACTAGCCTTGCCTACATTATACACGTAGAGACCACGTAGTTTGACTGATGACTTGACCGATTTACAGATGACAATATACATGATGAGATGTCAGTTTATTATCACAAACTCCTATAGGACTGACCTAAATGTCTCGGGGGATGATCAAAGATCAACCTCTCCTACGTTTGAGCTTAGAGATGAAGTAGTTCAACATGACGACCTTGTTTTTGGATTTTTCTGACTTTTTGACCTATTTTTGGATTTTGATATGTTTTAAATGTTTTTGGATTTTCTGATTTGAGGAATTTAAGAATATACACGAATCCGATCCGATAAGAACATGCCTCGAGTGTGATGCAATAGACTACTTCGATAAAGGCAGGACAAACTGACCTTCAGGATGGGCCGAGTAGTACTAGGAGGGATCATGATACGAACACAAGACCAAGCTATGGTGCAGATGCGAGTGGATGTGTGAGGGATGGAGATATGGATGCAAAAGATAAAACTAGATTTAATCCTAATTAGAGAAGCAAACACTTGATCCCATGGGGGAATTGGTGCCAATTTGATGTGAAAATTGGCCCTTTCCGAATTCCCATGATGAAATCTTGATGTGTTGAAGATGAGATTGATCCAATTTTGATGAAAGATGAGAACTCCAAGCCAAATCTACAAAAACCTAGCTAAGAATTCAAATGATGGATGAGAATGGCTAAGTATTTTAGCATGGTAACTTTGCAATGTTTGTGGATGATAAAATGAGGAGAGGAGCTCTTCATTTATAGGATTTCAAGATGGATGAATGCCCAAATTTGAGCAATGTGGGACTAACATTCATCCAATGATATGGTGCCACTTGTCAAACTATGAATGGATGATGGTTGTGCAAGATTTGGGGTTTGAGCCAATAAATGCCAATATTTGAAATTCAAATTTGTTGAAATGACATGCAAGATGGAAGGAAAATGCAATAAATGCCACTTGGCTCAAGGAAAAGGACATGTAAGAGGTTTTAAATGCCTTGTTGGATGTACATGTTGACTTGGAATTTTTGAATTCAAAGTGAGGGAATATTCCAAAAGATGCCTTGTGAGGAAAATAGAGATTTAATAAATGAATTAAATCTATTTTCATGTGCAACTTGCATTATCTAGAGGATGTGACATGAGATGAGGTTAAATTAATCAAGAGTTAATTAATTTAATAGGAGATTAGATGATGTGACTTATTTGACTTAGATTTATGGATTTATTTAAATCAAATAAGAGAGGAATATGATAAGAGGCTAATTAAATAAGGATTTTGATTTATTTAATTAGAAGGGATGGTATTAGATTAAATCAAATAAGGTTTTAATTTATTTAATTTAATGGATAGACTTTAGAGATTTAATCATATAAATTGATTATTTAATTACATAGGAATAATTAGATTAGATGGATTGATTTAATTAACAAAAGAGAGTGACTTAATTAGATAAAATGATTTATTTAATCAACATAGGATTATTGGTGAATTTAATCAGATAGGGGAATTTGATTAAATGGTTAGACCGAGGGATGATTTAGGAAGAAATGATGTTAGTATGTCAGGATCGAATGCACAATGTCAATCAGTATATTTTTGATGTCTACACATACATTCAGTCATTACTAGATCTGGAGTAGCAGTGCTGACCCTTGACATTTTAGAAATCTTGGGGATGAATGATTCACCACCATTGTTGAATAAGTCCCTCTTGAAATCTATAAATCTGCATTTTGTCATAAATCAACTCCTGGCTGTTAGAAATCAGTTCCGGACACTTTTTCAACAGTAGGAGGACTGTTTCGCCACCCTTGGCGAATGAGTCCAACTGTGAAAAATTAGAAAATTCCATCAGCATTCCAAACATTCCAGAAATCTCACACATCATCTAAGTGCACTCATATTTGACCCTATACTTTTTATTTTGCATATTTCTTTTTATTTCTTCATATTTTACAGTGGTTTGCATGTCACATTGTGTTTTCAAACATAGCATAAATTACATCTTTGCATTCATTTTAGATCATTTTAATCAGTCAACTGTATTTGTTTTAGTTAGTTTACATCATATCACATCACATATGTCCTAATTTGAATGTCAGATAAGCATTTTAGGATCTAATCTCTCTCCTTTTGGTTGAAAAACCCTATAAGAGTTAGAGAGTCCATTGGGTCCTAAAATCTATGTTTCTTTTTGGTGAACCCGACGTGAAAAAGTAACAGATTTCATCTCTCGTTACCAGTCCTTATATGCTCAAGTTGACGTCCAAATTCTAGAGGCACATCTATAGAAGATGTTTATTGAGAATTTTCACACCAACCTCCAAGATAAGCTTATGATGATGAAATTACCTTCATTCATACATTTGTGTACAACCTTATGTGAGTATGAAAATTTGGTTTTATGTCGTGAGTCAAAATCCACTTTTAGCCAAATTGACAAAACTAAAAACAACAATCAACACCAAAACAACACACAAAATTTTTGCAAACCTAATTGAGGTTTCTTACAATTGAGTTCATCTCTTTCACCCTAGCCACAACCAACTTCACAAGTTCAGAATTCAATGGCCACCGCTAAAACAATTGTGCCTTATCATTATGGTTATCCAAAAAGACATTTCACTCCTTTACCTGACACCCTCCATCAGACAATGAACCAACTCATACAAAAAACACATTCTTACCTTACCACCTATTTGACCACTTGATCTTAATCAAACCTTACCTCCTGGCTTCAAACCTAACGCTTATTGCCATTTTTGTCATCAAAATGGCCACAACACCGAACATTGCAAGCATCTTAAACATCTAGTTGAAGACCTCATTGACTCGGGTGACTTGACCATTATGGGTGTTAATGATCAAGGAAATAATTTTGTCCCACCTCCTAACCAAAATCTCTAACTCTTCACCAACCCTATGCCTAAACACACTACCTCATTTGTCAAGGCTGGTGAACCGTCAAAGCCTGATGTAGTGACTATTGATACACACAATGAACAACCTGATATATCTCCTCTTGTTCCCCAAGCTAGTCCTATGGATACACTTGTCACCATGATAGACATTATCCCTCACAAGGGCCAAACCACTCAATCTCTTGATATTACTTTTTCTTCTAAGGACATACTACACAAGCTTCCTAATGGTCCTTTCTACATAGTTGGTAGAATCTATAATAAACCTACTAATGGGATATTAATAGATCCCACTTGTGGTGAGAATGTTATCACCGAGGAGTTTCTAGTATTACATGATCTATATCAAGATAGCTATAATCCACCAATTGCATGGATTAAAACACATCATGGTTTTGCATGCCCTACGTTTGGATCGATCGTGCTGCCTTTAAAAATAGGACCTAAGACTTTGGAGGTAACATTTTCTATCATTTCATAATCTAACCAATTTCGTTTGCGGTTAGGCCTTCCTTGGCTTCACTTAATGAAAGTGGTCCCCTCAATCATTCACAAGTGCTTGAAGTTTCCACATGGCAATGAGGTATTCATTGTACACCATAGTGGCTTTAATCCTTTATCTTCCAAAGGTAACTTTTCATTAGAAGCCTTTTGGCCTGAACCTATAGACATGTGAAATTAGCATTATGCACTTAGTTCATATTCATCCGCTCATTAAATAAATCAAATGCATCAAATCCATTCACCAGGTAAATCAGGTCTTTATTCCTAAGGTTATCCATTTAAATTAAATAAATCAATTTTGTTTAATTTACCTCTCACATCAACCTTTTAATTAAATAAACCAAACTTTATTTAATTGAAGTTCAAATACATTTTCCATCCCTTTTGATTTAAATAAATCAACTATTCAAGTCAAAGGGGTCAAAATCATCCTAATCATCATTAAGCTAACCAAATCCTGATTAACCTAACCTAACCACCCATCACATCCTCTAGCTTTTCCCACTTGCACAAATAAATCAATTTATTGATTTATTAAATCAACATTTTCCATCAACATGGGATCTTTGAGGAATATTCCCTCAAGTTTAAATTCAAAACCAAGTGGACATGTACATCCAACAAAGCATTTATGAGCTCTTACATGGCTTTTACATGTCCCCTTCCAAAGGTCAAACTCAACATTAACTCTCAAATTCAAATTTGAAATCTCCCTCTCTTTGGCACATTGGCCAAAACTTGAACATTCCTCAACCTATGGCAAGTTGACAAGTGGCCTCATCTCATTGGCCGAATCATTATCCCACATTGCTCTATTTTGAGCTCTCTTCAAACTTGAAAATCTATAAATAAGGGGTTGATTCCTCCACAATGGCATCCACAAATCCTATGCAAAGTCACTCTCTTCAATGGAGAATTGATTTTGTCCACTCCATATCTTAGCATTCCTTATCATATTCAAATCATTTTCATCATGGAGCTTAAGCAAGGATTGGCAAAGGGCTTCTTTCCATAGAAGCACCAATCAACTATAAGATGTTGGTTTGATTATATTAGAATAATGTTTCTCTATGTTTTGCTTGCTTCTTTTGCATTATTCTTTTGATCAAATGAATCTTATAGAGAATCTTTTGTTTGCTTTGGTTCACTAACAATGCTAAATGCTTTTTTTTTTTGAGCTAATGCAGATTTAAGGTTCATACAGAACCCATGGAACCTATCACTCCTCATAAGGACTTCTTTTACATTGCTTATCAAAAGTTTAAAGCCAAAAATATTGCTAAATTATCTCTTCATAACACATCCACGTCCACCCCTACTCATCCTATCCTCGATGAAACCATGATTACACCTGAATCTGATATTGAAAAAACCATCAGACCCTTTGTACAAACTCCTCATGATACTTCCCAGCCATTGTCTAAATGACCAAGAGACCAAGACATAACTCCTGCCTCACTTCCTCATCCCAAACAAGTATATAAAGCGAAAGAGAAAGAGATTGATCCTTCCTCTTCAGTTTCTCCTGCTCTCCCCCTTTCAGAAGTAGAAGAACCTATGTCGACTCAATCCGCTCCTACACCTCAAAAAATCCAAAATAGAATTAAATGGAACCATACTGCTTGGGACCGTTGGTGTCGTCATCATCTCCTTGCTCATACAGAAATCAATCATGAAAATAAAGCTTTACACTTGACAAAAGATATAGATGACCATCTTCCCTATCCTAACCAACCACATGAAATTTCAACCCAATAATTTCTACAAAAGGAACCCATCCAACCCAACCTCTTCATACATCCATCCTTAGAAATCACCCTTCATCCTTCCATCGTTATTAATCTAGATGATGACGATGAAGATGTGACAATTCCTAACATAGATGAAACAATAAATAATGACTTGAACTCTTTATTTTCATCTACAATGAGCTTAAATGATAAATCCTCTCCGCCAAGTGAAGAACCTAGTACAACAACTAGTTTGGTACTTGCGATTCCTCCTTTAAATAGTCAATCACCATCGCATTCCACTAAACATGATTGGGAGGCAGATGACTTGATGGATGATTTGCATTTACCTACTTAGTCTTTTCTTCACATTCATTTTCCATTTTCTTTTCATGTGTGTATCGTGTTCGCCCATATCGTGCATTTTATGTTTCCTTCTCTTTGTACACTTCTATGTGTATGTGAAGCATCCATTCAAATCTGCAAAAACACTAAACTTCATACAAGGGTTAGTATTTCACAAATCTATCAAAATGCTCCTATGAAATACCTTGTGAATGCTTCAAAATGCAACAAATGATAATAAGAAAACTAAAGCATTATGAAAACAACAAGTTACCTATTCCATAGTGGATTGGTGTCAAATGTTGCAATGACCCTTTCCCAATCCTTGATCAATAGCTAAAATGATGAAATGCAATGGAGATGAAGAACAAGATTAATTCTCAAACCAAGAGAGTAACCTTGCATAAAAGTTGTGGATCTCATTGATGAGGATTAAGGCCTTCTTTTATAGATTTTCTTGATGAGAGATTGGCCAAATGGGTGAATGTGGGACTAAAGATCCACCAATGAGAAGAGGCCACTTGTCAAGTGGTGATAGGCCAGTGGATGTGCAAGATTTGGGAAGTGTGCCCATGAGAGGGAGAATTTGAATACAAATTTGGGCAATAAATTTTGAGAAGGGGACAAGAAAAATAGCAATAAATGCAATGTTGGAGGAACAAATCAACTTGTCATGTTTTTCAAACTTGAGGGCTATGTTGAGTGAAAATGAGAGTTTTAATAAATCAATAAATTGATTTATTTGTGCAAGTGGATAAATCTAGAGAATGCAAGTGGGTGGGTTAGGTTAGGCTAATTAGGATTAGGTTAGCTTAATGATGATTAGGTGAGTTTGACTTTCATGATTTAAATATTTGATTTATTTAAATAAGAAAAGGATGAAATATGGATTGGATTTAATTAAATAAATGTTTGATTTATTTAATTCAAGGGATGATGATAGGATCAAGTTTGATTTATTTGATTTAAGCTAATGACTTTAGGAGATGAGATTACCTAATGAATGGATGAAGTTGATGAATGGACCTAATGTGAAATCTAATTAGTGAATTAACCTGATCGAATGCACAATGTTAATTTTGCATGTCTACATTTTGCCCCTCTTTGAAGCAATGTACTTGTTGCATTGGTTCAAAGAATAATCTTACCATGATCAAAATTCAAAAATTATGATTCTTCAGATGCCCCAGCAAAAAGAAGTACACTGGTACATTGCCCCCTCGAGAGATCGAGTGAAAAGATTCAATTTGAGGGTCGATCTCACGATAAAGAGGTTCAAAATGGATGGTTATGGATGATGATGCAAATGAGATGATTTTAAGATGCTTAGAATAACAAATCTATATTATCCTAAACAACTTAAATGATGATATGATATGAGATGGATGAGATTGATGATGTGATATGTTGTAATTATGCAATGGATGATTTATGAGATGCTTAGACTAATAGATCTATATTATGATGATGATATGAATGCACGATGGATGCATCATGGATGAATTGGTGATGATGATTAACTATTCATGTTGTGATGTTAGTGCAGAAAATGAAGAAATTAGATGATGACAAGAGGATCCAACATGCCAACATTATGAGAGATGATGATGAGAAATGGTGATGAGAAATGATGATGAGAAATGGATGATTTGCTTATCAAGGATTGGGATTTTAAAAGAGCTACTTACATTTTGTTTGATAATGCACGTAGGTACGATGCATCAAGGTAGAAAGAACTAGGATGGTGTTGTACCTAGTACGATGGACTTTGACTCAAAAAATAGATAGGAGTATTCTTGTTCACACTTGACATACAGAAACCTTGCTAGGACGTACCTAACAAAGCAAGTATTCACCAAGTTATTTTACAAGAACGTCCAACAAGCACAATAGACAAAAGATAATGATCATTGCCCCATTCCTATCTCTCTAAATCCTTCGTTCAAATATCATTGAGAGGCCCTTGGAATGAGCACAATAAGATAAATCAACAAAAAAGATCAAGTACGAAAACAAGCCAATGTTCTTCATACCTTCAGCCAAAGGGATTTGTTTTGATAGGATAAGAATCCAAAGTGATATCCAAAATGATGCCCATTGTCGAAACGATATATCCTAGGACATGCATTGTATAGGATGATGATGGTTTTGATAAGTTGATTGATAGGCTGTTGATACAAGGTTGACTGACATGTCTAAAAATGATCAAGAGTTTGATTTTGTTTTAAGGTTTGTTGTTTCAATTTTTATTTTTTACGATTGAAGATTGATTTTGCTGATTGTTGTGATTGTTTATGTTTGTGTTGCCAAAGGATGAAGGTTACGATTAGTTTATTATGGATGATTAATTATTGCAGGTGCAAGCGAGATGGGATGGATGGATTTTTATCAAATATTTGGATGTTTTTGACATTTTGAAATGTTTTGAGGCTATTTTTTGTATTTTTGAGGTTTTACAAATATTTTGATTTTTGATTTTTCAAATGTTTTTAGGATTTTCTAAGATTTTGACCAAGATACCAACCTAAAGACCTATCCTAGGGGCCTCGAGGGTTGATCAACAGATTAGCCTTGCCTATATTATACACACAGAGACCACGTAGTTCAACTGACGACTCAACTGATTTACAAATGATGATATACATGATGAATTGTCAGTTTATTATGACAGACTCCTATAGGACTAACCTAAATGTCTCGGGGGATGATCAAAGATCAACCTTGCCTACGTTCAAGCTCAAAGACGACATAGTTCAACAAGACGACCTTGTTTTTGGCTTTTTGAATGACTTTTTGACCTATTTTTGGATTTTGATATGTTTTGAATGTTTTTGATTTTCTGAGATTTTGATGTTTTTGAATTTTTTGATTTTGAGGACTTTAAGACCATACATGAATCTGATCCGATGAGAATGTGCCCCCAGCGTGATGCAATAGACTACCCCGATAAAGGCTAGACAAACTGACCTTGAGGATCAGCCGAGTAGTACTAAGAGGGATCATGATACAAACACAGGACCGAGCTATGGTACGAATGTGAGTGGATGGGTGATGGATGGAGACCTGAATGTGATGGATGATGGAAGTGAAATGGATGGATGATTTAGATCAATCCATAAAGGTCCTGGTGGATGGAAAGTGCTTATTTACGCAAGGAACCTGTTTGCCAGGTTTTCACCAAGGTACTTGTCCAAAGTGCCACCAAAGTGGTTTTCACTAGAGGACGATTTTTCTCTTTACTATTTTTTATCCTTTTTCTGATTTTTTTTATTTTATTTTTTTGCTTTTTTATTTTTATTTTTTGTTGTTACCAAGACGCTTGTTTGCTAGGTTTTTTGCTGAAGTAACCATTTTTTCAGGACTTTTTTCTAATTTTTTGGATTTTTTGGTTTTATACCTAGAAGAATTAGGCATAAAACTTTTTGAGATGGGAGTTATTTATTGGCTCTTGCAAAGGTTCCCCTTCAGGTGTTGATAGCTGATATGCCCCTGATTTATAGCTTGTTGTGACGATGAAAGGTCCTAACCAATTGGGTTCGAACTTGCCTTTGTTGTGGGGATTCAAGACATTCTTCTAATTTTCTTTTAAAACCAATTCTCTGACTTGGAAAGTCCTGCTTCTGATCTTCTTGTTGTAGCTTTGTTTGAGTCTATTTTGATAGACTTGGAGATGATTCAAAGCATCTATGCATCTCTCATCCAGTAACTCCAGCTCATTTAGTCTTGACAACCAGTAGTCCTCATCAGTGATGAGGTTTTGCAATGATACTTTGAGGGATGGGAGCTTGATCTTGATGGGGAGTACGAATTTTGATCCATAGACCAAGGAGAAGGGGATGGCACCAGTGGGTGTGCGGATGCTAGTTCAATAAGCCCAGAGGGCGGGATTAAGCTACAAGTGCCAGTCATGACCTATGCCATTGACTGTTTTCTTGAGGATTTTGAGGATGGTTTTGTTTGTGGCTTTTGCTTGGCCATTGCCTTGGGGATAGTATGGGGTGGAGAAGCGATGCTAGATTTTGAATTTCTTGCACAAGTTATGAACCTCCTAGTTCTTGAATGGTGTCCCATTATCTGAGATAATGGCTTGTGGGACACCGTAATGACAAATGAGATGGTTCAAGATGAATTTTGAGATTTGCTTCCTAGTGATATATGTCATGGGTATGGCTTCCACCCACTTTTTGAAGTACTTAGTTGTAATTATGATGAATTTATGGCCATTGGATGAGGTGGGTGAGATTTTTCCAATGAGATCAATTCCCCACTATGAAAATGGCCATGGTGTGATGATGGGGTGAAGCTCTTGCGCTGGAGCATGGATGAGGTCCCCATGCTACTGACATTGTAAACACCTTTTAGCATGATCATGCACTTCTCTTTCCATTATGGGCCAGTAATACCCCATCCTTAGCAATTTCTTGGCGATGGTCATTCCACTCTAGTGTGAGCCACAAAGACCATTATGAACTTTGGTTAGAGCGGTTAATGCCTCAACATTTAGACAACGCAATAAGGTACCTTCTATGCTTCTACAGTATAAGGTATCACCTAGGATGACAAATCTAGATGGCTTTTTGATAAAGGTTCATTTTAGGCTCGATGGGAGGTCAGCGGGTGTGACTCCTATGTGAAGATATGTATAGATGTCATGATACCAAGGATCCCCTGGACCAATGATTTCACACACATATTCTGATTTTGGTACCTCGAATGTGGGGACGAGAAGCTGCTCAATCATAAATTCATATTTCGGCACGTTATGAGGGATGTCCAATAGTGACCCAATTGTAGCCATGGCATCAGCTGCTCTATTGTTGGTTCTTGGAATCTGCTCAAATGTTATGTCAATGAAGGATTCTTTTAGAGTCTCCACCAGTTTCTTGTATGGAGTGAGCTTGTCATCCTTAGTCTGATATTCATTATTGACCTGATTTATGATCAACTGAGAGTCTCCATACACCCTGAGAGTTATGATATTCCATTGCACTACTATCCTGAGGCCTATAGTCAAAGCCTCATATTCTACTATGTTGTTAGTGCAGGGAAATTCCAATTTGTATGACTTTGGTATGCAATCCCCTTGTGGGGTGATGAAGAAGACACCAACTCCTGATCCATGTTGGGTATATGAACAATCAAAGTATAATTTCCAATGATTAGTTACATTGATGTTAAAGATGGATTCATCTAGGTATTCTGAAACAAGAGGGTTCTTAGAATAAATGGGTGCTTCTGCTAGTTGATCTACAATAACTTGACCCTTGATGGCTTTCCTCTCTACATACTCGATATCATACTCTGACAGTATCATTACCCATTTTTCCATTCTACCTGTGAGCATTTCCTTTGATAGGAGATACTTGAGGGGATCAATTTTCGCAATGAGCTTTATCTTATGTGCCAACATGTAATGTCTAAATTTTTGGGATGCAAACACTACTGCAAGGCAAGCTTTTTTGATGGAGTAATTTAGCTCGTGACCGACCATTGTCCTACTAATATAGTAGATGGCCCTCTCTATTCTGTTTTCATCATGCTGAGCTAGGAGAGCTCCAAGGGCTGCCACTGTTGCTGACACATATAAGATCAATGGCTTTCTTGGGATAGGTGGCATTAACACTAGTGGTGTCAGTAGGTATTCCTTGATTTTGTTAAATGCCTCTTCAAATTTTGTATCCCATTTATACGCTACCCCCTTGTGGAGTAGGTGAGAATATGGATTTTACTTGTCTGCCAGTTGTGCTATGAATCATTGGATGGATTGAAGTTGGCCTTGGAGGCCTCTTAGTTGTTTTAATGTCTTTGGTGCTTCCATCTCAAAGATTGCTTTTACTTTTGCTGGATCCACCTCGATACCCCTCATGGAGACTATGTATCCTAGCATTTTACCTAATTATACACCGAAGACGCACTTCTTGGGATTTAGTCTGACTTTGTATTCCACAAGTCTGTCAAAGATAGGACCTAGGGTTGCTATATGATCTTGTATTTTTCTTGACTTAGCTAGAATGTCATCGACATAGTCTTCGACCGTTTTGTGAATCATATCATGGAATATTAGTGTCATGGCCCTTTGATAGGTTGCTCATGCATTCTTTAAGCCGAATGGCATCATGTTCCAGCAGTAGTTCCCCCATGGACAAGTAAAAGTCATATTATGTTGATCTTCTTTTGCTATCATGATCTGGTTATATCCTGAAAATCCGTCCATTAGTGATAGCATCTTGTGCCTTGTTGTCATGTCTACTATCATGTCAATATTGGGAAGTGGGAAATCATCCTTGGGACATGCCTTGTTCAAATCTCTGAAGTCCATGCAGATTCTGATGGCTCCGTCAAGTTTTGAAATAGGTACCAAATTTGACACCCATTCTGGATAATCAATTGGTCGGATAAATCCTACATCTAACAAATTTTTGAGCTCCATTTTGACTAACAGAACAATTTGAGGATGCATTTTTCAGAGCTTTTTTCTAACAGGTTTTGCATCTGGATACACTACTAAGTGATGAACCACAGTCTCTGGATCAAGCCCTGGCATGTCATCATAACTCCATGCGAAGTTTATTTCTCTTTCCTTTAGGAATGCTACTAGGAGTTCTTGCTCTTTTGATAATAGTGATTCCACATAGAATGTGATATGCGGGGCCTCCTCTGTTCCTATGTTGACCGGATTGCACATTTCAGCCAAGACTGCTAATTTCTCCTGATGAATAGCTCTTAAGGGAAGGTTGAATCCTTCATCCTCGGGTGCCTTAAAGAGGTTTCCACCGTTAGATACATCCTTTCTTTTTACTATTTTCTTGTCAGAGAGTTCCGCAGTGTGGTTTTCACTCAAGGACTTGGATATGATTCTTAGTTTCTCACTTTTGTGACTGAAGGATTTAATCGTTTCCCCATAATAGGCGTGTGTGTCCAACTCTATTATAAAGCCTACTTTGTGATCTCCATCTAGAATGTTATCCCTCAATCCTATGAATTTTGAGAGCGCCTCATCATTTTTGAATATATCGAGAATTGGTGGTCCTCGTTGGTCATAGTCGATCAGTTGGGGGTAGACTAAGTGAATCTCATGATTTTGATGATTGGATTCAAAGGAGAGGGTACTAATCATACATAGGATGGTGTCCTCAAATAACCTAGGTAGATTAGTTAAAGTATCTTCATCATCGCTACTAATATAGGGCTTAGTTATGAAGTTATGTGTGTCTTCATCTATGACAATTGGTGAGTGTAGTTGTACTAGTACTAGTTGAGGAGAAACATTAAGCATTCTAACCAGAGGACTTCAGCCACGTATGGTTATTCTCAGAATGGTACATCCAAGGCCAAGATTTGTTATGGGTCACGTCTCTGGTATGATAGGTATTATGAGCCCATTGTCATTTTGTCCCAGTCATTGGTTTCTGTCGTAACCCATTGCAAGCATCATTTGTAGGCCTTTGCTTGTCTCCGCCATTGGTAATTCAGGTATCGGTCTTTCATCTTGATAGAGCATGTGTGATGGGTCTGCTTCAATAACCTCCTGGACCAGGTCTCCCTAACTTGTGAACTTGGGATAGTCTTCAGGAGACGTTTATGATGTGGAAGCTTGAGTTTCTTGTGGGCATCCCCATGATCTAGGAGATTGTGGTAATTCTCCTATCACAAAAGCATTGTTAGGGAGTTTGTAGATTCCACAACCATCCTCTTGGATGATGAGTTTGATGTCGGAGATGGTGGGGATGGCGGGTGTCTCTGTCGCAGAAGTGGACGTGAAAGTGGGAGGGTCAATGTATGGTGTGGATGGCCCTTCATCATTCCTTGGCACTTGGGGGATTTTGTAGTACTTGGCCTCAAGATTTTTGCAATATGAAAATGGTTCAGGATCTCCATGAATAGTAACCTCTTGTCCATTATGTGTAAATTTCACACATTGGTGGAAGATCGATGCTACGGCTTTCATTGCATGGATCGATGGGCATCCCAGGATGATATTATATGGTAATTCGAGGTCCAAGACCTGACATGTGGTTTCCATGAGCATTGGCCCTACTTGAATAGGGAGTTTAATCGTGCCCTGAGACACTCTTTTTTGGTCATCATATGCTCTGATTGTGATGCCCTTGGCTTTATCGATGGAGTCTTCTTCTATTTTAAAATGCTTGATAAGGCTAAGAGAACAGATGTTCAAACCTGCACCTCCATCCACCAAGACCCTTTTGATTTTTCTCTTGTTTACAATGGCTTCTAAGTGAAGTGCGCGATTGTGAGATGGTTGGGCGGGGAAATCTTGGTAAGAGAATGTAAGGAGATTGGGTGTTATGACATTTCTGACCATAGCTTGGAATTGTTCTACATCAAGATCTGCGGGGACATTGGATGAGGCTAATGCTTCCTCAAGGATCTTTTTATGCATTGATGAGATTTTTAACAACTCCATGATGGAGATGTGTGCTGGCATTCTCTTGAGTTGTTCTACAACATTGTAGGTATGCGGAATGGATCTAGATGAAGGGACTCTATTAGGTTGGGATTATCCTACAATGGTGACTTTGCTGCCTCTTGTGGTGATTCAACAATCTTTGGCATGGGCACCGTTGATGGTGATGACCATGCAGTCTTCATTTAGGGAGGCAACGACTGATTCATAAATATGATTTACTTTTCCCTTCCCTTTATCATTTTTATTCCCTTTGTTGCAATGATTCGGCATCAGATTCGTGTAGATTTTTAGATCCTGTTTTCCCATCGGCTATTCCATGTTTATGATTCTTTTGTCAATGAGATCTTGGATGATGTTTTTGAGTCTCATGCAATTGTTTGTGGTGTGGCCATTGATTTTGTGGAATTCACACAGTTGAATCTCATTGTACCAAGGAGGTTTGACATTGGGTTCTTGGTAATTCTTAAAGGTAGGAGCCTGGATGATTTTTTCGTCGATCAACCTTTTCATGATGTCCTCAAGTGGTTCCCCCAACATAGTGTATTTTCGTTTAGGATACGTCTTGCATTGAGGTGGGCCCCTTTGGTCATTGAGATTATTGATGGTGGGATTGTTGTTAGGTTGATAAGTTGTGTCATGAGTGTTTTGATTTGGTGTTTGTATTTGTTGTGCGGCTGTGTTTTAGCGTGGACCACTAATGACCACCTTGGCATCTACGACACCATCATTAGTGACGTTTTTGTTCCTTGCCCATGTACGAGGTTTATCATTGTAATTTGATGATGAGCGGTTGTTTTGTGGTTTGTGATATGATGTTGATTCTTGGGGTTGAGTCACAAGGGCTCTTTTGATGCTGAGTGCCTTGGAGATCAATTGTTCATATGTAGTGATACCTTGAACTTTGAGATGAAATGACAAGCGGCTTTCAAGGTTGGCGATGATTGTGCAGATTTGTTGTTCTTCTAGCATAGTCCACTTGCTCTGATTGGCCTTGGATCGCCACCATTGAGGAAATGAAGCAAAAGATTCATTCTTCCCTTGTTTTAGAGTGTATAGTTCTTCAAGACTAACATCCATTGTAGTATTACATGTGTAGTTCCTAATGAATGCATCCCTAATTTATTGGAATGTTCTAATGCGTGAAGGTAAGCGAGAGAACCATTCTATTGCATTTCCTGCCAAGCTCCTAGGGAATAGCCGCATCAGAGAAGCATCATCATATGCGACCTCCATACAATGAACCTGGAATTCCCTGATGTGATCTTTAGGGTTTCCCATCCCTCGATATTTGTCAAATCTAGGGATTTCGAATCCCTTGGGGAATGGTTTCATGTCTAGGCTCCTATCAAATGGATAGGGACACAAGTTGCTTTTTGTTTTGGTTGTTCACCTTGATTAAAGGTTGATCACTTGTTGTGAGAGCAACCTGAGTTGTGTCATCACATCACTTTGTGGATCAGGGGGTGGGATGAAAGTATTTTGATGTGTTTCAATCATTGGTTGGGTGGACAGGTTGGTCAATGCATTGTTCGATGGTATCGGTATGTTGTGGGGGGTGAAGTAGGCTTCTACTTGCTTTTGGATGAACAATGCTTGTTGTTGATCTTGTTGTTGTTGCACTAGGATTTGTGCTTGTTGTTGTGCTTGTTGCTGATCTAACAACTCTTGTTGTTGTGCTTGTTGTTGTTCCCACAATGCTTGTTGTTGGGCTGCCAATTCTGCCGCTTCTTGTTGTTCTTAGTATTGCTTTAGTGCTTGCTGGTATGCTTGCACTTGTGCTGCTTGTGCAAGAAGTTGTGCTTGAGCTTGCGCTTGTTTTGCTTGATATTGAACTTGTGCTTAAGCTTGTGCTTGGGCTTGCACTGCTTGCACTTGTGCAGATTGTTGTTGCAATAACAGTTGTGCTCAGGCGACCCTTTGTGCTTGCAATGCTTGTGTAGCTTCGGTGGCTTCTTGTTGTTGTTGTTGCAATAATGCCTAGGCTTGTTGTGCTTGTTGTGCTTGTATTGCGGCTTGTGCAGCTTGAGTGGCTTGTTGCACGGCTTTTTGTTTTTGAACTTGTTAGTATCCTCTTTGAAAAGCAGCTTGCAATGTTGTATCATATTGGCTTGATGTGGTGAGTGTTGGTGGTGGTGGGGGTGGTGGTGGATTTGAAATGGTGGTAGATGATGATGTTGTGTTGATGTTTTGCATGTTGGATAATGGTATTGCTGTGATGGGTCCTTCAGAGACCATGTTTTGTGATGTGAGAGTTGTGTTTGATGATGTTTCCATTGCTTGTGTGTTTTTCATTTGTTGTTGTGATATCAACGACAAATTTTGAGTGTTTGGTGTAATGCTTTGATTGATGGTTGGGATGTATGTTTGATCGATACTTGGTAGGGGAGGAAGCCCTAGACCAAGGAGTGGTACTGATGATAATGGCAATGGAATAAGAGGTGGAAATGTGAGTTTTTGTGAAAACATCGTGGTGTCGAATATGCCCCCTAGTCCGAACATATCTCCCTCTTCTTGTGAGTTTGTGAGAAGAGGTGTTTGTGGTGTTGCGTGAAAGAATGTTGATGATGGATCGTGATGGAATGTGAGAGGAGCATTTTTGTGTAATGGATTTTCGGGTATATTTTGTTCCAATGTGGTTCTTGTGTCCAAACTTTGATTATTAACAAGGGGATGTGATTGAAGAGCATTGAGAAATGTGTTTCCCTTGTTGAAATTTGGTTGGGTTGGAGCAAATGATGTCATGATTTGTGAAATGTTTTGTGTGACGTTTGGGATGGAGGTGTAGATGAGATGCGGATGGTGGATGAAATAGGTGGAAAGGATGTGTCCACAATAGTACTTACATCAAAATCTAAAGGCAACTTGGCCCCTTGTTTTGCTAATTCGAGCATGTATAACGAAGGGTTGAGTCTCATCATGATGTTGATGATTCGATGGTTATCCAGATTTTGGAGCATTTCTCTCATTTCCTCGTGAGACATTCCAAAAGCAGGGTTCTATCCTTGGTTTTCTTCTTGTGGGTTTTGCAATGATGTTGGAAGGCTAATTGTCATATTTCCATCCCCAGTGGGATTCATTTTAGGAGTGGTTTGGCTAAGATCACTTGAAGCGGGTGTTTCTTTGTTGGCTTCCATACTCTTCTTGTATTGAGATCTAGTTAGAACCATAAAATGGGGATCAATCTTCGAGAATATGGGAGATGAATCTCTCGGTTCTTTGGATTAATCTCTATTTTATGTCCCAAAGTGAAAGTTTTAGGATGCTTTTTCGGGGATCAAAGGTGATGATATGATGATGAATGATATGAATGTTTTGGCTTTTGATAAATCTTGAATGAGACACTAGGCTTTAGTACTTGGATTTGATTGGATTTCGGATTTGGGATTTTGTCCTTGACTTTGATTTTGACTTTGTTTTGATTTTTGAACAAAAGGACCCTAAGATGTTTGATAATGATCTAAGGGATGGATTTGTTCAAAGGATGGCTATTTGAATATGTGTGAGGAGAAGGATGCATCTACCCACACCTATTCAAACAAGATAATAGCTTTTGCTAAGCATATGGAGAAGGATTCATCTACATATACTAAGCTAAACAAGGTGATTTGGATAACTTTGACTAAGGCTATGCAAAAGGATGCATTTACACATTCCTAGCCAAAGGTGATTTTGATAATGTTTTCAAGGATATTGTCTCAATGATTTGGATGATTTTTTGATTTCACCACAAAGCCTCGTATCAAGGATGATTTCAAGATTTTCCAAAAGATGATTTGTGAGATGGATTTGATGTTTCGAAAGATGGATGAAAGAGGCTTGATTTGTTTTGATCCTTAGGTGAACCTAAAAAGACTCTTTGTTTTCCTAGACCTAGGTATTGAAGAGCATGCGAATGCTTCCTAAAGACCTTTGTAACCAAGAAATTATTTCATTTGAACATTCATTTTTGGATTTCCAATGATTTTTGATTTGGGATTTGTGAGTCTCCAATCACACATAAAAATTTATTTTGATTAGCTTTGCTTAATGGCTTTATTTTACGAAAAACACTTTCTTTGATTAAGTTTTCAAACTAAGATGTCCAATGTCTTAATTTCTTCAAACTCCACAAGATATGTGATGTGGAAGTTTGATGAACTTAAGGCAAGGGTTTCCTATTGTCTACTTAAGGAGACAAATTGAGATATAATCCAATGTTTAGAAACCTCTAAGGATGTGCATCCCAAGGGAAAGCAATAACATATGGATTGAGTCAATGGCATTTGTCTCCAAAAGGGTTTGAAATTTGAATGATATTGTTAAGTGTTTGTTTGCAATTTTTTTTAATAAAGCACTGTGTTTTCAAACCAAGAACAAGTACAAACCCTATGGATGTGTAAGACAATATTTGTTGAATCCCCACTTGACAAGTCTAGCTACGCTTATCTTTAGCGAATGGTTAGATGCTTGACCCCACTGGCTCTCCTCTATGACACTCACTTATACGGGGCAGCCAAGCATCAACACTCACGAAACTCCCATGGCATGTTTTCCATTTCTACTAAAGACCGTAAAAGTGTGGGGTGGCTTTAGAACGACCGTTTTTGCACCAACAAATAGATTAAGGATTTTGGCCAATTCTAGCACATGGGTTCTAGTAAGGACTTTCCGTTCGTAGGAGTTGACCCAACGTGGCAAGAGTCCCCTTTCGGATCCATCTTGTTGGAGTCAACCACATGATATTGGTGTTTCTTCCAATATCCACATTTATATCCCGGTTGGAAATACTCTTGGCTTTAGAGTGTTACCGGTTGAGTCATTCCCTTGGGTAAGTACTTTTTCCCCAAGGCAAGCCCTCTAGGATAAACAAAAGCAAGCAAAGACACAATCCGTAACTTTATCAATCTTTGACGACTCAAAGAAAGAGAATATACACGATGATGCTCTACTCACACTCGCACAAGATGTTCCATTTTAAACCAAAATCGAAGTGTGTATGGGTAATTATGTACGCAACTTAATGTCACCAAAAGCCTTTTGATTCTCAAGATCACCATGAGGCGCGAGAGAAACGCATACGTCTTTTGATGATATTACTTTGTGTAAATAATTACAAAACAATAAAAGCACACATTCATTTTATCCTTCAAAGCAATGATTTAATTCATTTTTTAGAGCACCAAATAAAGTGTACGGAATTTCCTTGTTCAATTTGTTAATCCCAAACAAAATCTAGAAGGTTGTGATCCTAAAGTTCGTTTTAGCCTTTGCAAGAAGAATTTGAAAATTCTTTTTAAACCCAAACGAAAATTAGTGTCCTAAAAATGAAAGATTAACAATTTCGTGAAGAAGTGTTAAAAAATCACTTAAAGCGTTTAAAAACACTTTGATTTTTTTCAAATATCCTCCTCGTTTCTCCCCCTTTCATTTTCCTTCGTTAGCCTTCTCCTTGCTTTCTTTCATTTGCCTTCGTACCTCATTTTTGTCCAACTCCAATGCTTGATATTCACCTATAGAAGGTTTACAAACAAGTGTTTAGGAAATGCATGGAAAATAATAAAAGTATGCATACAAAATTTCAAGATTTGACAAAGCATAAAGTAACTCTTATTTCCATAAAAGAACCATTGTTTTCAAAAAATCTCCATATTTGACATAAAAAGGCCATGAAAGATTTTAATTAATCTCAAAATCCCTATTTGATAAAAGATTAATTGATTTCAAACTTTCCATAAAAAGGCCATGAAAGATTTAATTGATCTCAAAATCCCTATTTGATAAAAGATAATTGATTTCAAATTTTCCATAAAAGGGCCATGAAAGATTTAATTGATCTCAAAATCCCTATTTGATAAAAGATTAATTGATTTCAAATTTTCCATAAAAGGGCCATGAAAGATCTAATTGATCTTAAAATCCCTATTTGATAAAAGATTAATTGATTTCAAATTTTTCAACGAACATACCAAAAACTTAATTTTTTGATTCTCTTTTTACCTTGCTTGTCATAGTTGAAATAAAGAAACAAATGTTTAAAAAGAAGAAAGGAACATAATAATAAATAAAGGCACATTATATAGACCATGGTAGGATTTTAAATACAACATGTATGCTGACCATAGTTGATGATAGAAAGTATTCTATCCCCTATTGGTACAACAGGAACTTCATCATAACACCCCCTACAATGATGCCCTAGTGGCTCAAGTGGATAGAATAACAACAAGGAAATAGATCAAGACTGAGTAATCTATTTTCCTCGCCCACCAATGTGCCAAATCTTGGGACAACGACCCTACAGCTTCAACAATAAATACAAACATTAATACATTTTCACTTACTTCCTTTGCAACGTGCAATATGAGCCATATTGACTGCCAACTACCAAGTCATGACTACGACCAACCACTTTTGATGCACTAAATAGATACATCAATCAAAAAAACATGCATATGAATCATACGAAGGTGAATGACATTGACTGCCAACCACACACGTCTTGATCAGGCAGACTCGTCAATGTTTATATCTACGTATCATCTGAGGAGTTAAATGAAATTTTCAGCCAAGAATCTCCTAATACCCTGATAGTCTATTTGTCCATCATGGCGAAAGTGATTAGAAAACAAAATGGTGATCATTAAACATGGGACAGACTATGGGATGGTTGACCTTCGCTGGAGTGTGAAGAGCTCATAAAGTGTGTGATTTATCAAAACACTAGTGCCAACATTAATTATTGCATGCATTAAATAAAGACGTCACTACATAAATGCAAAACTGTAGGTACTTTCTCATATAACATCAAATAGCATAAGTTGCACATAATAGATGTTCCTCTATGCATTTAAAGGACACATTTTCCAGCATGATGCATTACAACAGAGAATGGCATATAGAGTCCTTCCAACATGATGTGTTCCAACAGAGAATAGCGCTCATCTCATCGTTTATCTATCACAAAATTTATTTCTACCAACATACCGCCGATTAGAACAAGCAAAGATATCATCATATGGATATGTAACACAAGAGATAATGATGGGAGAATCAGATTCTATTTGTGTTGATGGTAGTATTTAATGACAATCATTTGACAAATTTCACTCACAATTTCCTTCAAAACTATAGTGCAATAAGGAGATGGTGTATGGAATGGTGTCTAGTAAAAAAAAAAGTTTCCTTAACAACCATTAGAACAGAATGCAGATACTAGTCTAGTATGAAATGTGCCCTTAATAACCATTAGAATAGAATGCAGCCACTTATAAATGATAGACCATCTACATATTACAATAAAATAATGTGAAACAGGGCAAGAACTCCTTATGCAAAAAGAAATGAACCATAAAAAAAAATGCACATTCTCAGTGACTAATGCAATGGTTTATAAGTCTTTAGTCCTTAATGTCTAGCTTTGCTAATTAGCTAACTTTAGATAAGCAGATAAACCAACGAAATCACACTACAGACAATAAGTAGATAAAAAGATATCGACCTGAATAGGTCAGAGAGGATTCATGCCAATATAGACCAACCTGTAGATGGAAATAAACCCGATAATAAACCTATAGTTAGTAGTTCAAAATAGACTCCACAAGACCATTTATAGACAAATTCAGCCCTCCTTCTAGCACTAGAATGAAGCATCCATTCAAATCTGCAAAAACACTAAACTTCATACAAGGGTTAGTATTTCACAAATCTATCAAAATGCTCCTATGAAATACCTTGTGAATGCTTCCAAATGTAAAAAATGATAATAAAAAAACTAAAGCATTATGAAAACAAGTTACCTATTCCATAGTGGATTGGTGTCAAATGTTGCAATGACCCTTTCCCAATCCTTGATCAATAGCTAAAATGATGAAATGCAATGGAGATGAAGAACAAGATTAATTCTCAAACCAAGAGTACCTTGCATAAAAGTTGTGGATCTCATTGATGAGGATTAAGGCCTTCTTTTATAGATTTTCTTGATGAGAGATTGGCCAAATGGGTGAATGTGGGACTAAAGATCCAGCAATGAGAATAGGCCACTTGTCAAGTGGTGATAGGCCAATGGATGTGCAAGATTTGGGAAGTGTTCCCATGAGAGGGAGAATTTGAATTCAAATTTGGACAATAAATTTTGAGAGGGGGACAAGAAAAATAGCAATAAATGCAATTTTGGAGGGACAAATCAACTTGTCATGTTTTTCAAACTTGAGGGCTATGTTAAGTGAAAATGAGAGTTTTAATAAATCAATAAATTGATTTATTTGTGCAAGTGGCTAAATCTAGAGAATACAAGTGGGTGGGTTAGGTTAGGCTAATTAGGATTAGGTTAGCTTAATGATGATTAGGTGTGTTTGACTTTCATGATTTAAATATTTGATTTATTTAAATCAGACAAGGATGAAATATGGATTGGATTTAATTCAATAAATGTTTGATTTATTTAATTAAAGGGATGATGATAGGATCAAGTTTGATTTATTTGATTTAAGCTAATGACTTTAGGAGATTAGATTACCTAATGAATGGATGAAGGTGATGAATGGACCTAATGTGAAATCTAGTTAATGAATTAACTCGATCGAATGCACAATGTTAACTTTGCATGTCTACAGTATGTTTATTCTTCTTGTCATGTCTTTTAATTTTCTCTTTTTTTTTTGTGTTTTCCTTTTGGGGATGACACAAAGCATAGAGACGCCCTATTTCTTTTCCATGTTGATCCAAATGGTCCTTGTCTTTTCATTTTTGTTTTGTGTTTTCCTTTTGGGGATGACACGAAGCATAGAGATGCCCTATGTCTCTTCCATATTGACCCAAACGGTCCTTGTCTTTTCATTTTTTCTTTGTGTTTTCCTTTTGGGGATGACGCAAAGTGTAGAGATGCCCTATGTCTCTTCCATATTGACCCAAATGGTCCTTTTTTTTTTTTGTGTTTTCCTTTTGGGGATGATGCAAGGCATTGAGACTGAAATGTCTCCTTCATGTTGACCTAAAAACTTTTTCATTTTTCTCTTTTGTCTTTTTGCTTGTTTTTTTCCTTTTGGGGATGATGTAAAGCATTGAGACTGCAATGTCTCTTCCATGTTGACTCAAAATGGAATTTTTTTTTCTTTTCTTTTCATTCTCTTCGTGTCATTCTTCCAGTTCTATTTATATTTTGGGAATGATGACAGTTCTGAGCTCTTTCATACAAAACACTGTAGCAACGAACATACTGACCCCAAATCCATAGATCCAGTATGTGTTTGGTGTGCTTTCTTTTCTAGGGGAAACTCCCTTCTTTCCTTGCTTTTATTTTTTCCTTCATCTTGACATGACACAACTTAACTTCAAAACATATGACTTGGCATAGAGCTTTCCAAGTTGGCTCTCATGTCTTTTTTTCTTTTTTCATTTCCTTTTCTTCTCTACTTTCAAGTAATTGCTCACAAAATGATGTGTATCAATTCCTTTAAAGTGGGGGCATACATTACCATTTATTCATTTGCATTCTTAGTGAAACCTTGTCATTTATGTGATGTGTTTGTCATTTTTTGGATGAAATTGGGTGTTATGTCCTTCATAAGTGTGATCTATCTCAGCATATTGCATTCCTCTTTGTGGTTTGATGTGACACATTGTATCCCCTAAGTTATGAATATACTATTCTTTGACCGGTCCTCTTTTGGAGACATTAGACACAATGTTCCCTAAGTGACTGACCTTGCATAAACTGAACAAGACTCCTTTGAACATATTAAACATAACTTTCTTATTCGGCCACCTTGCATAACACAACTTGCATAATTGTGGAGCTATCTTACTTGTTTGGCCACCTTGTATAACGCAACTTGTGTGCCTATGGTGTCATCCTATTTTGCTTCTTATAAAACTTAAACCAACATTTGTATTTTCTTGGGCTTTGTGGCACCTTGTTAAAGTTATCGAATGGGTATAGCTTTGGCATGGTTGAGTGGGAAGCCCAACTAGTGGCATGGATTTTCCCCATAGCCACTTTTTTCATGTATGTGAGTGCATACCAACTAGCATATGTATCTTACTTCTTGAGATTTCTCACCCTGCAAACAACTAGTTTTGTGTCCCCAGAGTGAGTACACATTCTTTCTCTTTTTCAAACAATCAACCTAGATATCTTTTTACAACTAGTTGGATCTATGATCGAAGCTTCACTCAATTCATTTCAAAACTTGTGCATTCCTTTGTCCTTATGTTTAGTCTGCCATGGGATCTTCATCCGGGGAGCTTGATCATCCCTCTTGTTTGTTGTATTCCATCTTACTAGTGTAAGTGCATTCGAACCCTCTTCTCTTTGATGTTCATGGCTACTTTAGTTTGAGGAAGCAAGTTTCTCTCACTAAAGTGGGGGCTAAATGTATTGTCAAAAAATGGACCCTTCTCATTTTCATAGTCTTTTAGGTCTTGTTTCATAGTGTTGGAACTATGTTTCTTTAATTTCATGATGTATCTTGGCTTGAACATGCTTATTTTGGTGCTAAAACTCAAAGAATGACATCTTGTGAAGGTGTTGTTAAGTGTTGTAAGATATTTCTACATTCTTCTAGACTCTATTTAATACAATTCGCCTAAAAACCACCTTTTCATTCATCAATAAGTCCTATTTTGAAGTGTTGTAAAGTCTTCTAACAAGATTTCACACTTTCCTAGGCATATTTTCCCTATTTACACCCTTCTCATGCTTTATTTTGTCTTTTTATTCCCTCATATGTTTATATTAAGTGTACTTTTGGGTCTTATCCCAACAAACACAATTAAACATAACATTTTTCCCAACACTTGGTTTTGGGTCCCAAGTGGGACTCATTTGCCAAGGGTGGCGAATGAGTCCCCCTTGGCCCCAAATTCAAAATATTTCTAAATTTCTTTCAGAATTTTACTCAAATTCACTTCATGTCTTCCTGTGATGAGGTATGAATGGATACTAAGGCACAAGATTTGTATAAATAGGAATTTTTCATCTCATTTTACATCTCCTACAATCTCCTAACACATTCAAGCAATTTCCTCATTCAAGTATTCAATCTTCAAGCACTCAAGCATTTTGCATCATCAATTCAAGCACTTTCAAGCACTTTGGAGCAGCCATTGGCATCACTTCAGGTTTGCATATTCAAGGATGTGGTAAGTTTGTAATAATTTCATGTTATTCATTTATTATTTCCTTTCCATTTCATTCATTTCCATTGGGTTTAATAACTAAAGTGGGGTTTGACCAAGGAAAACCCTATTCACGAACCCCCCAACATTTTTCCCCTTTGCATGTGTATTTGCAACCTTGTTTTGTAGATTTAAAAGATTTAAAGGTGTTGAAAAGTGGATTTCAAGTCAACTAGGCTCTTCAAATCAATTCATCATCTATTCAAGCAATTTGAATGACTTTTAGCCCGTTTTCTATAGAATTGACCCCAATAACCATAGATTCAGTCATTACTAGATTTGGAGTAGTAGTGTTGACCCTTGATTTTTGAGAAATCTTGGGGAGGACTGAATCGCCACCCTTGGTGAATGAGTCCCACTTGAAATTTGGAAATCTTCATTTTGTTAGAAATCAACTCCCGGCTTTCAGAAATTAGTTCCTGGCACTTTTTCAATAGTAGGACTAATTCGCCACCCTTGGCCAATGAGTCCCACTGTGAAAAATAAAAAAATTCCATCAGCATTCCAAACATTCCAGAAAGCTCACACATCATCTAGGTGCACTCAAATTTGACCCTATACTTTGTTTTTTGCATATTTCTTTCCATTTCTTCATATTTCATAGTGGTTTGCATATCACACCTTGTTTTCAAACATAGAATAAATTAAATCTTTGCATTCATTTTCAATCATTTTAATTAGTCAATTGCATTTATTTTAGTTAGTTTACATCATATCACATCACATATGTCCTAATTTGAATGTCACATAAACATTTTAGGATCTAATCTCTCTCCTTTTGGGTGAAAAACCTTATAAGAGTTAGTCCATTGGGTCCTAAAATCTATATTTCATATCTTAATTAAATAAACAAGGTTAAATACTTTGTTGTTAAATTATCATATGCATTCTATATTTATTTACTAAACATATTCTATAGTTTGTTTTATTAAATTATTTATTCCCTTTTACTAACTTGAATAAATCATAAATTATTCAAATAAAGGCATAAAGGAAATTTCCTCTATTCACTCACCTACCAAATTAGACATCAAATATCCAATTTAATTCAGCTGACATTCACGGGAAAGCTTTGCAGACAAATTGGAATCAATCTCTCAATTTCCTTCCTCTGATTCTTCCTATCATTTGGCCTGATGTTTTCATGGGGAGAAACCATTCCCTTCATCAACTCAAGATTCTTCATCTCTCACCATTCAATCCTCTAGATTGAATCCAAGCCTTTCCACCTCCATTACTTCACCATTAAGCCTTGTACGCCAGCCCTTTATCCCAATTATCCAAAGAAATACTATAATTTATTACCTACTTTTTCAATTGTTATTCACAAAAAAAATCCTAACTTAGCCACAAAAACAAAATTAAATTTAAAACACAAACATTCATAAAAAAAAAGTCCTAACTTACTTATTAAAAAGTTACAATGATAAAATTGAGTGTTAATATTCTACATCTTTTACTAGATTACTTTATATAAAAAATTTAAATTATTATTACAAATATATATATATGATGTAGGAATGAAATTGAGTGATACTATTCCACATCATGTAGAAAGACTTTTCTACTAATTTTTCATTGTTACATCATAATAAAATTCCTACCATATTCACAAAAGTAAATTTAATAAAAAATTAGTTGCAAGTTAAAGTTATAGTATTCTTTCAATAGAATTATCCAAAACTTAATTCCTTATGTTTTCATATTATTATTTCCATCGATATAATTCAACTTCACAAAAAAATTGAATAAAAAAAATATTGTTATAATTACAAAATAAAATATTTCTATCCCACATACTTTTGTAAATATTTATTTCTTTAATTTATTAATTTATTCTCCAAGAAAAAAATGTATACCTCACAAAAAATTACATATACAAATAATTTAAAACTTTGATTTAGAAAATGAAAAACTAACCTACTCTAATAACACTAAAATAGACCTATCTTCATCCCTCACTAAAATTCTCCAATATTCTTATGTTCCCACTATTACATGATATGTTGGAGCTACACAACACTTTCAAAATCCTTTATCACACGAATCTCAAAAAATTGGCCCAAAAATAATAGCCTTATAGCTATTTTTATTGATCCCCAAAAATATATTTTTCAAGGAATTTATTTCCACATGAATCTTTGAAATGCTCAACACTTGATTTACACACATGGATTGGAATATCACAACACTCTATAAAGTACGTGTGAAATTTTTTATTTTTTCCTTAGTCATTTTTGTTTGCATAAATGTCTCTAGTGTCAGGTGCACCCACACTCAAATAAATTATTGAAAAGGTGCGCAATACGCCACGTGGTGGCTGCACAACTTTTACCTTTTTATCTTCCTTTTAGGAGAAGCATTGGGAAACATGTTTGCTTGTTGGACATTTTACTCAGAGCTATATTTGTGAGATCGGAAGTTTCCACCCTACTGACACGTCACCTCTTTGTCATGGTTATCTGCACTACATATAAAGATATCTGATTGAGGAGTTTTTCTGAGCTAGCTAGCCTTTCTTTTCTTCTCTCAATTTTTGGGACGGAATTTTTGAGATGGCACCTCACAATAATGTGATCAATTAATTGTTTCTATTGCCAGGCTGTTGTTCCTAGGATCTTATCGCATTTGGGTTTCTATCTTTGCTAAAATATTTAGAAAATATTAATGTAGTAGCTGAAGAGTTAATGCAAATATTTTTGTGGCCTAACCAAGGGTGTATGATCGGATCACATACTATCAACTGTCAACACCTGGAAGTAATTACTTCTAAGCTAAGGTAGTATTTTTCTTTTTTTAGCAGCTATAAAAGGTGGGCGAAAACACAAAAAATAGAGGATTTTTCAAGGAGGAACTATTTTCTTTGTTAAAAGAACTATTTCTTTTTAGCTTTTCTTAAAGTTTCAAGAACTATTTTTCATAAGCAAGTTACATAACTACTTTATTATGGAAAATTATATCTATTAAGGTTTAAACTATTATCAGATTGGCATCCAACCTTTGTTTCAAAGTTTAGTTTTAATTAAAGTATGAGCTATTAAGGGAAATTTATTGAGACAGTGCATGTATGGTCTTTTTCAAGATTTCTTTCTTTATATTATCGTTTTGAATGAAACACTGTGTCCTCCAAGCTATATCTTGGTAGTTTATATAGTGGATTTATATGCTTTATGCTTGTGTGATGGAATAGTAGTTTAGAATAATCAGACTATGTCATTGGACTTTTTCTATTTTTCTAAAAATTGCTATTCTGCTATGCTATTTTGTATTAGGAGATAGAGTTCTTGTAATTTCTAAAATTTGTTCTTTTACTCTAAGGAATCTTTAAGTTTGATTGGACCTCGATGAACACTGCCTGCAGAAAGATTTGAAAGTCTACACTGTGCTTAAAGTTAGCCTTTGTTGTTCGTTCTCTTTCCAACAATGAGGGGTTGTGGCACTTTGTGTCCTTTGTATCAATCATAGGAATAACTTGGGTTTGAAATGTTGTAAAATATTTGGAGCATCACCTTTTATGTTTTATATTTACATTTCCTTTCACCCTTATCTTTGAACCCCAAAATAAGAGCTGAATTTTTATTAAAAACCTGAAGGTATTTAGTGAGACGCACTTTGTCCCCCACACACTGAATTTCCCATAAGACTGTTAGAGAGGCATAAGCTTTGATGATCAACAGTTATTTTTTTGGCACGCCTAGTGGGACAAAAAAATTCCAAACACCTAATTAGAAGTTAGAAATATCCCTTAAATCAGGTTAAGTAAGGAAACTGGAAGTTTCATGCCCAAATTCAAAACGAGAGTATCCTCGAGAGGTCACTTCTAGTACTCTCAGTTACCTACCTCAAACCCTAGAAGGAGAAGAACTACATGTTATGTATACCTTGTAAGGATTAATAGAGCGAGAAGTCAAAGCCCATTATCTAGAGCCTTATCTACTCTACCTGGAGGCTTACATTTCTAGATAAGATTTCATGTATACCTGATTCATAGGAATTTTTTCCCCATGGCTCATGTACCTCCTCTGGCTCCTAGAAATTTTGTAACATGGGATAGTGGTAGTCCGCTACAACCACCCACACCCCCAGATGTATGGCTCACCATAACTGCTAATGCCCTTAAGGATATTCCAAGATTCTCTAGAGAAGATTTCAAAACCCCTTGCAAACACCTCCAAGATATAGTGAAGGTATGTAGGGTACACAACATATCAGAGGAGAACATCGCTCTAAAACTATTAGCCACCTCTTTTAAGGGGAAGGCTCAAGATTGGTATAGATCTCTGGCCTCAAGTTCCATTCTTTCTTGGGACCAGCTCGGACAACACCTGTTCAAACAATTCTCTGAAAGGGGAGACCGTTTCTCAGTGCTGCAACAACTAATTACCATCAAGAGGGCCCCAGATAAAGCCATTAGTGATTTCAATACCAGATTCCACAAGACTTGGCAAAGGATCCTTGTGACTACTCGACCATAGGTTGTGATAGAATTCATATTCTATTTGAAGGCTATCAATCTAGACATCGCAGTCATGATAACCTCGATGGGAGGGAATATCTTGCCTGACGCATACAAGGTGGCAGTACATGCAAAAAATAACTTGATCAATGTTGGGAAACTTAGGCCTTGGCCACAATTGCTAGTATTTGCAGAAATATATGAGGACCATCAGGAGGAAGCAAACCCAAGCACTCCTACCACACAATTCAAGTTGGTCACCCCACAGCCTACAAACAAGTATCCTACCGCTCAAGCAAGCACATCAGGTCTCTCGTCAATGGCGGCAGATATCATTGATATAAAAGATCTGATGTGGGTTTTCACTAATGAATTAGTCATTATCAAATGACAACAAGTGACACCTAGGAAAAATGACCACTCAGGTCTATTGCAGAGGAAAGTCGCCTTATCAATAGAATTCATACTAAGGATACTATAGAGGAGGAGGTCAACATGCGTCGTCAACAAATTAGATAGTCCCAATGACTATTCCATTACAAATGGTCAAGGGTAGTTCGAACAAGGAAATAATCCTAGGCAAAAATAATTTTGTAGAGGATGAAAAATGTCTGGTGCTTCCCATGCAATGATAGCCATATGCCCCGAAATTGTCCAAGGGGAAATGTGCAGCAAAAGGTGGCAGCACAAAGGAGTAAGGGTATGTTCCCAAATATGGGCGAATATGAGTCACCTGAAATGGAGAATGCTCATTTTAGGGAACAAATGCAAGGGATGCCCCTTGAAAAATAATTAGACATTGCACCTGACTATGCTCTTTCCGCATGGTTGGAGGAAGATGAGGACTTGTTCCCCAACAAATCCCTAAGAACTGGGATTCCACAAATGCAGTCAGATTATAATACAAGATCAAAAAGAAGGCTCATATGGGAATATGTACAACAAGCTCTATCACGCTCACAACCACGTCAACTATTCTCGGGTGCTGCCAAAATAATGGGTTACACTTTTTGGGACATCTTGATTTTTTCTTGAAATCACATATTTTTAGAAAATACAATGATTTATGACTTTAAAGGTTCCATTTAAATTATTTTAATTAAAGAGGGATTGATCAAGCCCCCTTGGATAGAACCTTGTTAGATTTAAACCATACCTATAATCGAGTCTCCTCTACACCTATCAAAATGTTCATAAAAAACCACTTTTGATTTACCTTTTGGGTGATCAAATGAATACATTTAAAATTTATGTTTTGTAAGCCTATAGCCCTTATTATAAGCTTCCCAAAAAGTATAATTTTAAATATGTTTAATTTTATTATTATATTTATTTTTTATTTCTTGTGAATGTAGGATTTTCAATGAACATCAAGTTCTTTATTTCACACATATGAAAAAATAGAAAAATAGAGAAAAAAAATTCTAAAAAATACATGTAAACTAGGTATTGATGTCCTTATTCCAACAAAAATAATAAGTCAATTCAAATGAATACAAAAAAAGTTATGCAGGCTGAAGTACACCTCTATCCAAATTATAATTACGCTGACTTGGAAAATTAATTAAAAAAAAATATGTAACAAAAAATTATGAAAAAATATCCATTCCCTAGATATTGGTGTGAAAATTTTGTATTTTAAAAATTAGAATTGTATCCTATCTATAAAAAAAGTTACGTGGGCCGAAGTAAACATCACTTTTTAAAAATGTTGATTAGTAGAAAAAATAAGTTATTAAAAATTACATAAAATGATTCACAATTTATTTTTTAAAATATAATTAGAATCTACACAAAATATCTAACAAATAACTAGTTTGATTCATCTTCAAAACCTTAATGGTTTAGCTACTATACGTGTAAGAAAGTGAATGTCTGGTGAAAAATCCTAATTTTAATGTCAAGTTTGGCCAAAAACTGTAACCCATTATTGTGGGATCACCCGGACCCCTGAGAAGTAGGCTTCATCACCCATCATCTAACCTTGTTCATAGCCACATAGCCTACCATCGGTAGAAAAGGAGGCAAATAAAGCACTAGGCCCAGCCATGATGGAATGTTTTCTCCCGAAAACAAAAGAAATACTACCATTTAAGCCAAAGGCCCAAACAATTGGGACACTTAATGTAGTTGAGCAATTGAAGAAGGAACATGCCAATGTGTCCTTATGGGATGTTATATCAATTCCCAAGCAAAAAACCCTACTTCAGGAGAAATTAAAGATGGAGGAGCAAAGTATGCAGGCGAGCGAGACTCTGTTGGATAATCAGAGCAAAAATGACAGATCTGTGTCTCCCACTCAGGCTCTGAAATCAACAACTTATCCAAATGATGTGAATAACATTAAGGAAAAAGAGGTAAGTTGAATAAAGAACACACCTTTCTTTTTAATGCTTATAGTAGGAGACAAATTATTACATAATAATATGATTGATTCGGGAGCTAGCACAACCGTTATGTCGAAACAAGTGGTGGATGCTTTAAAACTTAAGTATGAACCCCTTGAAAAGGGAATTATTCAACTCAATGGAAACAAGTCATGACCGTTAGCCAGATAAGGGATCTATCCCTGACCCTATTTTCCTACCCAAGCCAAACAGTCACTCAGGAAGTAGTAATAATAGACATTCCACTAGTTTTCAAAATGTGTCTATCAAGGGATTTCACCACCAAACTTGGCGGGTACCTGGAACTTGATTGGTCCCACTTGATATTAATAACCAAATATGAAGTAAATATTCTATCTAAATCCTTGCATCCCAAACATACTATGGATGACACGAATCTATGCTTCAGAGCTATTGATACCCTAGGTTTTAGGAAGGAGGGATATTGTGTGGAAATTCCCAGAGAGGAAGAAGATACAAATGAGCGAATTTCAGAAGAAGAGATGCTACTCAATCAGTTCACTGATTTTGATCCATTTGGAAACTTTTGTGCTACAAGGTCAGACGCCTATGTAATCTTTGACAAAGATCAGGCCTTTTTGAAGCTAATGAAGAGTCTGAAGGAGCTTGATGATCTATCTAATAATCATGTATGGACCATACCTTTTGATGGTGTCAAGTGAAAGTTTGGTTCCAAAGTAGGTGTTTGATTGATATTTCTGATGGGATCAGGATACCTCATAGCTTATTGTTTTTAGTATCCATGCTTTTCTAGTGATAATCGATATGAAGGGTTAGTCAATAGATTGAATCCAGTAGAATAAATAGGTGCAAGTAAGAAACGAGCTGTCAGAAATTCAAAATTGATAGTAAACTAGATTTGTGGGCAACTAACCACAATAGATACAAGGCTAAGACAACAAGTACATAATGTAAGGAGCCTCATCAAAAGTTTTGAAGCTTTCAATATGCAAGGGAATACCTGATCTTAAGATACTATCATCTATCAGACATCTCTTATCGGGACACATTTGGAATCAATTTCTGATCTGAAAAAGCAAATATTCTCCATAGTTTAAAGGGATTATAGCAAGCTTAGTGTCAAAAAATGAAAAAAATCAGCAGTTGGCAGGAAGGCCTCTTACAGTAATAAAATAAAACTAAAGGAATTATGTTGCAAGTATGATCTCAAAGGATACAACCTGGGTATAGTTCAGCCAACCTTTGCCTTAGATGGAGAACCTAAGTCCATTGGGCAGAAACAAAGGATAATTCACCTAAAGGTTGAAGTCCTGGCAACACAAGGTTTCACCAAATGGGACAAGACAGAGGACACATTTTCTATCAAATTTTATTCCTAGTTATTAAACCAAGTCCCAGTCTAGGAAAGGGATAGGGATATCCAATTTTGTGTTGTCTTTCAAGACCTAGGAGGGATTTTACTAAATGATCATTACTCCCCAACATTGATGCGATAGTTCTCCCAGGCTTTAACTAGGATAAAGATCTTATCATCGATACATGATTCCCTAAGGAATGATGAAGTTTTCATAGTGGAATCTGACCAACTAAGGACGACATCTACCACCAAGTGGGAAATGATTGTACAATCAAGAGAAATTTTTTGAGATGGTCTGGGGCTCAAAATTAAACATAAGGCTTTTTCTAGGTAAATCTAGCCTTGTCCAAGGATTTGTACTAGATTTCATGAGCATTGCGACCCCGATCACCCTGACGATTAAAGAGAAAGCATATTTTTAGAAAACTCCCAAGGGCATAGTGGTTATCAAACAACTAGAGAAGAATGAGGAAGAGAATGAAGAACACCCCATTACACTCCTCTCAACAAAGCAGAGGAGAATCGATGTGCAAGAAAATATCACAATAGGAGAATTTGATAAGCTTTTAAGGAAGCTAAAAGCCAGGCTGGGGCCACCTGAAACCATTACACCTGCCAGTTCCAAATGTTTGGTGGAATCACAAAGGTCAAATTTGTTACCAAATACAAGTTTTTTCTGAAGACTTCATCATATTGTTATAGGCAAGAGTGCAGTTTAAACAAATTAACCAACAAGGGCCTAACTGGGTAAATCAAATGTGTTGAGTTGGCTACTAAAAGAGATTGGTATAGTCATAGACAAGTCACCTAGTTGATAAATCAAGTTACCCTCAGAATGGCTTCAAATTATTTTGGGTATGAATTGATGTACAAAAATTTGGCAAAAACCCTGAGGTTGAAAAGAGATAGAGAAAAGGCCCATGGAGCTACAACTAACCATCATAAAATAATCAAATGATGTTTTGATGAAGAAAATTTTTAGTCAAACTTTAGACAAGAAGTTTTAGTGCTAAGGTACTACAAACTTGTTGTGGAGCCAGGATGACCTATTAGTTTCAAAGTGTTGTAGAAAGGACCTTTCAAAAATAACACATGTAAAAGAAATAAATCGTACAAACTCAAGGAAATGTTTTTAGATGTGTCGGTGAACGGTATTTATCTAAGAATTTTCTATTAAAACACACAGTTATTTTTTAAAAAATTTTAAAAAATTAACAGTTATGTAGCATATGTAAAAAAATATTATACTTATTCCAAAAAAATTTTAGAATAAACCCAAAATAACACAAGAGAAATAAAAGCTATACTATATTATGTTTATTGACAAATTTACAATATAGTATGTGGCCCAAGGATCAGAATGTTACAAAAGTATCTCTTGATAAAAATCCATAAGGGGAAGGAAGTAAAAGCTGTTAAAAGGGAGGAGACAACCGGATAGACAACATATTTCCACCTCTAATGACGAAGCAAAAAGGGACTCGTAATTGGGTTCTGCTTCTCTTCCTTTTTCTTCTTCTTCTTCTTCTTTCTGTCTGACGGTTTGCAAACATGGACAAAACACACCACACATGCAGGCCATGCAATCTAGACCTAGGGTCTACTCACTAGAAAGTTCCACTAGGAAACCAAAGTGCTTTTTCTAGGAAATCCTTCAAACTTTTTCCATGTCATACTCCTGTAGAAGGAAAGTGGCCACTAGCTGAGAGGAACAATAGTGTGTCTCCACGTCCATAGTGCGAAAGTCAGTAAGGAAGGGTAACCAGGGCACATCCACTCCAAATTCCATGTACCTATAGAGGTCCATGGTGCTTGGAATGCCGATGCCTGGAATGGCCACTCGCACTATCTTGCCAAGCCCTTCCATCAAAGAGGTGTCAAACATCTTCTGACACAGTGCACTTATCATGGGCTTGGCTACACCCAAGTCCAACAATGAGGCCACAAAGTGGGAGAGCACACTACCGTTGCTCTGAAGGTGGTTCTCATTGATAAGATAGTCTACGACGATGACCCACTTGAATGCAATCATGATCAGGGGGTCACAATTCTTCACCAAGAACTTGATACGGGCATCAGCAATCTCTCCTAGAAAGCAGTTTTGTGGTCTCCACAAAATGAGCTAGATTGGAGTACTTAGACCAGCAGACATTGCGATGAAGCAGTGGACTATGGTGGAAGAAGAGTAGGCAGAGGACCAACTAAGTTAGAGAGCTATATGTTTGAATGAATTTAACAAAAGGTGGTGTAACTATATATAGAAAAAGCTAACCAGAGAACTTCACCAACAGGATGTCTATTTCTAGCCAGATGGTAAAGAATTTTTTTGAAACAAAATGGAGCAAGGTGGGAAAATCATACGGAGGGTCTGACGAAATACCTTGAGAAATAAATTTGGGCATTGGGGAGTAAATTCCCTCATGTGCTAATTGTTGACGTGTGTCCTTTACCATCATCAGTGCTAACCAGTTCACTAATGGAAAAGAAATGGATTAATACGCTAAGGCACTGAAAAATTAATGAAGATGTCTCTTCAAAAGTACCTTGTGTCATCTCGAAATGCTCCATATGACAAAAATCACACCTTCTAAGGTAATGAATTAAAGGAAAGAAGAGGCGGTGGAAGGAATGTACTAATTCCATTTTTGTAGTTTTTTCGGCTTTCCTAAGGGATATGGATCTCCCATCCACATGTATTACCCCGGTGGTAGCATTTAATGAGCCATCGATAGTAGAAAACCCACAGTTGCATGCAAAGCCCTAAAATTAATTGCACTCAAAGGTAGGTTAGATTTGGCAAAGGAAAACGGTTGCTATGACTAGAGATTTTTTGTATCATTTTCAAGCAATCATGGCGGAAGTATCTACCTCTGGTAGGTAGACTGAAGTACCAAATAGAAGACCTGGTTATGCAGATATATTTGGGCACTACTCATTTTCCAACACCCTAGCTTTAGAAGAACTACCATTTGAACGTTGCAGGAAGCTCCAATCTAACAAATGCATCTTGAAGGAGGCGGTTCAAGATATAATCAACAATTTTTGCGACCCTCAGTTATCCACCAACACTAAAAATATTAGGGAAGGAGCTTTTTAGAGGATGTTGGGGCACGATTCTGCAAAGGGTTTTGCATTTTGGCTTTGGAATGGTGGCCTACCATAGTTTTTGCTACCCGTTGTACATCCATACCATGAGTTGGTTGATGCATGTGCAAAGAGGTTTAATAGAGATACAAAAGTTGTTGAGGGTCATGGGATCAAGATCACTATTTCAGCTAAAGCTATACAGGATATGTTGTGTATCCCTATGGGATGGGGTGCCGACCTTTTCAATGAAGAATAGATGGATTCCCTGGGGGAAGATATGTTTAGGAAAACAAGTTTTTATGAGGATGAAATGAAGGAAAGGCCACATAGATGACATATTCGCTAGCTTCTGTCATAGAGAAAATTCAAGAAGGATATGCAGTCTGTGTTCTCAATGTTGGTCTAGGTTTTTGGACTCAATGATGATGAAGAGGTTAACCCTTTCCAATTTTTCTTGGGCCTCATGCTCAAAAGAGAAAGGGTGTAGAGGCGCTACGATTTTGCTAAAGTGATGGCTGGGAATATGAAGCTACAGTTAAGAAACTACAGTGTGGAGTCCAAGTTTAGGTATTCATTCATCCTGGTTCATTTATTATTACATCAAAATTTTGATTGGATGGGAAGGAATGTGTTGTTGTCTAGGATAGGTGAGAGAGGCTATATCCAACCAATTTATGTGTGGACCCCTATGTTTTTAAAAACAAGAGATTACTATCTATTTGCAGATTATTTTCTAAGACCAGTGCTACAAGATTTACTGCCTCCCCCTATCACCCGTTTCTCCTAGGAGGTTATGGAATGGATAGATCATCGACCTATTCTAGTGGATTACTTTTTCAGCGAAGATTTCACATTTGTCAGGTTCCATGGTTTTCCCAGGGAGGTTTTCAACCTCCCTAGATTTGTAACAGACTAAAATTTTGCATTACAAGCTTGTCAATAGGTGTCCACTGTTGATAGGATTTATGGTACTGGGAGGAATAAGGAAAAACATTTTTATCTTCCCCTTATGATTGCAAAGAGCCAAGTAATACTGAGCAAGCAGAAGGATGATGATGAGATCACAAGTTTTTTGGCGGCTCTAGGTTTGGTCCTCATTTGTGAAAAATGGAATTATAACCCAGATGGGAGTTTCAATTTAAGGCATGAATTTAGGGATTATTTCCAAAGGAGGAGAAATCCTACTAAAGAGAGGGCGGAGATATACATTGACCTGTCCCGCATACTAGAGGAACGACCAAAATGACTAAGTTTTTATGAGCCATATATCAGAGAAATCTCCCAATGGGAAAATCTCTCAGTGCACAACTGAGGCATAAGGGATGGTCAGAAAGAAATAAGGAGAACTTCTGGAGGTTCCAACAAGAGATGAGGAATCAAGGTGCTTTGTTCCGCAACTTCTAGCTTGATGAAGTGTCCAAGGATGCATATGATAAGGAAGCTAATTCTAACAATAGCAATCTTGAGACAAGCCATGAAGTTAAAGAGGAACAAGTTCCACTCCTAATTACCAGACCTTGGGAAACTAACAACTGAAGAAATTTGGGGCCAGGGGGTCCACAGGCCCCATCCACATCCTAAGATTGAAGCAAAGGAAAAGAGCCCCGATGATCCCCAAAAAGATCCTCAATGATGGCTGATGTCCAAATGTCAGAGAACTCCATTGGAAGGAGATCGAAACATGTTGGATCTAATTGTGCAAAGTGAAGGAAGATGAAGGACTTAAGTAACCCAGATAGACTAGTTCATCAGGAAGAAGAAGTGGAGTTAGCCTTGCAGAATGTTTCAACAATTGCAGCTCAGGTAAGTTCTTCTCCCCCTCTCCTTCCTATTTCTACATCTCTAATACGACCCTAGTCTTTTCCTATTGAAAGTAATCCCCCATCTTCGGTTCCTAAACAGGTAGTAATGAATACAACCCCTGCCATTGAAAATGAACCCGCTGAAACTTTTTCGGTCACCAAAGGAGCGTTATCCATTGCGACTATTGTTGCGTCATTAGTTGCTTTGTCTAAAGCCCCCATTGAAACCATAAAAACTATGGTTTTTCTCATTACTCCTGGTCCATCTACTTCCAAAAAAGCACCTCTCCATTAGCCTTTTTCTACATTCACCCCTATTGTTTCTTCCCCTACTCTTTTTGGCATTCTACCTTTTCTTATGATCATGTTGCCTTTTGCGTCTCCTCAAGCTCACGCATGTGAAGTCTCTCCTATTGTCACCCTTTTTGGACTACCCTCTGGTGCTCCCATCGTACCTCAAAGTGTTGATGTCCCACAGACTCTTCAAGGTCATTTTGACACAACCAAACAGGCCTGAAAGACCAAAATACTAATAATGTTGTCAAAGAGTATCGAAAGGCCCACCACTAAGAATATTAAAGCTTGTTTTAATGAAGAGAGGAACTCCCTACTTATCACCACAATGAGGCCGCTTGTTTCCAAGCCCAAAGAGAAAATGCAAATGGAAGACTATGAAATTCATGTCATGCATCTAGATCTGAGTGAAACTCACCCGCACAATAAAATGGTCCTAGCCAAAGCCACACAAAAGGTTGTATATGTTGATTATGAACGACTAGATAGGCAATTAAGGAAGCACAAAGTTGAGTTGGAAAATGTGAAAGGAATAGTGAGAAGGCTATAGAATAAGGTCTGAGCCAAAGATGTTGAAGTGACCTAGGTAAAAAAAATTCAAGGTCAATAAGGAGACATATCCAGATTGCTTGCAGACACCTGAAATGAACAAGTTCAACTTCATACTGAAAATGAAAAATTAAAGAAAGAGTTAAGTTATGCCAAGTCCCGAAATATCGATGATCTACAGAGAGTCCAGATTGAGGTGGAGGAGTCAAGAAAACAATTCAAACTACTAAGCTCTGAGTTGGAAAACTCTCTTCGAGAAAAGGGTCAAATAGAAGAAAACACTAGAGTAAGAGAGGCTCATTGGAACCAGGATTTAACTCTTTCAAGAAAATATGGATCCTTCTCCGTAATGAGAAGGTTGTGGCTATGCATTGGGACAAGATAGCGGATGGTGTGTGTGTACTAGGATCCACCTTATAGTTCTTAAGGGACGTACAAGAACTGAATGCCAAATTTGGTCCGATGGGTAACCACTTCATACAAACATGTTAACCCCGGGTGGTGGATTCCCAAAGTTTTATTTCCAAATTAACTATCGCCATCAATCAGGTTCTTAGAAGAGCAAAAATTCTTAATTGAAGGGTCACCTCTGTCAAAGCCAATGAGATCATCAACTGCCACATAGTTGTGATAAAATGGAAGGATCATCAGATGGTGTTGAATAAAAGAGTCACCGAGATCAAAAAGGACTTCGTCATCTTGGTTGGCTTCAGGTTGCCTCCTCTTCTCTCCCTAGACAAAGACACACTAACAATGGAGAAAATCAATGAGGCAATCCGACGAAAAGTCCAAGTCACTATTGAAATTCCAAGCTTGATGTTGTACCCATAGTGGATGACTTTGAGCATGAAATCTACCCTCTTTCTCGACTCTATTATCACCTAGGTGCAATCTCTTCCAAATGCGGCGTCATCTCTTTCAAAGAGATTTTTGATCTTGAACAAACATAGAGGTAGATTTAGACCCTTGTTCTACCAATTAATGTAGATTGGGAGGCTCAACACGCCACTTTCATCAAACTCTAGGAACAACCAGAGGCTTAGGTTTGAATCACCGTAGAAGCGAAGACCCCTGTGAATGGCCTGAATTGTGAAGGTATTTATTTTTGCCTTAGTCTTTTTTGTTTTCATAATTGTCTTTGGTGTCGGGTGCACCTGCACTCAAATAAATTATCGAAAAGGTGTACAATATGCTACGTGGTCACTACACAAATTTTACCTTTTTATCTTCCTTTCGGGAGAAGGATTGGGACACGTGTTTGCTTGTCGGACATTTTCCTGGGAGCTATATTTGTGAGCTTGCAATTTTGCGCCCTACTGACATGTCACCTCTTTGTTGCAGGTTATCTACACCACATATAAAGATATCTGATTCAGGAGTTTGTCTGAGCTACCTGGCCTTTCTTTCTTCTCTCAATTTTTGGGACAATATTTTTGAGACGACACCTCACAATAATGTGATCAATTAATTATGTTTGTTTCCAGGTTGTTGTTCCTATGATCTAATCGCATTTGGGTTTCTATCTTTGCTAAAATATCTAGAAAACATTAATGCATTAGCTAAAGGGTTAATGCAAATATTTTTGCACCCTAACCAAGGGTCTATGATGGGATCACATGCTATCAACTATCAACACCTGGAAATAATTACTTCTGAGCTGAGGCAGTGTTTTTCTTTTTTCAGCAACTATAAAAGGGGGCCAACAACATAGAGAAGAGAGGATTTTTCCATGAGGAATTGTTTTCTTTGTTAAAAGAACTATTTCTTTTTAGTTTTTCTTAAATTTTTAAGAACTATTTTTCAGAAGCAAGTTACATAACTACTTTATTCTAGCAAATTATATCTATTAAGGTTTAAACTATTATCAGATTGGCATCCGACCTTTCTTTCAAAGTTCAGTTTTAATTAAAGTATGAACTATTAAGGGGAATTTATTGAGGCTACGCATGTATGGCCTTTTTCAAGCTTTATTTCTTTATATTATCGTTTTGAATGAAACACTATGTCCTGCAAGCTATATCCTAGTAGTTTAAATAGCAATTTTTTATGCTTTATGCTTGTGTGATGGAATAGTAGTTTAGAATAATCGGACTGTCATTGGATTTTTTCTATTTTTCTAAAAATCGTTATTCTACTGTGCTATGTTGTATGAGGAGACAAAGTTCTTGTAATTTCTGAAATATTATTCTTTTACTCTAAGGAATCTTTATGTTTGATCGAACCTCAATGAACACTGCCTGCGGAAAGATTTGAAAGTCTATACTATGCTTAAAGTTAGCCTTTGATGTTCATTTTCTTTCCAACAATGAGGGGTTGTGGCATTTTGTGTCATTTATATCAAGCATAGGAATAACTTGGGTTTGAAATGTTGTAAAAGCTTTAGCACATTGCCTTTTATAATTTATATTTACATTTTCTTTCTCCCTTATCTTAGAACCCCAAAAGAAAAGCCGACTTTTTATAAAAAAAACCCAGAGGTATTCTGTGAGACGCAATTTTTCCCCCACTCGTTGAATTTCCCATAAGACTGTCGAAGAGGCGCAAGCTTTGATGATCAATAGTAAGCAAATTATTATTTGTTTATTTATTTATTTATTTTGCAAGATTTGAAGTTAAGTTCATTTCATGACGTTACAAAAATATAAATAGATAAAAAAAAAACTTTGTGAATTAAACATGTAGATAAGCTTAAACAAATCATTATCCAACTTATGGAAACCCCAAGCTATTATGGTATAGGAATATTTTAGGGTAAACCTAAGGTGGAATAGATGTTTCTATGCAAAGATTAGTTTGTATGTCAAGCAAATTAGAGAGGTATTTTTATAAATATCAAAATTTACATCACATTTTATTCTTTTATAGAATTTTATAGTGATATGAAAAGTTTAAGTCAATTTGGAGGATTTTAAAGAAATATTTATGATAGAAAATGATTCCATAAACTAAAATTATAATACTTAAAAAAAAATGACAAGAAATTTTGAATCAATTTTTTTTAAAAATATAACCTTTCACATGATCTATTCAAGAAATTTTGCATGATAAACGATGAGATTGATATGTGATTGAGATCCTTTATAACATTAGAAACCTTTTAAATTTGTGCATATTTTGTGGATACTAAAATCAAACAAAATAAAATCAGAAAAAATATCTTCTAATTAATGCTAATTTTTTTATTAGGTTAATACCTCATTCAAAATCTCCTAGTTTGACATAGGTTGGGAGTACACAAATTAATTTGAATAACTCTTTCATAGCATTTTATGTATTTTTTCAAAATCACAAATCATTACTCTTCCCTACTTTTTTCAAGTTTCTAGATTTTGCATTCATGTCAAGTAGTAGTGGTAACAAAAACATTCCGTGAAATTCCTTCATCTTTTATGCTTTGACAAATTTCCATACCCTATTTGAAAGCTCCCATTTAAGCAGAGGATAGGAGTAAATGTGAACCAACCACCTACCAATGGTAAGTGCTCAAGCTAGACAAGTAATATGTACTAACATATCACTTGCCATTTCATTAGACATTAAGTAAACTCATATAAATATGAATAGACATACAAAAATTAGAATACAATTGATTTTAAAATAAAATAAAAATAAAATGACATTAAAGAAATTAATTAATTTTTCCCCTTACATAATTTCCAACATATTCTCTAAAAATCAATTATCCATGAGCTAAACAAAAGTAATAGACCAAAATCAAGATAAATATGCAAATGACCAGAAAATAATAATTCTCACAGTAATAAGGTTACAGTGGATAGTCACAGGCTACAGCCAAAGCTCAATCTAGACAAAAATAATTCTCACAGTAATAAGGTTAGAAAAATGGTTCTTAAGAACATCAAATCAAGCGATGTTTGTGCTGCGTCATGCTGACTACCCCCAAAAACGTACTATAAACAGTTAATGCACCTCATCCCAAACTACCGTCAGCCGAGTGAAGCATAAACCAGCGCATGCCCACCACATCTTTGCGTACTTTGCGTTCTTCCATGTATTTTCCATTATCTTGTAATAAGGGAGTGGTGGAAACGGAGTGGCACTTCGTCATGGAATGCACAGCGTACGAAAATATCCGTAATCAGTACTCAAGTATTTCAGATGTGGGCAATATGCAGCAGTTATTTGAGGAGGATAAGATAAATCAGACGGCTAGCCTCCTAGTCAAAATTAATAGCAGGAGATCTGATCTAGAGAAGAGTCTAAACTAAGTTGTTGAGTGTCTCGGTCCCATAGGCTGTTTAGTCTCGTGGACGTCATTAAAATCTTTCATTCATTCATTCATTGGTAAATGGTATCCATAATATATGTACTTCCCTACGTTAACACAAGGCTATTTTTTAATCCATAGATTTCAATTCGTCATTGCTTCCGTCTCCAGCTCTTTTTTATTATTTATTTTATCAGTAATGGCTTCTAAGTACAAAAGTATATATTTTCTTAAAATTACTATAATGAGAAATAATGTCACTGCTTGGTCATCCACAAAACACAATTTTGACGTGCAATTGTTTTTAGTTAACACAGTAGGTATATATTTTGTTAAAATTAATTTAATGAGAAATAATTTCATTGCTTGGTCATCGACAAGACACAATTTTGACGTCATGGGCATTAGTAAGCCGACCACAGGATTCCATACGAAGTGATAAAGCACGTCATTTTTATCAATACGTCCAAGCTAGGCCTAAATATTCCACCTCTGGAGAACGTTATTTAACGGAAGGAACTACGAAGTGATCAAGCACATCACACTCTTCTCCTGTGTTATTGCAGCAATATACATAATGCCTTTACCCCTTGAACCCACTTTATCTGAAGCTGATCTCCCTGTTGTCGACATTTCCAAATTTCCAAGAGACTTTGATGGTCAAGAACTCAACAACTTCCGATCTCATCCGGAGCTCGCCAAAATCACAGAAGCCTCCAAAGAATGGGGCTTTTTCCTGGTTGTCAATCATGGAATTCTAGTAGAGCTTGTACAAATGGCTGAGAATGTTTGCCAAAATTTATTATCTATGCCTACGGAGGTTAAAGACAGAGTCTCCACTGGTAATCCATTAGATACTTACTTCCGTTATCGAAACTATCAGACCTTTTTCCTTCGGGAATCGACCAATCCAGTTTCATTTGAGCAAATGTGTGCAAAGATATGCCCTGCAGAGAACCCAAATAATTGGTATGTTACTCATCTGTCATTTTCCTTCATCAAAAGCTAGTTGATTCGGCTCTGTCTAATTATTTGAATTATTGCATTATCCTTTGGCAGCGAAACGATGGCAACGTACGCTTCGTGTGTCTCAGATCTTGCACAAAAAATCACAAAATTAATTCTTGCAAGCCTGGGATTGGATGCCCAGGTTTTCTCCGACCATCACTTTGATAAATGCGAAAAAGTATTGCGTATAAACGGTTATACACCGGAAAAAATGCCCATCCGGGACGAGGCGGTCCTCTCCCATACAGATCCGGGGTGCCTCACAATTCTTTACCAAGATGATGTTGGAGGCCTTCAGATTCGATCTCGGGAGGGCGAATGGTTCAACGTCAAACCTCTCGCTGATTCATTTGTGGTCAATGTGGGGAATTCCCTTAAGGTAGGAAGTTTTTCTCTCCATCTATCATTATAATTATCTCTTAAATATTATGGTTTGATACGACTTAGCAATAAATAATGGATATGTTTGCAGGCGTGGACTAACGGCCGATACCGCAGCGCAGACCATCGGGTTGTTTGCAAAGGTTGTCGACACCGTATGTCAATTGCCTTCTTCACCGTTTTTCCTGAAGAAACGGAAATCTGGGCGCCAGAGGAGCTTGTGGATGACAACAATCCAAGGCGTTACAAGCCTTTCGTATACTCACATTTCATGCGTGAATTTATGAGTAAGATAGAAGATAAAGCAAAAGCGACGGTTCTCGAACGATTTGCGGGTATATAAAGAGTTGTGCGTTCGTGCAGTGTTCGGGTTCTGAAAATGCATTCCTCTTCTACATTGTGTGGTTGTTTTTAGCAACGAAATTTAAAAGTGAGTCTTTTTAAATGAAGTGTTTTTCGAGTGTCTATGTAACAAGGAAGCCAAATATGCACGTGGATAAAACTAGCACTTTGCATAGAAGGGGTGCAAGGGTTACATGGATAAAAAAAAATTTAAGTTAATATATACAATTTGATATGTGCATAAAAGATGTATTAATTTAATTTACAATATTTTATGTATAGAATAATATTTTTTATGCATGCAATTTTAAAATACAATCTTAAAATACATATAATATTGTTTATGTAAATCTATTACTATGAAACACAAGGGTTTTTACCTCTTAGGGAAAAAGGGTTTTCGAGGGCCAATTATTTATTACCCTAACTATTGATGGTCAGGCCTAAGCTTCAATTGATTGCACACATTTCCTAGTGAGTGTAGTCATTATCCAGCACATGGAAGTAACCTTGTCGAATATTTTGTTGTTTAGTGTTCACACTTTGCTTCTAGTTTTATTTTAAGCTTAAAATGAGAGGACACAAAAGAAGATTAAAGAATTAATGAGGACAAGACCATTTAGTTTCAACTTCAAACCTTGGCATGCACTGTACAAGGCCTTCTCCACAATAATATTTGTTTTAAAAATAAGCTAACCTTATCATCATGGGTAAGTGATTGTTTAAAATGCTGATAGAAGAGGAAACCATGACGACATCAATGAGATCATTGAGATAGCAAGAGATCGAATAATGGTCAACCTAGATATCCTTTGCTCCAAAGGCTGAAACCTAATTAATACAAGTAGATAATTACCAAGGGAGTTGGGTAAGTTTAGAAATATCACCATGATATATTCCACCTAGAATTATCTCACAAGGCCCATACCTTCCTCTCTTGGATTGTTGCATTTCTTGACCCAACTTTATTTGAAGAAAAATATTATGTTCAATGGAATCCCTGCAAAGCCTGGAATGTTTAGCTTGCTAAAGTACTTAAAGTTACATATAAAAAAGTTAGAGGAGTTCACCCCTGCAATATCAAGTAGCTTACAAAATGTATAGGTTTTGTTCTTGCCCAATAATTCACTTAAAGGACAAATCCCTCTACAACTTTTCAATGCCAAGAGCTTGCAAGAAGTGTATCTATAACTTAACATATGTGCAATCATTATAACTACATCAAGAAATAGGAAGACATCCAAAGTAGGTAAAGCTAATAAATAAGGTACCTAAATCCAATTTACAAGATAGTCCATATGCATAAACACTTTAACATAAGAATACAAATATGCAAGATAATGATGTAAGAATAAATAACATGTGTTTGTTTTTGCAAGTGCATCAATGCACAATTATTTTTGGTTGCACACACAATCTGTAAAATTACTACGTTTGGCTATTGATGCTCAAACCAAACCAAAAAAAAACTAAATAGAGTTGCTCAATGATGAATCTAGTTTATTTTCAATATCAACTATTATATACCTGCACAAGTAGGGGATTTGTCCCAAAAGGAAGAAACAATGCTCTCAGAGCAACATAATCAATTCACTTCAATTTATGGTAGAAGGGGATTCATAGTGGTTCGAGAACAAGAGAAATTAGGGCATCCTTTTTCCTATCTCATGCCACACTCAAAGCAAAACTCATATCCACACCTGCAATATACTTTAGATTCTTATAACTTTCATAAACAAACAATCATAAATACAGGTAAACAAATAGTAAATAAAATTTTAAAATGTTTTTGAAAAAGCTATAACAAAAGATCTTGTGAATTGACGCTTTAGCATCAAATAAAAAGAATGAGGATCAAGGCTCTCAAGAATAAGTCATTCATGAAGTTCCATATTCCTTTTTAAGTGAGAGTTTCCAATGCATAAATTCTTTTATCACAAAGTTTTTTTAGATGGATGTGATATGGATCTACCCCTAAGATATTGGCCATCCTCTTACACTCAATTCCATGGAATATGAATTGTTATCCTAATGTCCCCTTCAAAACATTCAAGTGAAAAATTAGAGATGCTAACTCTATTCGTCTATTGATAAATGATTTCTCAAATGTAGCATCCCTATTTTTGTTGAAGTAACATAGACATGTAGCTTTAAAAAAGAATGTAATAATACCAAAAACATATTGATATCTAATTGTACTATTGAGTCCTAACCAAGTGACCGACCATGTGAGGAGATGTACTCATTTGGAAAATTGAGTTTTTAGTCACTTATTCAACACAATCTTTTAAAATTTCAATTGTTTTGTCAGTCTATTTACTAACAATTGAATAATTCAATTAAGGCTTCTTTATTTCCTTAGAATTAAAAGGTTTGGACAATCTTTTTATTTAGTACAACTGCACATAGTAGTTATTTTATCTTCTTGAAATTTTGATAATGCTAATTTGTTCGATTACGGTTCTTAATGTTTATATATTCACAAATTAGAAAATCATAGGGTTGGAAAACCTTAAAATTATGCAATTTTTATTAAAGAGTTGTTTGTCCACATATCTAACACCTAGTGAAGCTCTTCAACCCACTTCATTTCAATTTTGAAGTAGCACCCATATGCAAGAACCTATTAATGTAGTTTTGTGGTATTAAAAACTCTAAGATTTATTTTCACAATGTTAGCCTCTAGTAGCTTAGATTCACAAATCTCAAGTGCATCTATCATTTGGAATGAGGATCATCATTGTTTTTTTGTCTTATATTCTCACAAATACGCTACTTGAACTTATAAATAATAAAACAAAGATGGTTGAAGATAGAGATAACCTTGTTTCACTGGAATGATGTATGAAAAGCTTCCATAAGATTTCGAAAAACATATGGGTCAGTCATTTACTATTGTAACTATTCAAATAACTTTAATAGAAAACATTAGCCATTGAAATTGCTCGAAGAAGATATGCAATGATTATGGCAATAATGGACTTTTATATGGAAACATTGGTCCCAAATAGAAGGTAAGGAAAGTGTAACCATAGACATAAATTATTAACTTGAGTCCTTGTAACCATAAACCAATCAATTAAACACACAATATTGTATCCTCATTCAGATATTAACTCAAGCAATCTATATAGAAAATTGTTGTAATAATTATAGATATTCTTGTGTAAAAATAATGAGAGCAATGGAAAATATCTGGAAATCTTGGGGGCTAGCCGTATATGGAGAAGTAGTAGTTGCTTTGAGTTTTTTTTGAAAAATGAGACAAACCAAAACAAATCTCCCTACAACTGTTGCTTTAATTTATTAACAATAAATGAAAAGTAGATCTAAAATTATCCAAGTTTTAGAGCTAAATTTTTTTTGAGCTAGACACAAGATTTTTTCACCTTTTAAATGAAAATATTAGTTGCAAGTCAAAATTTGTTTTTAGGCATGAGGTGGGGAATGTTTGAACAACCCTACTACATAGATTGTGTCATGTTTTCAAAGATATCGATGGGAAAAATGGGAAGAGTTGGAGGAAAAAAATATGGAAACCAACCAAAGCAAAATTTTAAAAGATGAGATGAACCAACACCAATCTCCCTATAGCAGATGCTTCAATCTGTCCATAATAGGAGGCATAGGCGGAGGTTCTAGGGGATTCGAAAAAGACCCTCATCCTCTACTTCCATTTTCTCTGTTCAAAATGTGATACTATACATCCTCTTCACAATCTAATTCTGAATCAATATAACTTATTAAATTTAAACAAAATCTGATTTGACAAAATACAATCTAATTTCATCAAAGCAATTTGATTTTATCTTAGGTTCAACACATTTGTACATAATTTATTTATGCACATTCAAATGTTCAAAGAAATTAATGAGTTTCACAAATGTGTCATTCGTCCATGCAAAAGTGCTCTATCTTCATCTTTTTGACCATCATCTACAAGACTCCAAGTTCACCTTAATCAAGTTTAATCTGATGAGGACCAAAAACAATCAACCATTCCCTATTTAATGACAACCAACCACTTCTTTGATGGTGCGAGAAAGGTTTTAGGTTGAAACCTCCTACTATATATAGCCTATCAGCTAATTACATGAATAAAAAATTTACAGTTTTCTATTGTAATATAGAATTTTGTCATCACTAGTGTTTAGGACCTAGGACAACAAACTTTCTATACTCCACATTCAAGGAAACTATAGAGATCTCAACCCAATGAAGAAAGAGGAAATAGACCTAACAATAGGGTATCCTAGGGTATGTTTTACGATTACAAGAGGGCTTCACCACCAAGCTAGGGCTTTGAAAGACTAATGAAATACAAGATTTAATATTCAAACCTAGTAATGCATGAAACTTGAATGAGTGGCCTAGAAATGCATATAAATCATAACAGAAAGCTATGGCTATGTGTAGGATCATGATGGGCCAAAAAGTGGTGATATGATGGGTATGTGGAGGGTACGTGGTTGACAACATTTTTTTAACCCAAAATTGATGAAATGAAAAGGGTTTTTAAAGGAGATTCTCAACTTCCGCCAATATAAATTATTCTTTACTTTCAATTTAATAAATAATTATTATTCATTTTCTATTTGAATTATGACTAAAGTCCTGATTGATAGGCTGATTGAAAAACGTCTATAGCATTCAAATAGTATCACATTTTTTGAATCTGAAACATGTGTCACATTCTATGCTTCGCATACTATAGGATTAAAAAATAAAATTGAAATTCGTGAAATTTTGACCAAGTTAAGGTGGTTAGACATACGGGTTTTTATATTTTTTAAAAGTTGTAATAAAAAATTCATAATTAATTATTTACTTAGAAAAAAATAAAAATATATGCGTCACATTGGGACATGATTCCTCTACTTATATCTAAAATATTATAAAAAAAAATTATGATTTTATTGTGGTTACGGTTGTTAGACAGACACCTAATTCTTATTTTTTTCCTGAAATTTAAGTGCCACTGCATTGAAATTTAAAATTTTCACCAAATAGATTTTTAAACAAAAATAAACCTAGTAGTTTAGAAACTACATTCAATTTTCTATAGATTCTATTTTTGCATATTTTTGAAATAATATAGATAACTTATTCAAATTTTTATGTCAAGTTTGCCAACTCTAATTTTTTCTGAATTTTTTGCCACTTAAGGGCCTTTTTTTTCCATGATGACCCTGCACATACCCCTATAAAATTAGAGGCATGCACCTTGAAACTTGTAGAGGCTTGAATGAAGTCCTGAAATGCTAGATACACTAAATTTAATGTTGAGTGGGACTCATACACCAGTCTAGGTGATTTAGTCCCAGACTGGGTTTTCTATGCCAAAACTGGAATTTGACAGTGTTGATTTTGAACCTCTAGAAACCTTGAAAATTGGAAATACTCAGACTCATACGCCCAAGGTAGCATATCAGTCGTAGTGTGCTTTTTAATAAGGTTATGACCTAATTTTTCTCTCCAATATCTTCTCTTTCTATTCTACTTTGTTTCTAGATCTGAAACCTTGATTTCAGACATGTAGATTACTTTTTAGTGAAGATTACAACCTTGGAAATGAGGGGACAACTACAAAAACTTTATCCAAGCTTGTAACCTAATCTTCAATTGTCCTTCATGATTGAAGACACCTAGATCTTCAATCACACATGTAAAGAGGATAAAAACTTGTTGATTGTTAGTGAATAGGGGTTTTCCTTGGTCAAACCACTTTGAGGTAATTGAACCAAATGATGAGACAATGAAATAAGGACATGAAACATGAAACATGAAGAATGATACCTTGAGTGATGTCTTGTAACATGAATCAACAATCTAACATGAAGTGACCATGTAGAATGTAGATCTTGATCTTGAAATAATTGTGGAACAATGCTTGATGTTGGATCTTCAATGCTACATCACAACAATAGCTCAGCAACATTCTTGATGCCTTATGATCTTTACAGGATGATGGATCTTGAATTGCTGCAATAATTGATCAAGAATTCTACTCTTGAATGCCTTAGAAGTGATATTGTAAACTCTTTTGATGCTCTTGTGGAATCTTAGAATGCTTATCTCTTGAGTGCTTGAGTCGATATCATGAAGGTTTAGTCTTACATAGGTGAAATAAGGATTTAAAATCTTGTTTATATAGGCAATACATCCAAATGATCGTTTATTAGATCCTAGAGGCTGACATCCATAAAATTTGAATTTGAAACACTAATTTCCCACTCAAAACTCAAAAAAGGATCCAAATGGGACTCATATGCCACTTGTGGCATATGGGTCCCACAAGGCCTTTTTAGAGAGAAAATGTCGAGGAGTGAAAAAATTAAGTTTATTTGAGGTCTATGTCAGGATTTTGGTTAAAATATGCCTCAAGTTACACAATATAAGGTCTTAGGGGCCTATTAATGGTGATATAAAGGTCCTAAATGCAAGAGGGCCCAGAATTCAATGTGAAGGTGAAAATAAATACACTTTACGACATTAAATCAAGGAAATTTTTTGTCAATTTAGCTAAAAATGGCCCTAAATCCCATGTAAATGTGTAAAACACATTACAACACTAGATTACGTACACTTAATTTACAAGCCTCCTAAATTTAATGTGATGGTGTAAATAAAAACACTTTACAACACTAAATTAAGGAAAGGTTAGATTTATTTAGCTTTGTGAGGGCCCAAAACCCAATGTGGATGTGTAAAACATATCACAACACTAGATCAAGGTGATATTAAGTCCAATTTATCATTAATTACTCCCAAATTAAGCGAAATTGTACCATTTCCAAGGGAATACAATTTTTTTCATTACATCTATCACCCACTTTAGTGAGAGGATGAAATTGCTTCAAACTCACACTAAAGAAGACATTCAAGAGGGTTCCAATTGCACCAATGTGGAAGGTATGGGATGGAAAAGATCAAGGGAGTGGCCAAGGCCCCAGGATCTAAGATCCTATGTCAAAATGACATAAGTAAAAAAGGATGCACACATGGTGTATAATACACAACATCAAGATACACAAACATGCAATGTCACAGACTAATAGAAAGAAAAACAAGTGAGGAATAAAAAGAGGTGGATCAAGCCTCGATCATTTTTCCAACAAGGTGTGGATCAGATCTAAGCTATTTTTCCAAAGATGCATGCTCGCTCTGATTCAACAAAGCTTTCGGTTGTCTGTTGGGTGAGTATCCAAAGGGTGGCTTAGTGAGAAAGTCATGCCTCTGTATTGGCTTCTCACCGTATAATGAGAAATCCATGCCCATGTTTAGGCTTATCATCATATGTTAACCATACCAAAGCTATACCTCCTGATAACGTTGATAAGGCATCACATAATAATGATCTTCAAGCTTCATGAGACAAGAAAAACTTCATAAGCTTAGAGATCATGAATAGAAAATGAACTTCGAGCTTCATGATGCAAGAAAAACTTCATATGCTTGCACCTCATGAACAAGCAAGATGGCTCCACAGGCATGAAAAGTGTGTTATGCAAGGTGGCCATATAACCAGGATGTTGTAAATGCAAAATAGTGTAAGGAATTTTCAAAGGGATTTTTCTTAGTTCGTGCAAGGTCTCTTCTTAGGGAACATCGTGCCTAATGTCTCCAAGAGAGGACAAGTCAAATAAATATAATGTTCTCAGAGGAAATCAGACCAAATGATACCACAAAGAAAAGGACACATCACAAGAAGAAAGAAAACCACACAATGAAACATAAGTTTCAATGTATGCCCCCACTTTAAAGTGGTTCCTAACACCATTATTGTGAGAAAATGCTTTAAAGTAGAAGAAGACAGGAGAGATTATTTAGAAATCCCTATGCCAAGTCATATGTTTCCAAATCGAACTACATCATGAATAAGTATGTCACATGTGAGTCAACTTATGGCATGTCATCCACATCCCAAGCTTTCCCTTATATGTACATAAAATGTGATCAACTAGTCAAAAGAGACAACAACAAGTGACATACAAGGACAAGGCTATCTAACCCCTTTCCCCCCTTAGTGCAGGACAAGGGTGATCCAAAATTATTGATGAGAAACATGCTAGAGTGGAAATTAATATCAATTAGAGGAATTAGGTGCCTCAACACAAGGAAGAGAACCACACTCCTTAATATGTTGAATTTTATCACTTAAAGCCTTACATTCATTAGTAGAATAACCATAAAATCTATGATATGTATAAAATGAATGTTTATAACTTCAAAATTTATTTCATGTTCTTGGAGGGAGAGATATCAAGCGATCTTGGAGGATTCTTGACAAGATACTCTCTTGATCAAATGTAGAAAATGTTACTTTTTCTTGCTTAGTACAAGATGCTATGCTTACACAAGACACTTTAGATTGTGACATTTTGTACTCTTCTTTAAAGGAAGGTGTAAAATCTAACGGACTCGAATCATTAGTGTTTTGCATGATGACAATGATATTAAGCGAAGATTTATTTTTTATTTTAAAGGATAACAATCAAGACCACTAGTGTCTATCAATTTAGGATGCACTACTGTTAAAGTCGGCTTAGAAGAATCTTTTGTAATAGTGTTGATGTTAAGTGAAGGGTTGTTTGTGTCTTTCAAGGGAAAATACCCAAGACCACAAGTCTTTTCTTGCGTGTGAGGCTCTATAGGGACACAAATACCTTGTTCTCTAGCACCACATCCTTTTCCACTATAACCAAGTTGTTTCACAAGTTCATAACCTCTTCCACAAACCTTTTTCATTTACTTAGGATTCAATGGTAGTTGATAGTCAGTTTTGTCAAAGATTGTTGTTTAATTTGCTTCTTCTTTTAAAGTAGTTGAGGTGGATGCGTTTGAAGGGTTTTCCAAATTTTGTGTTGACATTACCAATTTTTCTTTTCCCTTTTTAGAATCTTTGTTTATGATTTTGTATTCACCCATGAATGTTGGTTTGAATTCTAAGGAACCACAATCATCTTCTAATAGCTTCGTGACTTCCTCAATGTTTTTTCTTTGTCCTTCTATTGCACAGGTTCTGCTTGTGTAGTTGGTGTTAATGTTTTCAAAGGATTTTCCTTTCCTTTCTCAATGTTCAAACAACAGTTTGGTTTAGGTTCAACTTCAAGTGTGTACACTTTGTTGCTATAGATGTACTTCATCACAGGATGAAGAGTAGAAGGCAGCCCCATTCATTGCATGAATCTATAGTATCCCTAAAAGTAGGTTAGAGTATGAAAGATTGTGAGGCATGACATGGATCAGTGTTTCTAAAGTGGCCTTTTCAGCTGTAATAGGCAAAGTGATCACACCAAGCAGTTGTTTTCCTACATTTTCAAATCCCTTAATAGATAAAGAGTTAGGTTGAATTATTGGTTTATCCATGCCAAGCCTATCCAAAAGGGTCACACTACACACATTAAGGGAAGAGCCATTATCAACAAGGGTTTTCCTTATGCCTCTTCCCTTGTAGTGAAAAATTACCATGAAAGCTTTATTTTGTTTTTACACTTCCAAAGGAGGGAGCTCACTTTGGTTGAAAAAAATGTCAACATTTATTCCTTGGATCATTGCTAATATGTCATTTGGGTTGGCACTAAATGAGACCACAACTTTTTGCAAGGCACTTTGAATCATGTTATGATAATGAGGGGAGGCTTGACTAAGGTTCCATAATGGTATCTCAACAAGAGTATTCTTTAGTTGTTCAACAAGATTATAATACTTTTCATTATGTGAAGACAAACGAGGACTGGCAGGATAGGGTTAGGCAATGGGAGGGATGTTGAAGGTGTTTGTATTGGCTGTAGATTATTTCTAGTGAACTAGATGCATGAGAAATGGTATTAGAACTCGATTGTTACAACACATTATTATTAGGTGGGTAAAGGATAAGTTCGGTTTTTTTTTTTAGTTTGAGGTTTGTGTAAAGGTGGGTAAAGGATTAGAGGATTTTTAGGATGTCCCACAGGGTATGTAGGAAGTCCAATAGTCAAGGTAGATCTAATGGACACTTGTGCATTCATAACCTCAGTGGTCTTGGTTTGATGTATTTCTCATAAAGGGAAATCTAGTATCAGCTTTTTACCATTACCTATGGAAGCCACATTACCATTTTTGGCATTTTTTTTCACCATGATATCCTCCTTGGGAGTAGAGTTGTTACGAGAACTACAAACCCAATGTTCTTGACATTCAAGGATTGGTTCCTCCAAAATGACTTCATCCCAAGTAGGGGAATGATCAATGGTTGAACTATCTTGCTCATAAACGATGTTATTGTATTGTTCCATAATGTTTTCCCTAGGGGAAGAGAGACACATAAGATTCTCATGATCCTTGTCTATTGGATTTTCTAACATGAAAGTATCTTCTTCACAACTGGGAGAGATACTAGGAGAACAAATGTGATTAACATGATCGTCCATAATTGCATTCCTCTATCCCATAATGCCTTCTAAAATATGATAGGTAGGGGAAGGATCATAAAGAAGGTTGTTATGGGTATGTGCAGGATCATCATGGAAAAGATAGGCCCTTAAGTGGCGAAAAATTCAGAAAAATCAGAGTTAGGCAACTTGATGCAAAAATTTGAATAAGTTATCTATATTATTTAAAAAATATGTAAAGAATAGAATCTGTAGAAAATTGAATGTAGTTTCTAAAATACTCGTTTTTTTTTTTAAATCTATTTGGTGAAAATTTTAAATTTCAATGCAATAGTAATTAAATTTGGGAAAAAATAAGAAGTAGGTGTTTGTCTGACCACCCTAACCACAATAAAATGATAATATTTTTTAAAATATTTTAGATATAAGTAGAGGAATCATGTCGAGATGTGATGCATATTGTTTTTTGTAATTTTTTTCCAAGAAAATAATTAATTATGAATTTTTATTACAACTTTTAAAAAATATAAAAACTTGTATGTCTAACCACCTTAACTTGGTCAAAACTTCATGAAATTCAATTTTTCTTTTTTAATCCTATAGTACACGAAGCATAGAATGTGACGCATGTTTTAGATTCAAAAAATGGGATACCATTTGAAAGCTATAGATATTTTTCAATCAACCTATCAATCAAGACTTTAGTCATGAATAATAATTATTTATTAAATTCAAAGTAAAGCATAATTTATATTAGTGGAAAGCTGAGAATCTCTTTTATAGACCCTTTTTGTTTCATCAATTTTGTGTTAAAAAATGTCTTCAGCCACATACCCTACACATACCCATCATATCCCCAGTTTTTGGCCCATCATGATCTTACACATACCCTTATAGACCTTAAAGGTTTGATCATATAAAACTAACATATCCTCATCATTTACAATCTCATCCTCTTCTACTAAATCATTCTCATAAGAAAAGGGAGAATGGAACTTCGGTAAGGTGATGTTTTGAAATGTCTCTATGATATCATTCACTTGTGCTAAAATATATTTCAATATAGGAGAGTTTATAGAAGAGGAGCTTTCAATAATGACATGATTCTCAATGAGTGCATCTTCTAACACCAAAATACCTTCATCACATGTAGGAGAGGTATTAGGAGAAGAGAATTTCTATGATTATTAGGATTGTCTATATTTTTCATCTTCTTCTATCACATCATTCCCACTAATAGGAGAGATAAGAGGGGGTGTAGGTTTAAGGAAAGCATCATCATTTTCACTCTCTTGCACTAAGAGACTCTCATAACTAGGGAATGAATTTAATGAATGACAACATGCTTATTGACTATCTTTTTTGTTTTCAAACTTAGAAAAGACCAAAACTAACATTTGTGAATAATAATCTATGCAAACTCAAAATCCAATATAAAGACTTAGAATGAAATGCAATTTTCAGATTTCAAACAAGGTAATTTATTGATTACACTATGCAATGAGATGTTGTAAATGCAAATTTGGAATTAAGTAATACATGAAATTAACCACTTTAAGCTAGATTTAGTGAAATGCATGAAACAAAAACTCAACCAGCTAGAACAAATAACCAATGGCAGCAAAAGTAAGTGCAAAAACAAGTTTTTAAATGTTGTAAAAGGTAGTTTTAGATATGCACTAGGAATAAATTGCCCATAGGGGCGTATGAGTCCCAGTGAAAGCTTTTTGCACAATTTTTAGTAACTTTTAAGTGATTTTTATGCTTTTTAGTTTGCATGATCTATACACTAAATGCAAATGTATTTTTCATATGATTTTCAATGATTAGAGATGAAAAAATGTGACCTATATTCACTTTCACTAATGCAATATTTATAAATCCTAGATGCCAATTAACTAACACAAACCATAATGCAAAGAAAATGCAAGAAAGATCTAGGATGATGATTCACTCCAAATCAAAAAATGAAATGCTCTAAATGCAGGTTCACCAAAATGTAATATAGAATTTTGTTGTCACTAGGGTTTAGGACCCAGGACAACAAACTTTCTATTCTCCACATTCAAGGAAATTGTAGAGATATCAGCCCAATGAAGAAATGAGAAAGAGACCTAAAAATAGGGTATCCTAGGGTAGGTTTTATGATTACAAGAGGGGTTCACCACCAAGATAGGGCTTGGAAACACTAATGAAATGAAATATTTAATATTCAAACCTAGTGATGCATGAAACTTGAATGAATGACCTAGAAATGCATATCAATAAGAATAGAAAGCTATAAAATTAGAGGCATGTGCCTAGAAACTTGTAGAGGCTTGAATGAAGTCCTGAAATGATTGAAATGTTGAATTTAATGTTGAGTGGGACTCATAGACCAGCTTGGATGATTTAGTACTAGAATGGTTTTTTCGTGCCAAAACTAGAATCCGATAGTGGGACTCACATGCACAAGGTGGCGTATTAGTCCTAGTGTGTTTTTTCAAAATGTTATGACCCGATTCTACTCTCCAATCTCTACTCTTTCTCTTCCACTTTTTTTTCTGGATCTGAAACCCTGATTTCGAGCTTGTAGATGAATTTTTAGTTAAGATTACAACCTTGCAAATCAAGGGAAAACACCAACAACTTTCTACAAGCTTGTAATCTAATATTCAATTATCCTTCAAGATCCAAGACACCTAGATCTACAATCACACATGTAAAGAGGATAAAATATTATTAATTGTTAGTGAATAAGGGAATGCCTTGGTCAAACCCCTTTGAGGTAGTTAAACCAAATGATTAGATAATGAAATAAGGACATGAAACATGGAACATGAAACATGAATAATGATACCTTGAGTGATGTCTTGTAACATGAATCAAAAGGCTAACATGAAGTGGCCATCTAGAATGTAGATCTTGATCTTGAAAATAAGTGTGGAACAATGCTTGATCTTGGATCAATGCTACATCACAATGCTAGCTCAACCACATGCTTGATTCCTTATGATCTTTACATCATGATGGATCTTGAATTGCTGCAATAATTGATGAATAATTATACTCTTGAATTCCTTAGAATTAATCTTGTAAACTCTCTTAATGCTATTATGAAATCTTGGAATGCTTATCTCTTGAGTGCTTGACTTGATATCATGAAGAATTTGTCTTACTTAGGTGAAATAAGCATTTCAAAGCTTTTTTATATAGGAAATGCATCAAAATGACCATTTATTACATCCAAAAGGCTGACATCCATAAAAATTGAATTTAAAACCCTTATTTCCCACTCAAAACTCAAAAAAGGAGCCAAATGGGACTCATATGCCACATGTGGCGTATGGGTCCCACCTGGTGGAACTCATCCACCCAAGGTTTTGTATGGGTCCCACAGGTCTTTTTTAGAGAGAGAAAATGTTGGGGAGTGAAGAAATTAAGTTTATTTGAGGCCTATGTTAGGATTCTGGTTAAAATATGCCTCAAGATGCACAATATAAGGTCTTATTGCCTATTAATGGTGATATATAGGCCCTAAATGCAAGAGGTCCCAAAATTCAATGTGAAGGTGAAAATAAATACACTTTACAATGTTAAATAAAGGAAAAGTTAGGTCAATTTAGCTTAAAAGGTCCCTCAATCCCAAGTGAATGTGTAAAACACATTAAAATACTAGATTAGGTCGACTTAATTTCCAAGCTTCCTAAATTTAATGTGAAGGTGTAAATAAACACACTTTATGTTGAAACACTAAATTAAGGGAAAGTTAGATTTATTTATCTTTACAAGGGCCTAAAACTCAATGTGGGTGTGTAAAACACATCACAACATTGTATCAAGGCAATATTAAGTTCAATTTATCATTAATTTTTTAGCATAACCCAATTTTATTGCATATTTATTTAAATGTGGAAAATTGAATTATTGATGAAATTCATTTAAATATTAAATTGAGATTCTAGAATATTTCAAGGTTAAATATGAGGAGTTGATTGATGTTGACTTTGTGAAATTTTGAAAACTATTTTATATGTCATAAAGAATTGAACAATACTAATCAATTTGAAAGTGCAAGTGTCTGCAGTTGTAGGGAGATAGGTTGAAGGATGAGAACACAATTGAAGTAGGATTGTTTAGCCATATCTAATGGTAAGCCAACTAGAATCTAGGTGCACACACCACAAATGGCTTGATGACTTGCAATTGATTCATTTGCATATATAAGAAAGGGAAATTCTTTCTATTTGAACTATTTCAATTCTTAAAAATGGATGGTTAGTAGATATAATTGTCTATTCAAACCTTGTGTTTTGAAGGAACTAAAATGAGCATTTTAGAGAAAATTATTTTCTTGAAGTGTAGAAATATATATGTATATATGTCTTCTTATTGTTGCTGAATCACCTTAGTTTAGGATTTATTTTTTCATTTTTCCCTTCTACCCCTTTTCCCTGAAAGTCTTGTAGATTAGGTGTTTCACTGGGGGAACCAACCCACTCTAGAGATTCACTCTCACCTATAGATTTACCCACAAATCTGAGAGTGTTTCCATGTTGCAACAGGATAGGAAAGTCTAACTTGGCTAAGGGTGCAATCCTAATTTCCAACAATAACAACATTGTAGCAAAGATGTATTGACCTTGAATCCATAGATCCCTTATGTATTTTTTGGGGGAAACGCATCTTTCCTTTTTCATGATGTATCTTCAATTTGGAAATAGATGAATTGGCATAAGGATTTTTGAGGAAGCTCTCATGTCAGATTGAACATTGGCTACATTAAAGCAATTTCTCATAGCAATGGTGTTAGAAACCACACTAAAAATTGGGCATACATTGATAATATATTTTGACATTTCTCATGTTTCATAGTGTGATTTTATTTTCTCGTGTGATGCATCCTTTTCCTGGTGGTGTCATTGGGTTTGATGTCCCCCAAGAGTGTGATATTTCTTAGCATATGGATTTCATCTTAGGGGTGATGTGACACACTACATTCCCTAAGTTGTGGATATTTTAATCTTAACTTTCCCTATCTTGGAGACATGCGGCATGATGTTTCCCAAGAAGAAGACCTTCCAAAAACTAAGAAAAATTAGGCTTTGAACCAAAAACCTTTACTAGCATTATTGTTCACAAGTGTTAGCATAATTTAGCTTGCTAACCTTATGAAGTTCAAACCATAAATTCAAGGTCACCAAGCATAATGTACCTTGATTTCCTATGGAGCCTTTCCTTTTTCATATGAGTTTAGCATAGCATAGCTTGTTAAGCCCTATGAAGCTCAAACTCTAAATTCAAGGTCACCTAACATAACATACCTTACTTTCCTATGGAGCCTTGCCTAGCATTATGGTGCCTTATTGAAGTTGTCAGGAGGATAGACTTGATATGGCATGGGAGCCTAATATGATTCTCTCATTTCCACCCTTTTGGATACTCACCTAGTTGAAAGCCTCATGCTCTACTACTGTACAGTGAGTGCAACAAAACAAAAATGGTGGATTAGATGTGTTTTGCACCGATCAAACTTTCTAGGCTTGATCTTCCTCATCTTTGATGGTGTATAATTGTGCATCTTTGTCATTACTACATATATAAGTTTCTTGAATGTCTACTTTAGTGGTATTTTGACATGGGGTCATCCTCTCACTGAAGTGGGGGAAAAATGTAGTGTAGGAAAAAGTATCCCTTTTTCACACTTAATTTTGGAATAATTAATATTAAAATGAGCTTAATGTTGCCATAATTTAGTGTTGTAATATGTATTTAATATTTTGTTTTGTAGCAATTGGATTGTCTATGCTTGATCTTCCAGGTCTTTGATGGTGTATGATTGTGTATCTTTTTCATTGTTGCATACATAAGTGTCTTGAATGTCTACTTTAGTAGGATTTTCACATGGGCTCATCCTCTCACTAAAGTGGGGGGTATGTGCAGGATCATGATGGGCCAAAAAGTGGCAATATGATGGGTATTTGTAGGGTATCTGGCTGATGACCTTTTTTTAACACAAAATTGATGAAATGAAAAGGGTTTATTAAGGAGATTCTCACCTTTCCACCAATATAAATTATGCTTTACTTTGAATTTAATAAATAATTATTATTCATTTTCTATTTGAATTATGACTAAATTCCTGATTGATAAGCTGCTTGAAAACACATCTATAGCTTTCAAACGGTATCACATTCTATGCTTCACATATTATAGGATTAAAAAAAATAAATTTGAATTTCATGAAGTTTTGACCAAGTTAAGGTGGTCGGACATACGATTTTTTATTTTTCAAAAGTTGTAACAAAAGAATCATAATTAATTATTTACTTGGAAAAAAATTATAAAAAAATATGCATCACATCTGGACATGAGTCCTCTACTTATGTCTAAAATATTATAAAAAAATATTATCATTTTATTGTGGTTAGAGTGGTCAGCCAGACACATACTTCTTATTTTTTCCCTGAAATTTAAGTACTACTGCACTGAAATTTCAAATTTTCACCAAATAGATTTAAAAAAAAAAAAACTACACCTATTAGTATAGAAACTACATTTGATTTTCTACAGATTCTATTGTTACATATTTTTGAAATAATATAGAGAACTTATTCAAATTTTTACATGAAGTTGCCTTACTCTGATTTTTCTGAATTTTTTGCCACTTAAGGGCCTTTTTTTTTCATGATGATCCTGCACATACCTGGGGGAAAAATGTAGTGTAGGAGAAAGTATCCCTTTTTCACACTTAATTTTGGAACAATTAATATTAAAATGAGCTTAATGTTTCCTTAATTTAGTGTTGTAATATGTATTTTATATTCACATTAAGTTTAGGTCCCTTTTAAACTAAATGGACTTAAGTGTGCCTCATTTAGGGTGTTCTAAGGTGTAACTTTACACTTTCACACTAACATAGGAATTTATTAACTGATTGTGTTTAATTTTCCTTAATTGGCCCTTCTAATTCAAATCCAACAAAAAACAAATACAAATTTTGTGAGATAAAAACTCAACATTCATAAATTCCATTTCACAACACTTAAATTTGGAAGATGTGTATCCTAGAAAAGTGACCTAGGACCCATTCACCATAGGGTGAATGGGTTCACAATTATTTCTAGGACCCTATTTTTACACACGTTTTAGCATTGTCTGATGTGTGTCCTAGGTAAGTGGGCTAGGACCCATTCACCCTATATTGAATCAGTCTTCACTTAGACCTAGGATCCATCTTCTTGATATATTTTTGGTGGTATTATACTGATTTCAAATCTATGATTCAATCTTGGCTTGTGATATTTGAATTCTGGGAAATAATTTTTAGATGTGTATACATACAAGGCTATTTCACTTAGTTTCACCTAGAAATTTTCTATAATTTTATAAGCAATCAAGAGTATTTTCACAAGAGCACTTAAAGAGCATTCAAGAGAAAATTTAAAGGTATTTCAAGGGAAATTTTATAGAAGATTATTGCAGCAAACAAGATTCAATTTTATCATGTTAAAGATGTATTGCATCATGCATGTTGTTTGATCTAATATGTTGATGTAGTGTTCAAGGTCAATCAAGCATATTGAAGGCATTGTTTCATATCAAGTTTCATGGTCGATATCTACATTCATTGATTCCACTTCAAACAAGTTCTCAAATTTCTATTACAAGGTTTCGAGTAAGGTTTGGCAAGTTGTTACATAGTGTTGTTCGTTCATCATTCCTTTCATCTTTCATTTCATTTCAAGGTTTAATTACCAAAACGGTATTTGACCAAGGAAAACCCCCATTCCCTAACAAACAACATTTTTCTCTCTTTTATGTGTGAATGAAGACTTTAGGTTGGAGATCAATTTGAGAGAAAAATTGAAGAAAGTTGCATAGTTGTCAAACTTGCAAGAAAAGCTCTAAAATTATGGAAACTAGGCTACAAGCTTCACTCCAACTTTCTTGCAGTGAACAACTAGAAAATGGGAGTGTGTAAATAGAATAATAGAACCTAGAAGCATATTTTCAAGAGCCCTAGCTAGGACCCATTCACCATAGGGAAAATGAGTCCTTAGTGATCCTTGAAAAAGTACTTTTTGAGAGAGTTACACAAGATTTATACCTTTCAAACTCTCCCTAGAGTCTGTAGGTTACATCAATATTATGTATAAGATTCTAAATGCACTTTATAGCTTTTAATTTGAAGTTTATTTGCTATTTTAAATCTTTCTCCCTAAAATACTATTTGATTCATACCTCCGTCCTTGCAAAAAAGGGAAATTTGTAGATTCACACCATGATTTGACTCATCTTGAGGTTGATAGTCATTTCATTACATGGATCTCATTTCCTAATGAAAATAGAAGAATAGGATCCCTTTTCCCTCTTTGTATCCACTTTTCCATTTTGCAAAATTCTCCCCTATCCTTTTTTTTTAGGGTTTCAAAAATAAATATTTATTTAATAAACATTTAAAAAGAAAATTAGGGCTCTAGAATAGGGTGTCCAACCAATGTGCTACCCAATCAAGCTCTAAATTTAATATTTTATTGTTAGCCTCACTATTCTCTAGAATCGAAAAAACTAATTTTCAACTTGTCATAAAGTTTAATGAAAAATTTGTTGAAACACATTAAATATAACTTTTTTCGTACAATTGATCATATTAATGACCTTAATATATTTTTAAAATTGTAAATGCAATTAATGCAACATAAATAGAAGAATAAGAAGAATAGCTACAATATTATTTTTTCCAATTTCATTTCTACAACATATCAATAGATCTATATTGATACATTGTAATATGTTTAATGATTATTTCTACCTATTTAATTATGAGAATGAACACTTGCAAGATCTCTAAGTATCCTCCAATCTATCCATGTGTGTGATGATTAAAGGGACTTATCTCCAATAAGGAATGAATATTTGAGTGGTAAGCTAAAATATTTCCATTTCTTATTCATTTTCATCCACTTTAGTTTTTCTCTCCGTAGAGCACATGATCTATGTCATTATCATTATATCCATATGTGAAGGTAAAAACACCAAATAATGGTTTTTCTATGGAAAGCCCCTATATTTTACAAACCTTATCCCCTTGTCCTTATCATAGGTTGTAGGTTATAGATAGAGATATCACATAAAATATACAACATCACTTGCACAAACATAAACTTGGGGTGAGTATAAAATATATAATTATGATGTATATAATTAGAGAAATTAGTTTTAAAATTAGAATTCCCCAAGAATAGAACTACAAGAAAAAATGAATTTTAGTGTAGAAAAATGTATCCCTTTACATTTTAACACTTGTTTGGGCCCTCCCTACTAAAATTGGGCTTCTTTATGCCTTATTTGGTCCTATTTTGCATCCATAAGCTTAATTTAATGCATTTTTTTGAGGATAATCCCATTTATTAAATGGCCAATCATAATTAATGTTTTTGGGTTTTGTGTTCAAAATATAGTGGTCTGGGACTCATATTCCACCTTGGGAGTATGTGTCCCACCTAGGTTTCTGGGCTTGATCCAGAATATTGCATTGAACATGAGATTTCTTGAACTTTGTGTCCTGTGTCTAAGACACCAGGACTCATCCGCCCCAAATGGTTTGAGTCTTGCTTTAACAAAGACCTATTTTGAATCAAATTATTGGTAGTATTTTATTATCCTAGATCTAATGTCGGCTTGTAGTGTTGTAATTTTTGAAATTTTGGCATAAACAAGTATAAATACAATCTTATTTCACATGTTTTTTCCTAACAAGATCTAGCAAGTTTACAAGTCATCAAGAGAAATTTCAAGAGAGAACTCAAGAGAATTCAAGAGTTAACTATCAACATTTTGGATCATCCATTCAAGATTCAAGCATCATGTCAAAGTCTTTATGCATCAAGTGTGGTTTTCAGCTAACATTTGTGATGTCAGTTTTCATGATTCAAGCAAGAAAATTCAAGTCAAGCATTCAAGAATTCAATCAAGATTCAAGGTAAACATTCATGCTAACAATTTCACACATGATTGCAACCTTTATTACAAGGGTTTGGTGAGTTGATACATTGAATATTGTTCATTCATTATTCCTTCATGATTTTCTATTTCATTTCAAGGTTTGATTACCAAAACGGGGTTTGACCAAGGAAAGCCCCTATTCCCTAACACAACAAAATTTTTCACTCTTCATGCATGATTGCAAATATAGGTGATTTGAAGATCAAAGATCCTTTGAAGAAAAAATTGCAAGATTGAAGAAAGTTGTCAAAATTGTCAAGAAATTGTATTCTTCATAGAAACTCACCTATAGATCGGAATTCAGACTATCAGACTCAGAGATCAAACAAGATGAAAGCTACAAAACATCACTCGAGGCTAAAAAAGTTTCAGTCAAACCCTAATACTACAACTAAATCACTACCTTAGGCCTATGAGTCCCAGTATACCTATTTTCAGCAGTTTTCTATAGATCCTAATCTGCCAACAAAAGATTCTAGATTCTTCCCAGATTCTAGTAGCAAGACTAAATTTCCTAGTCTAGCGTATGAGTCCTAGTGCACTTTAAAAAGTAAAATTTTAGACTTGTAGACCTCTTTTGTAATCCATCATCTTACTAGGTTCCTTTCTATTTGAGTTATATTTGTTCATTTGATTTAATTCTCTTAAGTTTCTAGGATTTAGTGTATTAAAGTTTGCATTTATCCTTTAAAGCTTCATTTTAATGGTGAACCCCCTATTTAATCACACCTAAGGGAACCCCCCTACTAGAAAGACCCCTTCCCTAAATTGAGCCATCTTGGTTGAGGGATCTCTAGGGTTTCCTAATGAACTAAGAGCGAAATAGGTACCTTAGTTCCATCTCCTAAAGGGTGGAACCCTATTTCCTATGGTTCATTTTGGTGAACCTGACCTTCAAACCCCTTATTTCTAAGTTGGAGTACATTAAACTACTAGATTTAGCTTACATTAACTTTGCATTAGATCTTCCATTAGGTAATTTGCATTTATGGCTTCTAAATCTTGCATTAGTGAAAAGTGCATATAGGTCACATTTTTGCATCTTCCATCATTGAATTTCACTAAAAATCTATAATTACAAACAATAAAGTCAACATAAAAGTTAGATACCTTAGAATCAACTCTTAATTTGTTGAATTTAGTGTGAGAACCCTAATCTAGGACTGATTCACCCATCTAGACAATTTAATCCTGGTATAGGTCCTTGCTCCTAATTTATGGGAATTTTTTGTTGACTATTTTTCAATATCTGAACTTGTCAAAAACCCTAACTAGGACACATTCACCCATTTTGGTGATTTAGTCTTGTATTAGACTTGAGTCTTCATTTTACAACATTAAGAACTTCTTTTTTGTGCTATTGTTTGTTGTTGTTAGATCCCTATTTCAATTTCCCTATTTTATGTTTCGTTCATTTCAGTAGATCTAGCTTAATTGGGTTCATTTAGTCTGTTGCTTATTTTCAAAATTACATTTACAAAATTTCATTTTTAGATTGATGCATATTTTAATTAACAAATTACCTTGTTTAGAATCTGAAAATTGCATTGTATTTCATCATGGAGATGTGCTTTGGTAAGCTTTAGATGTCCTTGACTTCATTAGTGGATGTGTCAAGATGTGCTTTTTGAAATGATCCTAATGAAATTGATCTCACTCATGCTCAATGAACTCCTAATACATGTCCTCCTCGTGAATTTGACATCATTAGAGAATATGATGACAACATGAAAACCTTCACAAACAATTGTCTTAACAACTATAGTAATGAAAAAATTAGCCTTTCCCTTGCTTTCTTTAATAATTGACATTAAAACTAAACTAATGATGTCTTGGAGTGGTGTTGTAATGTTTTGTACACATTCACATTATTCTAGGACCTTTATTTAACTAAAGCATGCCTTAATTTTTCATTTACAAAGGTGTTGTAAAGTGTTGTAACACACTTTCATGCTTTTCTTAATTAAGCCTAATGTGCCCCTTTTCAATAAAATTATACCTAATCTGTACATTTTTTAGGTGTTGTAAAGTGTTTTAAATAACTTTCACATTTATCTAGGTGGCCCTAATTCATTGTGGTTAATTAGAGTTATTAACCCCCTTTTTAGGCCTTAATTTTGCCACCTCCCGAGGATCATTCCCAAAAATCATAAATTAAATATCAAATTATTTCATTGGGAAAAATTTGGTCATAGTAAGTTAAGCTAGTGCCCATTCACCCTTGATGGAAAATGGTTCCTCCCCTAACAGGACCTCCCTTTTTCAGGGTATGTGCAAGATCATGATGGGCCAACAAGTGGCAATATGATGGGTATGTGGCTGACGACTTTTTTTTACCCAAAAATTGATGAAATGACAAAGGTTTTTAAAGGAAATTCTTAGCTTTCCACCAATATAAATTATGCTTTACTTTAAATTTAATAAGTAGTTATTATTCATTTTCTATTCGAATTACGATTGAAGTCCTAATCAATAGGCTGATCGAAAAAAATCTATAGCTTTCAAATGGTATCACATTTTTTGAATCCAAAACATGCATCACATTCTATTCTTCATATAATATAGGATTAAAAAAAGAAAAATTGAATTTCATGAAGTTTTGACCAAGTTAAGGTGGTTAGACATACGAGTATTTATATTTTTTTAAAGTTGTAATAAAAAATTCATAATTAATTATTTACTTGGAAAAAAATTACAAAAAAATATGCATCACATCAGGACATGAGTCCTCTACTTATGTCTAAAATATTATAAAAATATTATGATTTTATTGTGGTTAGGGTGGTCGCACACACCTACTTCTTTTTTTTCCCAAAATTTATGTACTAATGCATTGAAATTTCAAAATTTCACCCAAATAGATTTTTTTTGTTTAAACAAACCTAGTAGTTTAGAAACTAAATTCAATTTTCTATAGATTCTATTATTACTTATTTTTGAAATAATATATATAACTTATTCAAATTTTTACGTCAAGTTGCCTAATTCTGATTTTTCTAATTTTTTTGCCACTTAAGGGCCTATTTTTTCCATGAAGATCTTGCACATACCCTTCAGTTGATCTGGAATGGGTTTTTGGGCTTCTTTTAGTTCCCTAAAGCTTCATCCTAAAAACTTAGCTAGGACTGATTCACCTTTTGTGCCAAATGGCTCCTACCTTAATGAGACCCTAGTTTTTGAATTTCATTTTGGTGGGAATTCAATTATCTTTCTTTCTAGATATAGTGTCACTGTTAATTCTTTGAATTTCAGGGCTAATCTCCTAATTTAGTATAAATAAGGGGTTAATTCACATTTTTTCTCCTAGAAATTCAACCTAAGAAATCCTAATACTTTCAAGCATTCAAGAATTCAAGTGATCAAGCATTGTAGAGCATTTCAAAGTAATTCATAAGGCATTTCAATGTAGGTTTGAAGTCTTTATTACATCAATTCAATATCATATAATCATTTCAAGGGTTTTATGCATACATTCATGTTGTTCAGCTAAGAGGTGGATGTAGCATTGAAGATCTACTTGCAACTATTGTTTACATAATTCTTAAGGATCCTAGATCTACATTCTTCATGGCAACTACATGATATTTTGTAGATTTACTTCACAAGACGTAATCCAAGGTGACATCATTTACATTATTTCACATTCATGTTTCATTTCCTTCATTTCATCATTTGGTTTAATTACCTACAAGGGGTTTGATTGAGGAAAACTCTCAATCACTAACAAATCAACAAGTTTTTCTTTCCCTAGAGTGTCTTATTGCAGATTTACAAGTTGAAGATCAAGTTGAGCAAGATTTGGGGCAAAGTTGTTGAAGTTGGAAAGTTGCAAAATTTATCAAAGTGAAGGATCATAGAAATATCTCTCCATAATTAACTAGAGGTTTCCAGAACTTGATAATTGAGATTTCAAGAGTGCAAAAATCAAGCTACATGATCCTGAAATAAATTTTTTGAAACCCTAAAAGAACCCATTGGCCACTGAAGGTAGATGAGCCCTCCATAGCTCAAAAATAACTTTATGGATAGGTACAAAACTTTTGAAGCTCTAAAAATATTCCCCATAGTTGTTATAATAGTTAGGATCAGTTTCTTATTGTTATTTTGGCATTTTGTCCCTCATAATTGTATTTCTCATAGCATTAAACATTAGTGGCTCATTGTTGTGACTCATTTCACTTTGATGAACTCTCTTGTTACATGAAACATAATGGTGAACTTGACTCATTGAACATTGCAATTTTCTGATTTTGAAGTCCTTCATTGCATCCTAGATTAGATCTTGCACTCATTTGCATCTTATTTTCATTGAATTAAGATCTCATTTAGGGTTTCTTCAATTGCAATAAAAATTTCATCTCATTTAGGGTTTATATTTTCATTATTTAGCATCCTTCTAAATCTGAAAAATACAAAAAAAAAATTAGTCATTTGGCATATCATTTAGATCTTATACATTTGAATTTGAAAATTAAAAAAAAATTGCATTTCAGATATAGGTCATCATTTTCCCTTCATTTCACTTGCATTAGGTCATGAAATTTGGGAAATTCCTCTCATAAGAGTTATAGTTTGAAATTGGGCACAAAAAGAACATAAAATAACTTAAAAATTGCAGTTTTCACCTCTTTAAGACCCTAATCTAGGACCCATTCTCCTTTACTGGAAAATGAGTCCCAAATCAGGCTGAGCCTATACCCTCTTGCATCTTTAACTCACTAAAAAACACTTAGAAATCAACAAAAACAGTTCAAAAATCCTTATCTAGGACCCATTCGCTAGTAAAGGCGAATGAGTCCCTGATCAATCCTGAAACTACCTTTTATAGTACTATAAACCCTATTTTTGTACTTCCTAACCTTGTTGGTAACCTATAGTATCAGTCTTGAAATTTTAAGTAACTTCTTTTTTATGCATCTAGGTCATAAAAATCAATTTATGGTAGTCATTTTTGAAATCATTTCAATAGAAAAAATAATCAAATCTAAAAATGTGCACATTTTTGAAATTTTGCATTGTTGCATACATAATGTTTCTATTTATGAAGCTTTGCATGAGTTTGATAAAAGTAATTTTTCAAGTTTGGATATACATTATTTACATTCTTGAAGCATGGCATAAGATGGATAAAATTACTTTTCATTTTTGAGTACACAATGCTATTATCTTACCTTCCTAAGCATGCTAATAGAAACTTCATCCATTCTACTTGTAAGAAGGCTTTAGTGAAAGAGAAAGAAAGCATAGACAATCATGGAAACCATAATTATTCTTCTCCAAATATCTCTCCTATTAGTGACAAAGATATCTTGGTGAAAGAAGATACAATCGTTGAGAATCATGAAAGTCTTATTTGTCCCTCTCCTACTCCCCCTTGGAAAGATATTATTAGACAAGATGACAAGACCTTTAAAACATTTCTTAACATCACTTTAATTTGTGAGAATATCTTAGTGGAAGAGGATATGTTGGTGTGGAAAGATCCGATGATTGAGATCTATAGCATTATTTCTCTCCTTCCTAATGTCCCTAACATTTGGAAAGGTCTATTTGAACAAGAGGATCCAATAACTGGTAAGCATGAAAATGATAGTTATCCTTCTCTTGATGCCTTCCCTATGTGTGATGAAGTTAATTTACAAAATATAAATATGCAATATGATGAACATCATTTTTTCTCCTCTCCTAAAGAATCTTTTACCAGGGTAGATGTTATAACACAAGACAATGAGACCTTAGAGAAAAAGTACGAAATCATCAACAATCATGACATCCAAATTTTGCCTTCTCCTAGGGGTGAGGAAGATAGCTTGATGTTAGAAGACCTAATCAAGGAAACTTGTGAGAATCCTATTATTGAAAAAGAGAATTCAAGCATTGATAATCAAGATAATACAACCATTGATAACTCCCTTACTTATGATGAAGACATTTTAGAAGAACCAAACATTGAATGCCATGAACATCTATTTTGTTGCTCTCATAAAAACTCTCCTACTAGGGAAGATATCAAGGTTCAAGAAAATAAGAACATTGACACATTTCTTTCAAACAATAGTGATGTGGCTTCCTTAGATGAAGATGATGAAGTTACATTAGACTCCCCTTTGCTAATACATCATGAAAATAAAGACAACTGTGTTGAGGTTATGAACATTCAAACTCCCTCAGGTCCTCTAATTATTGAACCACCTAAGACTCAAATTATCATTCATTGACCCTCACAACAACCACAAGTCCAAAATAAACCCGCTCTTATCTTATAACCACCTAAAAGGTAACTCAATGATGATAATTTTTCATGACAACCAAGTTACAATGAAATTTCTCATATATATAAAAAAGTGTATACAATCAAAGTTGGCCCTAAACCTAGAAGTTATTTTCATATTGAGAAAGAAAAAGAAAATAAAATTGAAGAAGTCACAAAGTTATTAGATGTTTTGGATTCCTTTGATTTCATACCTACATTCATGGGAGAATACAAGATCATAACAAAGAGTCAGACAAGGGAAAATAAAAAGCGGTAATGACAACACAAAATTCGAAAGTATCCAGTTCAACCACTTTAAAGGAAAATACTACATGCAAGAAACAAATCATGGTCTTGTTTATTTTCATTTGATATAAATAAAAGCATCAAAAAAATATTCTCTCATTATCAACATTCTTACAAAATATTCTTCTAAACCTACTTTAACTTTGTTGCATCCCGAATTGATAGATACTACATGTGTGAATATCTCATTAGATAGACATCATGTCAACACTTTGTTCACTAAACAAGATCAATAACATTAGTTGCTGCTCCTTGCCATGAAATAGTTGTAGTATCATAACATACTCACTATTGCATGTTTTACATTCATTTCAAATCATTTCCTTTTGGCAAGGAGCAACATATCATCAATCACCTCAGGTCATCCTTGTCTTGCACTCAGTGGGGGCAAGGGGGTAGGTAGCTTTCTTCTCATATGTCACTTATCATTGTTTCTTTTGGATAGTTGACCACTTTCCATGTATATGTAAGAGCAAGCTTGGGATGTGACCTACATTCCTTAAGTTGAATTGCATGTGATGTATTGAGTTTTGTGGGCAATCCCTCCCCTTTTCATGACATACATTATTAGAAACATGACTTGGCATATGGATTTCTAAGTAAGCTCTCATGTCTTCTTCTACTTTAAAGAAATTTCTCACAACAATGGTGTTAGTAACTACTTTAAGTTGGGGGCATACATCAATGACATGTTTTGGAAAGATTTCATTGTGTGATTTTTCTCTTTTTTTGAGATGTGTCCTCTTCTTGGTGTTTCCAATGGGTTTGATGTCATCCAAGAGTGTATGATCTACTGACATGGCATGATGCGAACGAGGCATCCCATAGGCAACGATCTAACATTTTTTACTTGTTCTTTCTTGGAGACATTAGGCACAATGTTCCCTAAGAGGAAGATCATTACACGAACAAGAAAAATCCACTTTAGCAAAAAGTTTACATGATATTAAAAATCATTTACATAAAGTATTTTCATTGTGGTGACTTATTGAAGTTTTTAGGAGGATAACTTCGGTATGGTATGAGAGGCTAATATGATTCTTTCATTTACCACCTCATTAGGATACCTCACCTAGTGGATAGACTAAGGTTCCACTACCCCAAAGTGAGCATACATATTTTGGGACAACTCACCTAGTTGACAGAATGAGATTCCAATACCCTAGAGTGAGCAACGCATGTTATGGACAAACAACCACCGCCTCACATCGTGTTGAATCGATTGTTTTTGATACTTTATTTTTGTTTTTTTTTTTGGCCTTTGACATGGTATGATCATGTATCATTGCTATTTTTGTATACTTAAGTTTCTTGGATGACTACTTTAGTGTGAGTTTGACATGGGGTCATCTTCTCACTAAAGTGGGAGAAAAATTATAGTAAAGGAAAAGGTATCCTTTTCCTTGCTTGCTTGAATAATTGGCATTAAATCTGAACTAATGATGTCTTGGAGTGGCATTGTAATGTGTTGTACACATTCACACTATTGTAGGATCTTTATTTAACTAAAAAATTCCTTAATTGGTCATTTGTAAAGATGTTGTAAAGTGTTGTAACACACCTTCATGATTTCTAGGACGTATTTTCTTAATTAAGCCTAATGGGCCCCTTTTCAATAAAAATGTACCTAATGTGTACCTTATTTAGGTGTTGTAATTTTTTTTAAAGAACTTTCACATATATCTACGTAGTCTTAATTCATTATGGTTAATTGGAGTTACTAACCCCCTTTTTAGGCCTCAATTTTGACACCTCCCAAGGATATTTCCCGATAATCATAAATTAAATATCAAATTATTTCATTGGGAAAAATTTGGTCATGGTAAGTTGAGCTAGGAACCATTCATTGTTGATGGTGAATGGGTCTTCCCTTAACATGACCCCCCTTTTTCAGTTGATTTGGAATGGTTTTTTTCCTTCTTTCAACTCCCTAAAGCTTGGTCCTTGAAACTTACATAATTTTTGAATTTAATTCTAGTGGGAGTTTAATTATCTTTCTTTCTAGATCTGGTGTCGGCCTTAATTCATTGAATTTCGGGGTTAATCTCCTAATTTAGTATAAATAAGGGGTTAATTCACATTGTTTCTCCTAGAAATTCAACCTAAGCAATCCTAATACTTTCAAGCATTGAACCATTCAAGTGAGCAAGTATTGTAAATAATTTCAAAGGCATTCATAAGGCATTTCAAGGAAAGTTTCAAGTCTTTATTGCAGCAATTCAAGACCATATCACCATTTCAAGGGTTTGATGCATACATTCATGTTATTAACCTAAGAGGTGGATGTAGCATTGAAGATCTACTTGAAGCTATTGTTTACATCATTCTCAAGGATCCTAGATCTACAATGTTCATGGCCACTACATGATAGTTTGTAGATTTTCTTCACAAGACATAATCCAAGGTGACATAATTTACATTATTTCACATTCATGCTTCGTTTCCTTCATTTAATAATTTGGGGTTTGACTGAGCAAAATGCCCAATCTCGAACAAATCAACAAGTTTTTCTTTCCCTTGAGTGTGTTATTGCAGATTTATATGTTGAAGATCAAGTTGAGCAAGATTGGAGCAAAGTTGTCAAAGTTGTCAAGTTGCAAAAGCTGTCATTCAAAGTGCAAGATCACAAAAAGAGCTCTACAGAGTTAACTACAAGCTTCCAAAACTTGATAACCGAGATTTCAACAGTACAGATATCAAGTTACAAGATCCTCACATTAGTTTTTCAAAACCCTAAAAGGACCCATTTTCTATTGAAGGAAAATAAGTCCTCCATAGCTCAAGAACAATAACTTTCTAGCCAGGTACATAATTTTTTATGGTCTAAAAACATCCCCCATAGTTGTTATAATAGTTAGGTTTCATTTCTAGTTGTTTGTAGCATCTAATTTTACATATAATTGAGTGAAACACCTCTGGGAAAAATAGTCATTCATCATTCTTATTTTGGTGAATCCATTTTTCGGTGATTCAACAACCTTGAGACTGATGCAACCTTTTATCCTTCCACAAAACAACCAATGCAACTTGAGATGTTTGTTATTTTACATCTTGAAATTGAGACACAAATTGAGCCTAAGCTCCCTACAATAGCTAAACCTAGCATGTCTGATCAAGCAAGCATTCAACCATCCTATGTTAACAAAGTAACCAATACATCAATCAACCTAGAAAATACATATGGAAAATGATTCACGATCTTAAGCAAATAGGGATGTGACATAAAAAAGTGAACATGAAATTAATGAAATCTTAGAGAAAGTACCAACTAAAGATACCAAAGGGATAGGATATCAAGATCCTCCTCCCGACTTAAGTGTCCTCTTTCCTAAAGAGAAACCAATGCCTTGTAACAATGATAAGGATCATCTTAGGTCCTCCTACTACACAAGTTGGTGAATCTAGCAAGCAACGAAAATCTTGCAAACTAAAGAAGTTGAAATTCCCTTGTCCCATGTATACAACTAAAAGAACCTTACACATACTTGTAAGCCAAGGACTTATGACATTACCACCCATGAAAGAAAATCCAAAACCATATCCCAAGAATGCAAACATTTCACATTGTCGATAGCATAGAGTTGTTAGACATAGTACTGATGAGTTTCATGCTTTAAAACAAATATTTTAAAATTTTGATATAATAGAAATAATCCCTTAAAGCATGTCCTTTTTCTCCTTGCCATGTAATAGTTGTAGGATCATAATATTCTCAATATTACATGCCTACCATTCATTACAAATAATTTTAAAATGCAAGGAGCTCTTTCTTGTCACCTACCTCAGCTCATTCATGTCTTGTGCACATAGTGAGGGAAAGAATTAGATAGCCTTGTCATAGTACTGCACTTGATATTGTCCCTTTGTTGAGGTTTCCACCATCCATATATGATGAAAAAGATTGGGATGTGGACAACCTACTAGGGGTTTACTTGCATGTGCCTTAATAGTCTTTTCTTTGTGTTATGTGTGTGATTGTATGTGTGTAATGTGATCTCCCTATACTCTTTTGTGTGATGTATCTCTCACTTTGTGGAGTTCCTCTATTTGTATCTACATTCTTCTATATGTCATAAAAAATCATCTTTTCTTTGTCTTGTGTTTTCCTTTTTGGCGATGATGCAAGGCATTAAGAAATTTTTGGTATCTTCCATGTTGACCCAAAATATTTTCTTTTATTTTCACTCTCTTTGTGTTATTCTTCTCATTCCATGAGTATTTGAGGAATGGTGACAGTTTTGAGCTCTATAACAACAATGCAACAAAGACATACTAACCTTGAACCCATGGATCCCTTCTGTGTTATATTAGGATTTCATTTTGGGGGAAATCCCTTTTCATCACATAGCTTTATTTAGAAACATATGACTTGGCATAGGGCTTTCCAAATAAGCTCTCGTGTTCTCTTTATTGTTAGCATTTATCACTTTCTATTTTAAAGTATTTTTTCATACCAGGGTGTTTACCAATTTCTTTAAAGTGAGGGCATACATTGGAATTATTCTTTTTGTATATCATTACAACTCATGTTTCATTATGTAGTCCTCTTATTTCATGCAATGTTGAACTGTAGATTTTTGGTACCCTAGTCTTTTCTAACACTTCTAGGGTTTTTCACCTGAAAGGAGAAAAAAGGGCCACAAGATCTAGCTAGTTCACTCAAATTATGTAATTTATGATGTAACTAAGACTAAATGGAATGATATGAATGCAAATAAATGAAATTTTTGACTAATAATGAATGCCAAACCTAAGAATTATGCAATTTTGGAAAACACAATGATGTTTGCAAACATGACCTAAGAGTGAATAAATGCAAAACAGAAAAGAAGAAGGTTGATTCAGAGTGAACCTGGAAGTCTGATGAAGATTATGGAATATTTTGAATGTTGTATGAGATTATAGGACATCACCACTGGGACTCATTCACCACAGATGGTTAATCAGTCTTGCTTCTCATGAAAACTATCAGAGATTAGTTTCTGAGTGTCAGGATATGAAAACTGAAAAAATCTAGATTTCCAGCCTTAAGGTGGGACTCATTCGCCACTAATGGCGAATTATTACTCTCCCAAAATTTGACAAATCAAGAACCAATTTTGTATCACCAGATCTAAAGTTTTCTGCTTGTCAGGTTGATGAAGTTAATCCTACAGAAAACGGATAGAATGTCTTCTCCAAGCTTGAAATAGGAAGTAGTTGACTTGAAAAACTTTATTGAATTGTTCTCCACTTTTCAACTCCTAAATGCTTGACAAATCTGCATACACAACACATACAAAAAGGGGGAAAATGGTTAAGGGTTAGGGCAAAGGGATTTTCCTTGGCCAAATCCCACTTTTCTAATCAAACCCTTAATAAAATGATGAAACAAAAGAGAAAGATAAACTAATAACATGAAAATGTTATCAACTTATCAAACCCTTGTTGGAAAAAATATGAAGAAATGTCAATGGCTACCTTTGAATGCTTGATTAGATGATGCAAAGTGCTCAAATGCTAATTGAATGCTTGAATTAGTGAACTTGATGATTGGGGGTTAAAATGAGAAGAAAAATACTTATTTATACACACTTGTGCCTTAGTAACCTGATGATACCTCATCACAGGCCAACATAAGGTCATTTTAAATAAAAACCCAAAAGAAAAATTGAAATATTTTGAATTTTGAGCCAAGAGGAACTCATTCACCACCCATGGCGAATGGGTCCCACCTTGGACTTGAAAGTGGGTGTCGGGAATTAAGTCACATGTAATGTTGTTTGTCAGGTTTACATTCAAAAATACACTTAATTAAGCCTTATGAGTGCATAAAGGGGTCAAATAATGAATAAGAAAGGTGTAAATAGTAAAATTATGCCTAGAAAAGTGTGAAATCTCATTACAAGACTTTACAACACTCCAAGACAGGACTTGATGATGAATAAAAAATTGATTTTTAGGTGAATTATAATGAATAGTGTCTAGAAAAGTGTAGAAATGTTTTACAACACTTCACAACACCTTCACAATATGCCATAATTTGAATTTTAAGGATCTAATGTGAATGTTTAAGCCACATTACAACATTAAATCAAAGCCAAATGGACCAAGCATCAACAGGAAAGGCCTAAAAGACCATGAAAATGAAAAGGGGCCATTTTTCTATGGTACATTTAGCCCCCACTTTAGCGAGAGGGTGAACTTGCTTCAAACTCACACTAAAGTAGCCATGAATATCAAGAGAGAGGTTTCAATGTACTTACATTAGCAAGATGGAATGACAATGATCAAGAGGAATGATCAAGCTCCCAAGGTAAATATCCCATGGAAAAATAAACATAAGAACAAAGGAACACACATGATGATGAAAAAGGAATGAAATCTTCAATCGTCTGTCCAACTAGTTGTGGATTAGGTCTAGGTTGATTGTTTGAAGAAGAGAATGCATACTCACTATGGTGTGAAAAAACTCATGGTGGTCTTCCGGGTGAGAAGACCCAAGAAGGTTAAGTACGTACGCTAGTTAGCATGCACTCACAAACCCAATGTCATCCACAAAGTGATAAATGCATAATATGAAGAGACAAGGCTGCACTAAGAACCAAGAATGCAAATTAAATGATGCCAATGTATGACCCACACTTTAAAGAAATTGCTACACAACAGTCTATGAGTAATTACTTTAAAGTAGTGAAGGAAAGAAGATACAAAATAGGACATGAGAGCCAATGTGGAAAGCCCCTATACCAAGTCATATGTTTCTAAGTTAGGCTACTTCATGTGAAGGAAAAAGAAAACCAAAAGAAAAATGGAGTTGCCCCCTAGAAAAGAATAAACCAAACACATAAGGGATCTATGGATTTGAGGTTAGTATGTTCATTGTTGCAATGTATTTGTGGAAGAGCTCAGAAATGTAATCATTCCCCAAAGCACATAGAACTGAAAGAATGACACAAAAAGAGTGAAAACAAAATAAAAGAAAAGTTCATTTTGGGTCAACATGGAGAAGAAATTTCAGTCTCAATGCTTTGCATCATCCCCAAAAGGAAAACACAAGAAAAATGAAAATTAAAAGGAAAAATATTTTGGGTCAACATGAAGGAGACATTGTGGTATCAATGTCCTGCATCATCCCTAAAAGGAAGACATAGTAAAGAATAAAAAGGGATCGATTGGGTCAACATGGAAGAGACATAGGGCATCTCAATGCTTTGCGTCATCCCCAAAAGGAAAACATAAAACAGAAGCGAAAAAGAACCTTTTGGGTCAACATGGAAGAGACATAGGGCATCTCAATGCTTTGTGTCATCCCCAAAACGAAAACATAAAACAAAAGTGAAAAAGGAAATGTATGATAGATAGACAAATAGAGGTACAAATAGAGGAAGTGTACAAACAGAGGGAACATCAAATGCACATTATGAGGGAACACGATACACACATAAAAATAATGAAAGGAAAAAGGAACTAGTAATGCAAATGTAAGTCAACCATTAACGGTGTTATTGGTTTCTCAATCTTAAGTAAGATAAGCAGAAAATGAATAACAGAGTTAGGAGACATAGACAAATGCGTTACAAGGATAAGGCTAACAACTTCTTTCCCCCTCTGAATGTGAGGCAAGAATGAGTCGAGGTGGATGATGGGGAGGATCATGCAATAGGAAGAACAAAAGTTTATTCAACTATGGCATGATAAGAGGGTGTTGTTTTAAGGGATGATAGGAAAATAGTTAGTATCAGTGAAGTGATACTTGTCCAGTATCTCATTCAATGTCCAACATTCTTTGGTTCGATGTCCTAGAACATGATGATATTTGCAATAGGGTATGTTAGATTCTTTAGGATGAATGACAAACCTATTTGAAGGTGGTAAAAGTATAAGACCTTAGTTTAAAAGTAATTGAAGTCATCTTTGACATTCAAGTGGATGATGTGTAGGAAACTTGAGTTTCTTTAATTTGTAAGGTCATTTTTCATTTGCTAGATTCTCTTTTTTCATGAATGGAAGAAGGAAGAGGACCTGTGGGGATCATAACATATGTGTTATCAGAATCAAGTAATGGTCATCCACGTGGAAGGAGAATGTTCAAGTGAGGAGGAGAATCAAAGATCATGGTAATTTCATCTCGAAGTCTCCAACATTCAAAAAGAGGCTTATTAGGATGAGGAGGATCTTGGTATCTTAGTCCTGTTGTTTCTTCTTTTGTTGGTTTTTGTTCTAGAAGTTGATGAATGTCATGCTCATGTGTGGTGTCATAACTTTTTTTGCTAAGGATAGTAAATAATTTTCCATATGTTTTTCCAAGGTTGATAAAAGTTTTTGTAGCTTTATGATCATAAAATGGTTGAGGATGTGTTTGTTGAGAGATATGAGGGCCACTTGATGGAGGAATCTTAGGTCCCTCTTGATTTTTAGGATGAAGGTAGCCAAAGCGATTAGGAGGTGCACCAGTAGGAAGATTTTTTGGGTTCATGTATGGGTAAAAGGTTGCACTGGCTTCAAGATTATTGTTGATGCCAAAAATTGGCAAGGTAACAGTGTCTTATGGGAAACTCAATTTATGGGGGACCTTTGCGCTAAACTAAGTGACCTCTAGATTTATAAAGAAGTCGACTTCTTCTATAATGGGGGTTTGGAAAGGGAAAGGGAAAGGGAAGAAGATATATAGAAATAAAGTCTAATCTAAGGTGATGCACCAAGACTTAATAATAGGCACGATAATTCATAGATATAAGGGCTTGATTGGTATTTGTAATGTCCCAGAAAGGTAGAAACTAAAGATTAAAGTATAGATAATCCATTCATTGATGTAAAATAACATTGCATACATTCCAACTTCCAAGAAGAATCATAAGACATTCAATCTAGAGCAAAAAACTTGCATTCAATTTATAGAAGTTCTCAAATGAAATATCCAAAGAATAGTAGCACAGTCTAAAGTTAATCAAATAGCATAAAAGAATAGAAAGGTCAAACAATTGGAATAGTCTGAGAGTCTTTGCAATAATGAAAAAAATAATAATAAAGGCTTGGTGTCTTTTCTAAAATAAATGTTCTTCTAAAAAATCCAAACCCTTCCCTCCAAACAGAGAGAAGTATATATAGCTGAAACTCCCACCGCCTTAGCGAGCAATACTAGAAAAGATTTCAAGATCCCTGACAATGATGTAGAATTGAGTATTCCTCCAGGCTGCTGCAACAGAAAAAAATCAAAACCAAGCATCTCGTCATTCTGAGCTTAGGTACATTCCCTACAAATGATGGTAGTGGTCCTAGGGAGGTCAAGCAGGCAAGTGTCATCACCCTACAAAGAGAAATAAATTATGACACACGATGGCCAGTCATGGTGTTTGGTTTCCTTCATCCATCGACCAAATCCAAAACTTTCCAAAGAAATACATGCAAGCATAGAGCAACCCATGTGAGTCTTTATCTTTTTCTATCGAAAACCTGCGCTAAGGTGACACATGGCATGTGGGTAGAGCTCTACTTAAAAGTGAAGGGAAGCATTCATCAATCATGCGTAGCAATGATACATGGCAACATAGCCGGGCCTCTTTTAAATGTGAATGAAGGAAAACATTCGGGGAGCGTAGAGCAGACACATGGAGGGTGCAACAAAGTTTGACAAAAAGTTTGAGTGGCTCATTTGTGATGCGTGGGTCGATACTTAACAAAAAATATATATACCCAAAGGGAGCTTGTTGAATATTTATTCATAGCTTTTGGTGACTATGAGGGGATTTTTGCATGAGGAACAAAGAACCCAAAATTTCTATGGTTTGTAGACCAAAGTGTGATTCATTGGGTGATGGAGTTAGAGCTTTGAAAGAGCCTTTTTGTGGTGACCAATCATCCTGGAATGGCCTTAATATGTTGCAAAAATTCTCTTGTACTCCACCCAGGTCAAGTGCTTCCTTATAAGGCAATGTCTCGGGTACACCAGCCCCTACCTCACAATGAAATAATAGTTTTATAAGAGGATGAATAACCCCCTCAATGTCAGTTGTGGTGGGAGGATGGCTGAAATTCTAGAAAGCATCCAGATCATTTTCCTTCTCCCCTATTCTTTTTGCAATCTGGTCAATTATAGCAATAGATCCATCTTCAAGGAATGGAGACGGCAGACCAATCTCACTTAACCTGGAGAAACTCTTCCGCATGTTGTCCATTTTCTAGTTTAGAGTAGCTATGGATGCCTTAGTGCGTTGGAAAGCTGAGTGGCAATGGATAAAATTGTTTGCCATTCGAGCGGCAGCATTCTGATCTTCAATTAATTCCTTGTCAAGGTCTTCATCAGAGATCGAATATAGCTTGGTGAGTAGATTCTTTGCTTTTGGTACCCTTTTTGAGATAAACCGTGTGAATTGCTCAATTGTACCATGAACTTCCTAGCTCAGTTCTGCTGCCTTGGAAATGAACCAGAGCATGGGATACAATGTTAGGAATTTTTTTTTAATCTTTTCCAAATGAGAAACATACAACTGCCTAACCAATCGAATAAGATTTAGTTGCACAGGGGAGGTTAGGAGAGATATTTTTAGAGAGGTGATCTCCGCATCCTTCCAGTTAATGATCTTAGCCAATTCTACATCTTTTCTTTCTTTGGATGCTAGCTGCTGCTCAGAGCTGCTCATTTCTTTATGTTTAGTTTTTCTCAACTTGGGAGTGGTTTTCCAATTGTTCATCAGGAGAGGACTTTGTATCCTTAAGTTCTTTTTGTAATTGGGCCTTTTGGCAATCAAATTCCGCATCTTTTTCTTATAACTTTTTCTCATATTGAGCTTGCTGATGCTCTAAGGCCTCATCCTTTTGTACCATCCCTTGATCATATTCAATGTGACACCACTCCAACTCTTCGATCTTTAGCTAAAATTTTTGTTCCACCAGAGCCAATTGGCTCTGGTATTCTTGATTCTTTGTACACAACTCTTTAATCATAGCGGGGTCAATAGTCTAAACCTTCACAAGCTCCTCCTAAAGTTTGTTCCTTTCATCCTCTACTGTCAGTGCCCTCTTTTTCAAATGCTTAGCGTCCACTTCTAGGGATTTCTTCCTTTTCTCCAAAAAACTAGCCTTTTCCTTTAATGATTTAAGTTGCTCATCCATTTTCTTTAGCTGGCAACCAGTTTTAAGGAAGTCAGAGGTGACCACCCATTTTGTTTCCTCCATAAGCTCAATCTTATCTTGTGGTAAGGCTACCTTCATGTCAAGCCCTACTTCATATGCTTCATAGTCTTCTAGATGCATCTCCCGTTGTGGCTTGGTTACTATCGGGTACATGGTTGTAAATTTCAAAGCTTATTGGGTCTCATCATAGAGAGTTTGCATCTTTAGTTCTGCAAGCCTACTATCATCTTTGGCTTTGTGATTTCAAATTCTATTTGCACATACTTTCCTTCTAGAGTCAATTTGTGCCATGAATTGGGCCGGTGACGAGACTAGCCCGCCTACGAAAGGAGCACTGAGAGGTAGGGCATCTGGATAAGTAATTTTGATAAGTCCGGGAATTTTATTTTTCTAGAGAGTGACAGTTTGTGGGGAGAAGGGAGGCACATTCCAAAGCTTGGTTTGAGAACCAGTAGAAGCGCTCATCATTTACCAATGTTCAATTATTGAACCAGTAGAAGGACTTATGGGCTAAAACGGTGAAGGATTTTTCATCGTGGAGTTCACCTGCTGTGAGAGAAGGGGAGGATTTGTAGTGATGGTAGAAGCAGAGGTGCTAGCAGTGAGTAAGCCTTCAAAAAGTGAGGGAAGGAAGGATTGAGCGACAACATCTAGCATAAGAGTTCACAGAGGAGTAAAGGCAAATTGAGTGGCCTGTGAGAACTAGGTGAAACCTCCCACATGCATTGGATCAAAGGTGGGAAATGAAGGGCTAGCACTCATGGTGGGGGTTGCCATGGAGACAGTGGAGAATACCAAGGATTGAGAAGCAAGAGAAGAAGGAGAAAAAATTACCTGTTGACTGGTCAGTGGAGGCCCCTGACTCGTTACCGAATCTTCCTCTTCTTCGAGTTCCTAGCTAGCTCCAAGCACTTGGGGCAGTAGCGGGTTCTTATGAACTTTATCCAATAATGGCTTGTGTACATTGCCGCTTTCCTAGCGAGGTCTCCCCAACCTCGGCGGTTACTTTCGGTTGCTACTATAACACTCTAGTTTCCTTAGCAACCCAAGTGAATGTGTGTGAGACCCTTGATACATTGAACCACACATTTGTTACTACATAGGTGGGATGTCCCGTAGAGATTTTCTCTTGCAATGTGGAGGTCACAAAAGTCCCCGCTTCTTCTTCTTCTTGTCCTTTGGACCCACCTTTTGGGTCATGCCTTTATTGGTGCTAGAGTTGAAGGTTGCATGTGGTCGCACCCACAAAAGGATATGAAAATCATAGTAGAACCTTTCTTGGGAATTGGACATTCCGACAGCTGAATAACATCTCTCTATGGACGTTCATTTACTTGTCAAACTAGGGGATGTATACTTTAAATGGTACAGCAAAATATATGCACCAAGAACTAGTTTCGGTCAAATCTTAGTAGAAAACAAATACTGGAAAGGAATTCTATCTACGCCACAGGAAGGTAATGAAAAATTCTTTAACTCAACTATGATTCGATTAAAATAGAAACCATAATGACTACGACTGAAACACAAACCATGAACTGGCCTTATGCTGCAGGAACAGGCACAGGGATGGGTTCTCTATGCTGCAGGAGCAATATAAGACTGAGTTTGTATGAAAACTTCAAAGATGAGAGCTAACTAAAGATCAACAGGAAAGAACAACTAACTAACTAGCTACAGATACTTACTAAGTGGTCCCCCTTAGCAAGCATCTACTGATTACACAGATGCTTAACTCAGAACTTCATCAAGCTTTATTCATGAAAATAGAATGGTATACATTACTTTGTTGAAATGGAAACTAACAAAAAAATTTGTCTCTTGTCAAACAGATTATGCTTTTCATTATCATACTGATTCTTACATGATATCTGCTATCTTCTATCTTACTCTAACTATCATCTCACTTGCCCAGGAGGAGAACCTTATTTTTAAATTAGGAGAGCAACTAACTAACTAACCCTATCAAAGAAAGACGTGGAAGTAAAGTGTATCCCCAAATCAAGGAACAAACTTCATAAATGAATTTATGTGTTCAACCCGATCCAGAGAGAATCTAGCGCTCCACTCTTTCCACATTGACTGTCATTAAAAATCTTTCCCAATAGTTTCAGTCAAAGAGTCTTTGTTGAAGCTTCCTCAAAGTCGTGCAGGAAATGGACTTTACTGCAAGGTCGAGATCGACTGCGCTTGACTCGATCATTCTTCAACAACCTGTGAAACAAAAGGTAACAGGTGCAAAAGAAAAGGCGTACGGCACATACACAATATTTGTTCATTAATCACACATTTGAATCTATTTCATCATTCAAAAATAGTATGTGATATACCAGTCATTTAGGGAGTTAATGGGGCAATAAATGTAATCAAGTCAACACAATAAGTTGTAGGAATATGAAAGTATTTTGCTACAGGATATCCTCATAAAAAGTTTTAACATAGTTTAAACAACCACAAATAACAAAAGTAAAGATATTAAAAGTTCATCATAATATCCAAACTTATGAACATATTTTAAGCTCATCACTGCCCCCTACTTAGCCTAATGCTGGTCCTTAAGCATTAACTTTTCTGTTGGTTTCTCTGAAGTCAGTGGTTACTGCATGAATGTGAGATGGATTTCCAAGCCTGTAATAAAATCCTTTGAAATCCTAACACCTTTCATACCTTCAGTTTTCTAAATCATCATTAAGATTTGTAGCCTGGTGAGGATAGAGGGGCCACATTAGCATAGGAGGTCTAAATGTCAATGAAAACCACAGTTCAAATCTCATTTGAAGTCCCAATTGTATGTATCTATTTGACCTTTTAAGAGCTGCTGTGAAATTTAGGGGACTGTGTGGTTCTGATTTTCTTAATCCAACAGTTAATCTTTCCCATCTTTTCTCACTTTTGGTATATGCTAGTCTCCAAAACGAATATTGTTGTGCCTGATATCAAATATCTTCTCTCTGGCTGTAACATTATTAATGCCATATGTCAGAGCAAACCAATCTTTCAACATTGAATGGGGGTTTGAACTTTGAGAGCGTAATGGAATAGGCTCAGTTTTCTCAGCTTCCTCATATGTTTCCCGCTGCCTACCATAATTTGCCTCATTTGCTACCCATGACATAAATGCTCTTAAATGAATATCACCAATATACAAAAGAGGATTTTATTTTGTTTCAAATGGAATTAAAAAGCCATGTAAATAGAATTCACACAGAAAATTTCTTAACCAATTTGGGGCTGCCTGGTATGCTTCATAAAATTCTTTAGTAGTATGAAGTATAGGATCTTGGTTTCTGGAAATTCTCATCAGTTGGTACCATAAGAACTATTCTTTGAGGTACAAAGCATAAAATCTGGGTGGTGGTCTGCATTCCATAATCTGACCATTTACTTTTAACATTTTATCCATTTTTGTTTTCAACTCAACAATTTCCTATTTTTGACTTTTAATTTCCTTTCTCAGTTTCTTCCTTTCTACTTCCCATAGACTTTGTTGCATGTCAGTCTGGGCTATGTGTCATAAATTCAGGGTTTGCAATGTAACTAGTTCCCAATTAGCTTTAACATATTCCAAAAACTCAATTAAAAAATGTCTTCTTATACACAACAATGGCTTTACAAGTTGCAGGGTGAAATATAGCTTCACTAGGCACATTCAATTGTTCAGTCAATTCCTGCTCTTGCTGCAAGATAAATTTGGGTTGCTGCGGTGGAGAAGGTTGTGCTTCCTCTGAAAACTGTATAGTAGCGGTAGCCAAGTCATCAAGATTTGGTAACCCTTGCTCATTATACCCTGTTTCAATTGTATCAACTTGTTCCTCTTCAGGTACGAATGGACTTTGTGCAGCATTTTCAGACATATTCTGAGAAACATTAAATTCATACTCAATAGACCCTTCTGAAATTACAATAACCTTTGGTTGAGGTGAAACAGGGGAGGTCTTAGATTGTTTCCTTGTGGAAAATCTTCTTCGTACTGATGCGGCTGTAGGAGGCATTCTAGTATCCTTCCTCTTTCTTGTCTGCTCAGAGGGCTCTGCCCTACTAGAAGATGATGGTGAACTAGTGATAGCAACATGTGTTGTTGTAGGAGAGACGGCTGGAGGGGATGATGCTGCAGGAGAAGGACATTTCCTTTTCTGAGAATGAGGGTTTGATTCAGGGGACCCTTCTGCCTTTGTTTTACCCTTCTCTCTCCTAGTGGCACACCTAGTTTGTACCCTAGCAGAGGATTCAGGTGTGAAAGCTGCAGGACCAGGTGCTATAGGAGTAGATGACCCCTACCCTGTTCTACTAGTAGATGCAATTTTCTTCTTTTTCTGAGGCTGTGGGTTAAGTACCCTAGGGGGTTGTGGAATTTGCAAGCTCTTTTGAGCAATTAATTGTTGCCAGGAAAGAGGTGAGACATCTCTTAAAGAGTGTTCAATCAGTAATTTGATAAGGCCATGGTGAGCAACAGAATTATCTTTCCCCTGTTGGGTTCCATGGGCACTTTGTTCTAGAAATTTTAATAGAAAATTCAGAACATTTACAATTAACCCATGCCTCATATGGCTGAATAATTTGAAATGATGAGAATGCAGGTAGGAGAAACAGCCTTCACAGGTCAAATACCTAATTATGTAAGCAACGTATTCTGAATAAGGATGAGGCAATTATACTCGATTGCATCCCTACTTGGAGACTTCTAAAGGTCCATCAGTGGGCATTGAAAACTCAGCCCTAGCAGCTCCAGCGTTTGAAGAAAAGTTTTCTCCAATGGCTGAAAGTCTGGTTACTTCAGCAATTTTATCTTCAGTTGCAACAACCATTAGACCCCATACAGTAGCTTCCCCTTCATAAAGGGTTCTCAAAAATTCTCCAGCAGCCTCCTCATCAAAAGCATTTAAACTTGAGAAATAATTCAACCATCCACAGATGCTGAATGCATGGATTGTTTGAGGATTTTGCAACAATAACTCATGAGTTACAGGCTCATGTCGCACCAACTGACCACCCATGTTCACAGTTTTCTCGTACCTGAACTCAATTTCTTGCTAAAAATTTAAATTCCCTGTTTCCCTTTCTACTCTAGTTTTTCTTTTGTCGTGTCATCACATTTCTTTTCTTTTCCAAAAATGATATTTTTAAACAAGCAGTCTTAATCGTATTTTATAAGAAAGACATGCAATAAAGAAGGACATGCGATCATATTTAGAAAGTACCAGAAAAGTATTAAAGAAAGGTTATTTGCACAGTTATGGCAGCGACGAAAAGACAGGTTTTAAAAGGTGGATTACCTCGCCCCCTACTTAGAGTATGACATGTGTCCTCACATCTACTAAAAAAATAGGCAGAGATTTTGTAATAATGACTGGTACTGTCATAGCAGTAAATGAATAGAATAAAATAAATCAAATATGCGATAAGAAAAGATATTGCGTACCTTTGATAATTGTACGTACGTGTGAAGAAAGATGATGGCGTCTGCATGAATTGATAGTTGGGAAAAATATCTTAATTAAAGGTGATGTGGATTGATGAAGTGGATGGGTGACGTGGGCGGACAAGGTGGATGAATGGAATGGATTGATGGGATGGATGGATGGAAGATAAAGAAGTGAGATGGGGGCGATAAATGAGTATGGAGAAAAAAGGGTTTCCTTTTAAAAAGAAAACCTTTATTATGAGCATGCGTTTTTAAAATTGCGATGAAGCTGCAAGAGAAAGGCTAGAGCCTTCAGCTGCAAGAAGAGTAATGGGAGGAACTTGAATGAACTGCTACATGAATTCTTCCTTTGAGACTGGTTTATGGTACAACCGGAGTTGGTGGCCATTAACTACCAATTTGAAGCGAATTGGATCAATTGTCACTAGCTGTACAGCTTCATTGTCGAACACATTTTTAATTTCATAGGGGCCAAGCCAGTGTGTTGTAAGCTTACCCTCGTGTTCTTGATATCTAGAATCATATAACAGAGCCCAATCACCATAAAAAAATTTCTTGTTTTTTATGTGTTGATCATGCCATTTCTTCATTTGCTGTTGGATTTCTTATGTATGTTGTAGGGAAGCTTTTCTCATCTTGTCCAAAGCATTTAGCTGCATGAGATGGTCCTTCTATGCTGCAGATATTTCCATAGTGAGTTCAAGAGCTATCCTCAAAGTTTTATGCTCAAATTCAATGGGTAGCATGGCTGTTTTCCCATAAAGCAGCTCAAAAGGTGTAAACCCAGTTGTTGTCTTCCATGTAATTTTTTATGCCCAAACTGCTTCAGGAAGTCTACTGCTCCAATATTTTCTATGAATCTGTACTGTCTTTGTGAGGATCACCTCAATTTCTGTGTTTGTTACCTCCGCCTAACCATTGGCTTGAGGATGATAGGGGATGGACTTCCTATGTTTGATCTTATAATCATTCATTAATGCAGTTATCAGATTTGATGTGAACTGAGCTCCCTAATCAGTTACAAGCTCTCTTGGAACTCCAAATCTAGTGAAAATTTGTTCATATAGAAATTCAACAACTTTATTATCTCGAGCACGAGTCATAGCTTTTAGCTCAAACCATTTTGTGACATAGTATGTGCAAACTAGAATATATGATTTTCTATTTGATGGTGGATCAATTGGTCCCACAAAATTCATCCCCCATTTATCAAAAGGGGTGACTATTACCTAGGGATATAGTGGCATTTCATCTAACTTAGTTGGTCTTCCCATACGCTGGCATCTGTCACATTTTATTGTATAGGCCACAACATCCTTGTGTAATGTTGGCCAATAGTACCCTATTGTAAGAATCTTCATTGCTGTTCATTTTGCTGTAAAATGTCCCCCACATGGTTCATCATGGCAAGCATACAAGATATCATAAGTCTCATCTTCTCTTACACATCTTCACATTATCTGATCGGATCTAGTATAAAATAGACAATCTGTAATCTATGAAAAATTAAAACTTTTCTCTATTAACAACTTCTTTTCTTTTGGGGAAAAGTGAGCTGGTATTCTGTTTGCTGCTAGATAATTGGCAATGTCTGCATACCATGGTGTATGTGCAACAATGGAGAACAAGTGTTCATCTGGAAACTTATCATCAATGACCTCATGTTCAACAGGTGCAACTAATTGAAGTCTTGATAAAAAGTCAGCTACAACATTAGCTCTTCCTGGTTTGTCAATTATTGTAATGTCAAATTCTTGTAACAACAGGAGCCATCATGCCAATCTACTAGAAATGGCAGGTTTTTTCATCAGATACTTGATTGTTGCATGGTCAGTATGGATGAATATCTGATAACTTGTGACATAATACCTAAATTTATTTAAAGCATACACTACTACAAGCAATTCCTTTTCTGTGATAGTGTAATTGAGCTTAGGACCTTGAAGGTTTTTGCTGATAAAATAAATAGCATGCTCAATTGAATTTTCTTTTTGACTTAAAACTGCTCCTATACCAAAATTAGATGCATCATCATGTATGTGAAAAGGAAAATTCCATTTTGGACCTTGAAGAACAAGGGCTTGAGTAAGCAAATCTTTTAGTTGCAGGAAGGATTTTTCATAGGCCTCTATCCACTCAAATTGAGAATCCTTAGTTAACAGGGCATAAAGTGGGCTGGAAATTTTATTGAAATCTTTTATAAACCTCCTATAATACCCTGCATGGCCAAGGAAACTTCTGACATCTTTTTATTTTGCAGGAGTTTGTAAATTCTGAATTACTTCAATTTTAGTAGGGTCAACCTGAATTCCATTTTTTAAAATATGATGACCTAGAACAATACCTTCTTCCATCATTACAAAACACTTTTCACTATTTAGAGACAAATTTTGCTCTTTGCACCTTTTCAATACATTTTCTAAATTCACCAGTGCTTCTTCAAATGTGACTCCATAGGTAGTGAAATCATCCATATAAATCTCTATACATTCATGAGATATATCAGCAAAGATACTAATTACTGCTCTCTAAAATGTTGATGGCGCATTGCATAGACCAAAAGGCAAGACTGAATAAGCAAATGTTCCCCATGGATAGGTAAAAGTGGTCTTATCTTGATCCTCAGGGGAAATTTTTATCTGATTGTACCCACTGTAACCATCCAAAAAGGAAAAATATCTTTTTCCAGACAGTGAGTCTAGTACTTGGTCTACAAAAGGTAGTGGAAAGTGATCTTTTTTAGTGGCATTGTTCAATTCTCTGTAATCTACACACACTCTCCATTTTCCTTCTTTCTTGGGGACAATGACTAGTGGAGAAACCCATTGACTGTCAGAGATTGGGTAAATAAAACCAGCATCAAGCAACTTTTGAAGATCATTTTTCACTATTTCTCTAAGTGTTGGATTTACTCTTCTTTGAGGTTGTCTAACTGGTAAGCAATCCTCTTTGATATATATTCTATGAGTACAAACTCGAGGATCTATTCCTTGCATGTCCCCATATTCCCATGCAAAAGCTTTATGTTGTTCTTGTAGCATTTTTAATAAGTTATCTTGTTGAGATTGTGATAGCTTGCTATTCACATTCAAGCAATGACCTAGAGACAATTCTATCTGCTTCGTGAGATTACTCATAGAATCTACATGTGATGTTTGTACCTCTTGTGGAAGCAAATTATGAAAAATCACTGGAAGTTTAGGTAGTGAACTCTCAGAATCTGGTTGCTGCAAGAAACATTGAAGATGGCTACCACTTGGATTAGATGAACTACCCGTATTAGAATTAAACTACAGAATTTGAAAAAGTAGAGCATCCTCACTCTGAAGTTGTGAGAATGGATCATTTTGAAGCATCATTAATTGAGCCAAGGAATTGGCTTCTTCGGTTTCTTCCTCCATGTCTGGCCAAACAGGTTGGGACAAATCTGGTTGAGGTCTAGCAGGCAGATACAAGGCCAATTTCTTTGTGGACTGTCCATCGGAAATGGTCATATCTCCAGAACGACATCCTGTAAAAGCATCAGCAGTTGCTAACCATGGTCTACCAAGGATAACCGGATACCCTCCTAAAGTTTTCTTAACTGATAATATTGTGAAATCAGTAGGATACTCCCAAGATTCAAGAGTGACAATTACATCTTCTACCATCCCATTAGGTTTAACTGTGGAACTATCTACAAGTTGCAAAACTGTGGGTGTAGACCTAATATTTGAAATGTTCAAGGAGTCCATAGTATGCTTTATCATGACATTATGATAGCACCTAAATCAATCAAAACATTTTTTACAACTTGGCTATTTATATGTATCTGCACTATAGGACTTCCAGGGTCAATATGCTTTGGAATGACTACATTTCCCAACATTATATCAGCCAATTTCCCTAAGACATGAATTGTTTGGGGATCCATTTTCTTCCATCCAGGCTTCTTCAAACAGGCTTCTTTAATAGCTTTTCAAAAAATGGGAACATCTTTAATAGCCTGAAATAAGGGAATTTGAATTTGTACATTCTTGAGCTGATCCAGAATGTCAAAAGTGGGTTCTTCCATGGATTTAAATGCAGTACTTTGCAACCTCTGAGGAAAAGGTGGGTTGTCTTGATTTTGCAAAGCAGGCTCCTTAGAAATCGTATCAGGTATAGGTATATGCTCAGTAGGATCAGCAGGTGTAGTAGATTCTTCAAGGGGAGAATATGGTATTTCAGTAATCAGAGGTGGTTTAGGAGTAGGTAAAGTAGTTTCAGACCTCAAATGGATGTCATTAATATTTAAGGCATAAGCTTGATATTGGTTTGCTTCGGCAAGATACGTAGGCTACTGTGGCTACTGCTGTTGCTTATTATTAGGATTTGGCAAGGGCTAGGTAGGCATAGGCATTTGCTTTGGAGGACCAGGATTTTTGGTAGTTGTTGCAGGAGGTGGCATGAGGGCCTGAGGTTGTGGCTGTGGAAGCTGCAGGAATCCAGATGACTGGTTTTTCCATTGCTAAGGACCTCTCCATTGAGGATTTTGCTACCAATTACCTGAAGGTGGGGTCCATTGTCCTTATGGCTACTGCCAACCTCCCTAAGGAGATTGCCATTGTGGGTTCTAATAATTAGGCCAACTTGGTTGAGGTGGATTCCAGGGTGTTGGTGGTCCATATGCATGTTGCCATTGGTTATTATAGCTAGAATAAGGATTACCAAAAGTTAAAGGATCTTGAGGCATACTTTGTCTTTGGGCCCATGGTCTCCTTTGTGCAACAAAGAATACTTTATCATCATCATCTTCTACTGGTTTGAAGTCAGTAGGTAGTTGCCTGGTTTTCAAATTAGCCACCATCTTGCATCTGCAGTCACACTTCTTCTACCTGCAGTATGGACAGAACTCAGCCAAAACTACCTCAGCTTCCTCATGTTTCTTCCGAGCTTGCATGGTGTCCAGTTGTGTAGCCATATTATTAATGATGTCCTACTTGAAATTAGACAACAAATTTGTTATCTCCATCTGAGAAACTCCACCAGAAGAAGACTTCCCCACTGTAGCATGATGTCCTCGACCTTTTTTAACTATTGCTCGAGAATAGTTAAGACATATTTTCTTTATATTGTCCCAAGGCAGTTGGGTTATATCACCTCCTCCCATCAGGTCCAGGGCATCTATACAGGCATCATTGATTCCCCTTAAAAAGAGTAGTTTCTGCGAGTCCTCGTTGAGAGTATGGTTTAAGTTCCTCTTTAGTGAAAACAAAAACCTGGAAATATAATCTTCTAGACTTTCATCCTCCTTTTGCTGAATTCGAAATATGTCATCACCTTTGTTGGCACTCTTATAATATTCTTTATACTTTTTAAGGAATTTCGTCTGCATGGCGGCCCAACTATCTACAACACCTCTTCCCAGACTCATGAACCATCTAAGAGCTCCTTCCTTCAAGGTGGAAGGAAATAACTTCAATTTATGAGCGTCTGTGTTGTAGTCATAACTATGACAGAGGACATCAAATTCAAACAAAAAAGTTTCTGGGTCTTCCGTAACTAGGCCATAAAAATTTGGAAGCAAGGAAGAGGGAATGTTTTTAAGATTGTTAGTATCTCTCTGGGGAACAATTGGAAACTCAAATGCAGGAGGTGGATTATTTGGTGGATTATTTGCCATGTTTGGTTGCTGGAATAACAAAGCGAATGGATTTTCCTCAGGTTCGTTGCCAACTGGGTCAAATGGTAGTTCAATAAACAGGTTTTTAGGGAGGAACCTTCCCAGTGCGTCTCTTCTTCTTCTATGCATGCAATACGATATGAATAGTGGCTTGAAAGATTTTGAAAATTTTGACTAACAAACTAAACTAAAGCTAAAAATAACTTATGACAAATTTCTAGCTAGACGCCATCCCCGGCAACGGCGCCAAAAATGGTCACGCCCACAAAAGGATATGAAAATCATAGTAGAACCTTTCCTAGGAATTGGACATTCTGATAGGTGACTAACATCTCTCTGTGGATGTTCATTTACTTTTCAAACCAGGGGATGTATACTTTAAATGGTGTGGCAAAATATATGCACCAAGAACTAGTTTCGGTCAAATCTTAGCAGAAAACAAATACTGGAAAGGAATTCTATCTATGCCACAGGAAGGTAATGAAAAATTCTTTAACTCAACTATGATTTGATTAAAACAGAAACCATAATGACTATGACTGAAACACAAACCATGAACTTGCCTTATGTTGCAGGAACAGGCACAGGGATGGGTTCTCTATGTTGCAGGAGCAATATAAGACTGAGTTTGTATGAAAACTTCAAAGATGAGAGCTAACTAAAGATCAACAGGAAAGAACAACTAACTAACTAGCTACAGATACTTACTAAGTGGTCCCCCTTAGCAAGCATCTATTGATTACACAGATGCTTAACTCAGAACTTCATCAAGCTTTATTCATGAAAACAAAATGGTATACATTACTTTGTTGAAATGGAAACTAACAAAAAACTCAGTCTCTTGTCAAACAGATTCTACTTTTCATTATCATACTGATTCTTACATGATATCTGCTATCTTCTATCTTACTCTAACTATCGTCTCACTCGCGCAGGAGGAGAACCTTATTTTTAAATCAAGAGAGCAACTAACTAACTAACCCTATCAAAGAAAGACGTGGAAGTAAAGTGTATCCCCGAATCAAGAAACAAAATTCATAAATGAATTTATGCATTCAACCCGATCCAGAGAGAATCTAGCGCTCCACTCTTTCCACATTGACTGTCATTAAAAATCTTTCCCAACGGTTTCGGTCAAAGAGTCTTCGTCAGAGCTTCCTCAAAGTCGTGCAGGAAATGGACTTTACTGCAAGGCCGAGATCGACTGCACTTGACTCGATCATTCTTCAACAACCTGCGAAACAAAAGGTAACAGGTGCAAAAGAAAAGGCGTATGGCACATACACAATATCCGTTCATTAATCACACATTTAAATCTATTTCATCATTCAAAAACTGTATGCGATATACCAGTCATTGAGGGAGTCAACGGGGCAATAAATGTAATCAAGTCAACACAATAAGCTATAGAAATATGAAAGTATTTTTCTATAGGATATCCTCATAAAAGGTTTCAACATAGTTTAAACACCCACAAATAACAAAAGTAAAGATATTAAAAGTTCATCATAATATCCAAACTTATGAACATATTTTAAGCTCATCAGCATGCTCATCCCACTATTTTTCAAATACTTTGTCATCCTTCAAGCTTCCATAAGGAGCATCCAACTATCTTGTTTCTTGGTGATATTTCCATAAGCCTCTTATTTTCTCATTAATCCATTCTTCTTCTTTCCGCAATTTTTTTTCATGGTGTGCTCCATCTGGACACTATCCTTAGCCTCTGCAATTTTGAAGTAAAATTTGTGCCATGGCTCTCTATGATCTTGTGTGGGGATACATGCTAGTTTAACAAAAATTTCATCCTTGTTCTCCCGCAGGTTGCGTGTCTTTTCCTAGTAGGGTTCAGGAGAGTGAATAACCTTCATGTGTGGCTATGAAAAATCATTGAAAGGATTGTACTCCCATTCATCACATATCAAAACCAACCCTAAATGAGCCAATTTATCCTGCAATAGCTGGTGTGACTGCTTCTTTGCCTGGGCCACTATTTTGAAACTCTTCGGATAGGTGAAGAATCATTTCCTCTTGACACTTTGGATACTACAGAAGGTATAATCAATAATTTGCACGCTTGTCGATATATTTTGAGCATGAGCACTCTATTTGTGACTCAAGTTGGGAGTCAAAAAGGTTGACCAGTGAAGCCCTGCATTCAGAGGATTGTGATATCCACATCGAAGAACCAATCACAAGCGAGAGTGAAGCTCTGCATATATCTAGTTTGATGTATGTTGAGCTAGATTATGTCACCACCTCCTTGTAAATATTGCAAAACCAGAGTTATAAATTAATCCAAAAATGCATAGTAGTCATATGTCATGGAAAAGAAAGGTGTCCATGTGGATATTGGCTTCCTTCTTTTCTTTTCATCAAAAATAGACAATTCAAAATATTTATTGAAGAAATCAGGATTCTAATGCAGAAACATATGAACCAGGAAAGAGGGAAATCTGAACTTCCCTTCTATTGGGTAATTCTTTATTTGCCTTATCATTTCCTCCACGAGAAATTTAGCGAAATCGTACCAGAAGAAATTGTACTACCTACAGAATTAGAAACCTAGCCCTAATTGAAAGGCATGTACCATCTCATTAAAGTCTAGGCCACACACAAATGCTAACATTTAAAAGGTGTCTTGCATGTCTTCAACAAATGAATTGCATGGCAACGAGATACTTGGTAGCTGAGTGCTTGGGATTCCCTTCTTGCCAATTTCCTCCAATAGGAAATTTGGGCTCTTTTTCATCCTCATCCATGTGTTTTCTCCTTTAGCAGGAGTGAAGGACTCAATTTCCTCCTATCTAGTACTTGGCTCTAGGATATATAACATGTGCCAAATGGTTGGTGGGCTGCTATTAACATTAAAGGTTTTATCCTTGATGTTGTGGGTGCTTGGGTTATAACACTGAATCACCACATCAACTAGCTTTGGGTAATAATGGACTAGTGGGACCATGTACTGTAGAAGCCCACTATACCATACCATAATTTTGAAGCACAATCTAGAGGCTATTGTGTCACCTCACAGGAATTTCCCAGAACCCAAGGAAGGATTCATATCTTTTCAGATGCCTCTAGACTGTGCAACTTTTGCTGATGAGTGCCACCATTTTTAAGCTAATTAATTAGCTGTCATTGAATGTGCACACATTGAGCTGTACTTTAGTAGATGCAACCAGTTAGGAAATGTGAATAAACCTAGGCATTCTTTTCAAGTTGGCACTTGGTTATCATCACATTTTTGAGAAGCTGATTAGCATGATTTTCCTCATTTTTTCTATAAATAGGCCTCTAAGAGGTGAGAAAATCACACTTAGCATTTGAGCATATTTTAGCAATAGGTTATTGGCTTAGTATTTGGCTATATTTTTTGCAAGGTTCTTCATAAGCTAGGCTGTAGGAAAGTTTCAGAAATATTTAGTAGGTAACAATAGTGTGTCAGTACCATGGATACTCTTATTAGGCTAGTGTCATATAAGTCACATACATCTTTCCTCGATAAGATTTCTACTAGGTGTTGAAAGAGGATGATGAAAAATAAACACTCCCTAGCTTTGATAGCCATGAAGTGGGTTTTGGGTTAGGATTGTCTTGAGTATGAAGACAAATATCTTGTCAATATCGACATTTTCTCACACTTTGTTGCGATTATGTTAGATATTTGTATCCCCAAGCCCCTGGTTATGAACTTAGTGAAAGAAATATTTCCCAAAAAGTACCTAAATGGTCTAGGTGAGTTCATTTCTCATGCTGCATATGAGGTAGGCCTACCAACAACCAGTGACCTCCAATGCTATATTGAGGAAGAAGTGGTCATCCCGTGGCTACTCTTTCTCAGTTGATTCCACCTCTAGACACACGAAGAGCACCAACGGAGAGTTACCCAGGCCTTTCACTTTCTCTTCCACATCTACAACATAGTGCCATTCTACAATATTGACTGGTACAATAACTTTAGGAACCTTGTGTTTCCTCCACCAATGGTTGTTGTTCCAAATGATGTTGCTTCTACTGTTGGTGTGCCTGGTAATGAGGACATGGTAGACACTGCCATTGATGTGTCAACTACTATTTATTGTGTCATTGGATGAAATTCCTCTTGGACTTCTTGTTTTTTTCTTTTAAGAATATGCCGCATGTTTTCTAGTTTTTGTATATATGCCTAAAAAGGCCATACATATAGTATATATGAAAAGAAAACCACGTATAATCCAATACTTTTTGAATTATGACTCTCTAGACGCTTTTGCCATGTAAAAATGAAAGCGTATATATAATGAAATATAGCTTTATGAAAACTATGGCTCTTTTTCTTTTGGTATTCTGTCATATGGGTTTCTTTTCTTTCAGCATATTTGTTGATTTCCTTTGCATATGGGTGTTTTTCTTGATTATTCCTGCAAAGTATTTTTACTGCCCCATTCTCTGCAATGATGGGATGTTTTTCTACCAAAACATGAATTAATTTCTAAAAAACACCGACCAACATAAAGGGAAAGAAAATAAAAGCATTATTAACATTTGTATAATAGTAAAATTCGTCACTCAATGGAATAGCTTAAGTTGAATCCCGTTGACTGGAATTCCCAAGGCTTCCTGTTCCATGCTTTCTAATTTGAAAGCATTATGCTCTTTGCACTTAATGATTTTAAACAGACCTTCCCAAAGGCTATCAAATTTTTTCATGTTGACCTAGCTTAGCATCCCTTTCTTTGAATTTCAGGACTAAGTCTCTGCACTTTAGGCCTTGGCCAGATACCCTCTTGTCAAACCATCTCTTGACCACTTATTGGTAGTTTGTCATTGCTATTAGGGTCTTCTCCCTTTTTTTCTTGTAATTCTAATAGTTCGGCAAGCTGAACCTCCATGGCGCCATTTTGTTTTATCTCGAGGGATTTCAACAATTGAAGCACTGGAATCTCCATGGATATAAGAAATAGTGCCTCTTTTTCGTATACCAACTCATAAGGAAAAGTTCTAAGGACTTTCTTAGGAGTTATGCGGTCTGCCTAAAGCACCACTCAGAGGTTTTTGTTCCATTCTCTCTAGTGCTCTGAACCAATTCTTTTAAGGAGTTAGGCCAACTTCTTGTTCGTTGACTCAACTAGGTCGTTTCCCTGTAGGTAATAATTTGATGAATGCCTTAAGAAATATGCCATTTGTTAATGCAAAGTGACATACCTTTGCACCTAGGAAAGATCTAGCATTATTAAAAATGATAGTATTCAAGGGATGAACCTTGTCATCATCTCTTCGAGGAAATCCACTATCTCTAGCTCAGATGGGTGTTTAAGTGGAGGAGCTTTTGTCCACCTTGCGAAGTAATTTGTAGCTGTCAGAATACACTTGTGTCTGGCACTAGAAGTGGGATTGATAATCCTGATGAAGTCCATGCTCCATTTTCCAAATGGTTTGTTCCCCACTATAGGCTTGAGAGGCATTGCAGAATCTTTCCTTCTGCCTATAAAGAAATGGAATTCCTTTCAATACTTCACCAAGGAGTGTGAGTCATTGAAAAGTGTGGGCCAATAATAACCTACGCACATGATTTTGATGGCAGTGGTCATAGCAGAGAACTGTCCACCCGCAGTGCTATTGTGGAAAGTTTCAAGGATTCTCTTCGCTTGCTCTAAAGTAACACATCGTAGGAGGAGACCATTGAAATTCCATTTGAAAAAGACCCCTTCCACTAGCGCATATCTGCAATTCTGCAGCTGATAGTATCTCCTCTTTTGGGAGGAAAGACCTAGTAGATACTTTCTTGTTTGCATAAACCTCACTATATTTGTTAGCTAGCAACCCTCAAACTCTATCTCATTCATCATAACAAGCTCTGGTTGCTCTTCTTCGGCAGGTATCTCCTTGTCATGCACCATGTATTCGCATAGTCCAAACTGACAAATTGGAGAAAATTATTTTTAATCATGGTATTTCCTTACTTGATCCTCTAATTCCAACACATGCAAAAACATCATCCAGTCTCACATAGAAATCTTGTGAGACATCATCATTTGGGGACAAACAATATAGTATGATGATTTTCATTGAGATCTCATCTCCCACACCACATATTACTATATTTGAATATGGTGTTGACTCATTCATGAGTTCTAGTGATCCATTGCATCAACATATTGCTATAGTCATTTTAGATCCACCACATTGGCATCTATATCTACTAGACATCACATCTTTATTTGTAGAATTCCATCTTGCATATATGGATGACCCCATTGAGGACATTGTTCTTCTATTTGATGACAACTTTGATGAAGTTGCATCACCATTACCATCTTTCAATATTTCTCTTCCCTCACATACATTAACTTCTATCATAAAAAAAAGTGCAAATATTAATCAGTTATCATTATTTGTAGTAGTATTAGATTCACATTAGTCTAAACATAACCATACATCCATCATCCATGTTCCAAAATCATATATGGTACTTGATCATTCTTATTAACACTAGTCACACATCAACTATGACTAAGATAACTTTGAGAATCATTCAAACGAATCATTGACATCATTTTAACTTTTTTGGATCATGTGGATTATTCAATAAATTTCATCATACATCCTACATATTCCTATCCAAAATGGTAAGTCATTTTACACATATTTGTGGTGTTGTTTCTTCCGAAGGGGATAAATTTTTTCAATGTTCATGGATCATCTTTAGTATTCAATCATTTACCATAGCTAAAAACACCATTTTAATGGGAGGTTACATGGTTTCTCTTGTACTATTTGTTTTGGGAGGAAGAATTTCCTTATAAGGAATTCACCACTTCACATATTTTGGGGGGTCACATGACCTTCTCTCTTTTCTCTCCTCTAGGGGGAACATTTATTAAACTTTTTTCTATAAATAGTCCTTGGGGGATCATCATGAGTCCTCCATATATTAGTTATTTTCAAGTCACGTGTACATTTCATTTCTTTGCATCATTTATCTTTTAGAGAGGGGTTTTTATTCCCTACTGGGCTTTTATCCTTTACTCCACTTTATGAGATATTTGTACATGAGCACCTGACATGACCTTATAGCTAGGACTCATTATTAGTGTATACATTACTCCCTATGTTACAGTTAAGGGTGTGTGTTAGTGTAAATAGTTTCTTTATCCATCTACATAGGATATCACTTTTCAAGGATTGACCTATTCACACTTAGCTTAAGTTTACATAGGTTTCTTTTTCCTTTTTATCACTTCATAGTATTGAGACATGTGTTGTCATGACTCAAGAAACCTATTGACACTTGTTCACACACTTTTCAAGTGAGCTCACAACTGTCCCACCTTTGGAGGGGTTTTCAGATTTTCACTCCTACATTCTCACCTCCTCATCCTTGCATATATATGCAAGGCTTGATCATTGTATTATACACTCTTAATTTCATATTTGATAGACATAGTATTGGGAATATTGTATTCACTTGTGGAAGTTGTTTCATGCTCTCTTTGTCTTGAAATTCTCCAAAATTCTTTACCTGAGAATTTAGGAATACCTATGATGAAAAATATCAAGACATTTTTTCATTCCTACTTTGTGATAGGTAAATCCTACAATTGATGTATTGAAATTTTTGGTTTCATTTTATTATTTTGAAAAATTAAGTATTCTTTGATACCCAGGTGAGGACATCATCCTTGATTCCTTTTCATGTGAATCTTTATCTAATGCATTTGTGTGTCTTGAAATACCTATGGTGAACCACCAAGTTATCATGATGAGCTACATATAAAATATTCCCTTCATTCTTGGTTCTAACACTAAGTATAATGTTCCCTTATGTATAGTTCATTGTAAATAGTGCACCTTATTTTATAATTTCTATTCTAACATAGCTGCTACAAATGTATTCTTTACATACTTTGTCATGATTTACATTTTCACTCAATGAAGCTATGTGACATGTAACATAGACTAAATCATCTAGATAATCCATTTGTAATAATATTCGTCTTCCCTTTTATGTTCTCAATATAAAATCAATATATTTGAGAGTACCTCTTCTCATAGCTCTTCCCTCTTTTAGTTGGTATTGTGGATACCAAAAAAGGATGCTTCACTTAATTGTCCACAAAATGGAATAAGGAGGAAAGGGATCCAATTTCACAATATCCACATTCAAGGTTACCTTAGAGATCTCAACCAAATAAAGGATGTGATAGAACTCAGTATAAGATATCGTTGGAAATTACTGAGACAAGAAAGGGGTTCACCACCAATTGTTAACTTGGAAAATGCAAGATGTTTGAAAACACAATGTGATATGCGAGAAGACCTCGAAAGATGAATAAAAATGCAAGTAAAACATAATAGGAAAGAAAAATAGAAAGTGTTCACTTGGACACTTGTAGAGGCTAGAATGAAGACTGTAAATACTATTGATTCTAAAATCTTGACCTACTATGACTCATTTGCCATTTTGGGTGAATCAATCTCAAATTTGGAAAACTGTATTGAAGCCTATTTTAGCCAAATGGGTATCTGAATCCTTAAAAATATCTGAAAAATAGGTACAATGGGACTCGTTCACCACTAATGGTGAATAATTCCATTTTGACTTTTCTGAAAGCTCGAAAGTGGAATCTCAAGCTCTCAATCTACTCTTTATGTTCCTCCAAGTGTACATATCCAAAACCTTGATTTTTAGCACTGTAAGTGATGTTTTGTGAATATTTTGACCTTTTCAATACGGAAATGACTCCAACAACTTTGTAACCTATTCTTCAATGATTTCCAAGCCTTCACAATACCTAGATCTACAATCACACAAAGAAAGAAAGAGAAATGTTGATTCTTAGAGAATAAGGGTTTTCCTTGGTCAAACCCCATTGAGGTAATTAAACCAAATGAAGAAATAAAATGAAGCATGAAAATCAAATAATAGAATTATAACCTTTCCATGATGATGGATCTTAAATTTCTATAACAATGGATGAAGAATCTACCCTTGAATGCCTTAGAAGTGATCTTAAATACTCTCTAAATGATCTAACCCTAGCTTGCTTGACTTGAAAAAATGAATACCTTATGATACTTGAATGAAATGAGGGTTTGGAGGCTTATTTATATAGGAAAATAACTCAAATTCTCATTAATTTGATCCCCAAGGCCGACATTGAAGAAAATTAAACTTAAAACCTAATTTTCCCCACTAAAACCCCAAAAATAGCCCAAATGGGACTCATTCGCCATCCTGGGTGAATGGGTCCTACCTAGCTGGAACTCATTCACCCAAAGTGGTGAATGGGTCCCATAGGAGCTCTTTTTCCAACTCATATGTCGGGGAGTGAAGATATTAGGTTTATATGTTGATATAGTCCATTTTTTTTTATCAAAATAAGCCTCGAGATGCACAATATGGGGTCATAGGAGCCTATTAATGATGATATAATGGGTAATTAGGGCTAGGAACACAAATTTCAATGTGAAAGTGTGATTAAATAAAATATAAGACATTAAAATGAGGTCCACATAGCCTAGAAATTCACAAGATCTAATGTGAATGTGTAAAGCACATTACAACACTAGATTAGAATTAAGTTTAATTTACATGCCTTCTAGATTAATGTGAGAATGAAATTAAACACATTTTATAATATTTAATTAAGGGAAAAATAGGTCCATTAGACTTAAATGCTTAATAAAAGTGTGAAATTCATTTACAACATTTTATATCACCTTTACAAGACATGTATTTTATTCAGTTTACAAGGGCCCAAGACTTAATGTGGATGTGTAAAACACCTCACAATACTAGACCAATGTGATATTAGGTCTAATTTATCATTAATTATTCCTAAATCAAGCAATATATACTTTTTTCTATGGTACATTTGCTTGAACATTGGAAAAAACAAAGAGAATCATTTAAACACATTGACAGTAACTAGACAAGTTGAACCCATGCAAGACAAATAAAAATGAATTGAGGGAATCACCAAGCTCTTAGAAGTTGATTGGGGTTCCTTAAACTTTGAACATACATTAATGGGTGAGTAAAAGATCATAAATAAAGATTCCAATAAGGGGCACAAAAAAGTAGTAATTTCAATGCAAAACTTGAAAGAACCTTCAAAAGCATCCACCTCAACCACTTTAGAACAAAAGACAACAAATTACACAACAAAATTCAATGAACTTAATCATGAACAACCACCAGATCCAAAAGCAATGAAAAAATTTTATGGAAAAGGTTATGAACTTATGAAACAACTTAGCTATATTGGAAAATGATGTGGTGCTAGAGAACAAGGTATCCACACCCCTATAGAGCCTCACATGCAAAAAATGACTCATGGTATTCATTATTGTCCTTTGATAGGAATCAGCAAACCTTCACTTAATATCAACACTATCACAAAATCCCTATAAGATGACTTTAACACTATTGCATCCTAAACTGATAGACTCTAGTGGTCTCAAAAGTTATCATTTCCAAGAAATAAAAAATTTAATAAAGAAATCTTGGCTTAATGTCAATGTCATCTTGTAAAGCACTAATGATTTGAGTTCGTTAGATTTTACACCCTCCTATAAAGAATAGAACGAAATCTCACAATCTAAAGAGTCTTGTGTAGGTATGACATCTTGTACATCTAAGCATGAGATATCTTTGCTACAAACTATATAGGAACACCTTCAACCATTAATCATGAGGGTATTTTATCAAGACTCCTGCAACATCACTTGATATCCTTTCCTCCAAGAACATGAAAGAAATTTTATTACAAGACTTCATTATGTGCATATCATAGAGTTCATGGTCATGCCACTAATGAATGTAAGGTTTTGAGTAAAAAAATTCAACATCTTAAGGACTGTGGTGCTCTTCCTTGGGTTGAAGCACCTAATTCCTCTAACTAATACTTACTTTCCTCATACTCAAGTCATCCTTGTCCTCCACTAAGTGGGGGAAAGGGGTTAGTTAGCCTTGACCTCGTATGTCACTTGTCATTGTCTCTTTTGGATAGTTGACTGCCTTCCGTGTACATCTAAGAGCAAGGTTGGGATGTGGATGACACGCCTTAAGTTGGCTCACATGTGACATACTAGATTTTTCATGATGTAGCTTATTAGAAACATATTATTTGGCATAGGGATTTTTAAATAAGCTCTAATGTCTTCTTTTTCTACTTTAAAGAAATTTCTCATAGTAATGGTGTTAGAAACCACTTTAAAGTAGGAGCATACATTAACCCTCATATTTTATTGCGTGATTTCTTTCTTCTTGCAATGAGTCTTTTTCTTGGTGATGTCATTAAGCTTGATTTCCTCTAAGAATGTGATATTTCTTCGAATTTTCCTCTCTTGGAAACATTAGGCACAATGTTCGCTAAGAAGAGACCTTGCACGAACTAAGCTCAATCCCTTTGAACATTCCTTGCACTATTTTACATTTACAATGTCTATGAGTTTTAAGTATACAAAGTTTTTCTTGCCTCATGGAGCTCAAAGGTCCTTCTTTTGTGGCACCTTATCAAAGTTATCAGGAGGTATAACCTTGGTATGGTTTGAGCAGGAAGCCCAATCCAAGGCATGACTTTCCCCATAGCCACTTGCATGTGTGTGAGTGCATACCAGCCATGAGTGTATGTTTCTCACCCTTTTAGGACTTCTCACCCAACGAGCAGCCATGAGTTTGGTCACCTCAGAGTGAGTATGCATTTTTGGAAAAACAACCTAGATCCGATCCACATCATGGTGGAAAAATGGTTTGAAGCTTGACTCACATTTTTATCTTTTATCATTTATATTTCTCTTCCTTCTAGTTATTTTCATTGCATGATCGCGTATCTTGTTTCATTGCATATCATATACCTTGTCCATGTCCTTTTGAGCTTATGATGATTTGACTTATGATCATGGATCCTGGGGGCTTGATCGCCTCCTTAATCTTTGTTATCCTAGACCATCCACATTGATATGATTGGACCCCCTCTTGAATGTTCATTTTAGTGTGAGTTTGAAGCAAATTCATCCTCTCATTAAAGTGGAGGCTAAATTTAGCGTAGAGAAAAGTATCTCTTGCTTGATTCAGGAATAATTAATGATAAATTATACTTAATATCACCTTGTTCTAGTGTTGTGAGGTGTTTTACACATCCACATTAGGTCTTGGTCCCTTGTAAACTGAATAAACTACATGTTTTGTAAAGTTGTTCCAAAATGTTGTAAATGACTTTCACACTTTTATTAAGCATTAAGTCTAATGGACCTATTTTTCCCTTAATTCAATATTATAAAATGTATTTAATTGCATTATCACATTAATCTAAAAGGCTTGTAAATTAAACTTAATTTGAATCTAGTGTTGTAATGTGTTTTACACATTCACATTAGATCTTGTGCCTTTCTAGGCTATGTGGACCTCATTTTAATGTTGTAGAGTGTATTTAATCACACTTTCACATTGAAATTTGTGTTCCTAGCAATAATTACCCTTTATATCATCATTAATAGGCTCCTATGACCCCATATTGTGCATCTCGAGGCTTATTTTGATAAAAAAAACCTAACTATATCAACATATAAACCTAGTTTCTTCACTCCCCAACATCCTAGCCAGAAAAAGAGCCCCTGTGGGATCCATTTGCCACATTGGGCAAATGAGTCCCATCCAAGTGGAACCCATTTTCCCTGGATGGCGAATGAGTCCCATTTGAGCTATTTTTGGGGTTTGAGCAGGAAAAATTAGGTTTTAAGTTTAATTTTCTTCAATGTCAACCTTGGTGATCAAATTAACAGGAATTTGAGTGGGTTTCCTATATAAATAAGCCTCCAAACCCTCATTTCATTCAAGTATCATAAGGTATTCATGACGTCAATTCAAGCTAGTGAGGGATAGATCATTTATAGAGCATTCAAGATCACTTCTAAGGCATTCAAGGGAATATTCTTCTTCCATTGTTATAGAAATTCAAGATCCATCATCATGGAAAGGTTATAATTCTATTATTTCATGTTCATGCTTCATATTATTTCTTCATTTCATTTAATTACCTAAACAGGGTTTGACTGAGGAAAACCTCTATTCTCTAACAATCAACATTTCTCTCTCTTTCTTTGTGTGATTACAGATCTATGTATTTTGAAGACATGGAAATAATTGAAGAATAGGTTACAAATATGTTGGAGTCATTTTTGTATTAACAAGGTCAAAATATTCACAAAAATTCACTTATAGTGCTGAAAATCAAGGTTTCAGATGCAGACACCTGAAGGAATAGAAAGAGCGGACCAAGAGCTTCATATTCCACTTTTGAGTTTGGAGAAAATTCAAAGTGGACTCATTCTCCATTAGTGGTGAATGAATCCCATTGTACCCATTTTTTAGAGATTTTTATGGATTTGGATACCAATTTGGCTAAAACAAGCTTTGGTACAGTTTTCCATATTTGTGACTGATTCGCCTAGAATGGCGAATGAGTCCCAGTAGGTTAAAATTTTAGAATCAACAACATTTCCAGTCTTTATTCGAACCTATAAGGGTTTCCAGGTGCACACTTTCTCTTTTTCTTTCCTCTTTTGTTTTACTTGCATTTCTATTCATCTTTCTAGGTCTTTTAGCATATCACATTGTGCTTTCAAACATCTTGCATTTTCCAAGTTTACACTTGGTGGTGAACACCTTTCTTGTCTCAATCATTTCCAGGGATATCTTATAGTCAAGTCTCTAACATATTTCATTGGGTTGAGGTCTCTAAGGTACCCTTGAATGTGGATATTGTGAAATTGGATGCCTTTCCTCGTTATTCTATTTTGGGGACAAGGAAGTGAAGCATCCTTTTTCAGTTTCCACATGTATTTTTCTTCTCCAATATCCCTTTTAAGCTCTAATTCACCTTCTGGTTAAGGTTCTTAAATTATTATTCATCATTATACCTTAACAAATTCATGTACCTATCCTTTCCCAAGAAATCTATGTCAAGGTGACTCCAATTCTTTGTTTCTAAAACCTATCATTTTTCTTATCATTTCATTCCTCACATCAATGTGTAGTGTTCATTGGAAAATCTTGGTTCATTGTAAATTTTTTTATGAATAGGATTCTTTTAATTAATTTTTTTTGGTTTTAAATTTCATTTTCAGCTTGTAACTCTCCAAATCCAAAGCTTTAATGATTTCCTCTTATAGGATAAGTGGTTTGAAGACCTTAAGTAGCCACTTGATAGATTTAGTAAATCCTTTGATGAAAATCATAGTGAATCTTCTCTTTTTTATTTATGGAAGAATTAATCATAACTTCCAAAACTCTATTTCATAGTTCTCCATTAATCCACATAACTTGAGCTAAGTCAAATCTTGTAAATAAACTTCTAGATCCTTTAAATCAAACCTCTCAAATAAATTTTGTAGAATTCAATAAATGAGGTGATGGATGCATAACCTTTGGTGATCATATTATGGTACCCAAAATAATGTACATTTCTCTCTAAATGTAAGGTGTAAAACTTAATTTATTCATATTCAGTCATCAACCCAAGGGAAAAGGTATATATCTAGCTTCTACAGCTACACAAAACTTTAGTATCTTTTAGACCCATCATAGTGAGATATTGTTAACTTACTACACATCTCTTTGAATTCCTTGCAATTTAAGATTAGGTTTGTATTCATTCTATGAAATTTCTAAATTCATATTATTACTTTATGGAAGTTCAGTTTGGATATCCTTAGGAATATTTTTTATTCTACATGACAAACCCTAATATCATCCAATAATGATTTCTAGGATTTTGGGTCTAGAGCCTTTATCTTCTTATTTTGAAGGTTACATGATATGCATATTGTAAATTATACAGGAATATTACTTTCTTCATGGATTAGAGTGGTATCTAGGTTATTCTCTGTAATGGAAAAAGGGATACATGATCTAAATCACATCCTAATGTTACATTAGAGAGGAACCAAAATTGGTCACATAAGACCACTTGGCTACTATCCTCAATAGAATATCTAGAATGGTTGATTAGGGTTTTGATCCCCTTTGTGTTTTTTTTTTGTGTTGATTATATTTATTAGGAATTTAATTGATTTTACTATATAAATATAAAACTAGGTTAACTATGAATCTAGAAAAAAATGATGTGATTTCATAATAGTACAAAAGTGCAACAAAAAAATTGAAGATTTAACTAGGATTGAAGAGATAGGAACTTGGTTGTGATGTAGGAAAAGTGATCCTAGATTTAACTAGGATTAACCTCTATCCACTTAACATTGCATTTGGACACAAGACTAACTAGAGTTGATGATTAGATGCTACCACAAGGGTGAGCATATCTCCTAGGGTCTTGTGTCTCTTTTGAGTTGTAGGGATGGAAATTTGATGTGTTTTTTAACAAGCCTATTTGACATACAACCATATATTTTAAAATACATTTTACGACCAAAAAAAAAGAAACTGATAGAATAGATCCTGATCTGAGAAATAGTGATAGAGAAGAACCTATGACTGAAAGTTAAGGATGAATTGTAGGGATAGAAGCATTGGGTATCATTGACGTAGGATGATTCCTTTTGGAATCTAAAATTATAACATGTAGGCTAGAGTCTCTTATGTGTTTCTTGTGATTTTCAATTGATGAAAATTTTGGATCTGTTGCTCACATGAAAAGAGGGGAAAATGTTGTGTTGTATAGGGTCCTTTCTAAATAAAAGCCCATTTATGGTATTTCTACCTCCATGTACAACAAATTATGATGATCAAGATGGCATGCCCCTAGTTAGGTAGACACTAGAACAATAAAAATTGACATAAATAATAAATGATTATCAACAATATTGATAAAATAGAATATGTTGTTGTAGATAGTATGTAGAGGACAACTCAATGCATCTTCATAATTTTATAATAATTTTCAAATTAGAATCAAAATTACTTATATATGTATTCCAATTGGAATTTTTCAATATAGGGTGACTTGGGATGTTATTAAACCATGAAAGATTGACAAAAAAATTTAAATTTGGATTACAAACACATTAAGGTCAAGGGTGCCCCTCGCCCATGAATAGGTTATTTTACCCCAAATTTATCATGAAATCGAGGTATTTAATATTATTTTACAATCTAACCTCGAAGTGAATAAAATATTATTATAATTAATGATGTATAAAAAATATAGTGTCAAGGTAGTGTGAAATTGTTTGGGGTGACAATTTATGTTACTACATTTAGCCCTCACATTAGTGAGAGTATGATCTTATGTTCATGTTCACACTAAAGGAATACAAATTTTGAAGAGACAAGATGACACAAATTTGATGGGTGTGCAAGACCTCAACTTAGGATCTCATAAATTTACAATGTTGAGACACAAAGTATACATAAAACATCCATAATGAAAACCTAAGATAATACACAAAGTAAACATGTATATTACACAAGAAAAATATGATACCATGTACAACAATAAAAGATACCATAGCACATAAAAGATGCAAAGTAGGCACATAGAAAATATAGGAAAAAAAGAAAAACACAATAAGGTATATACAAAATAAGGTAAAAATACCTTACTCTTATATTTGTTTGAAATACCAAATATCATCCATCAAGCGTGATGTTAGACAAGATAGTTCCCTCATAAGGATTAACAAGTTATTTTATGCTAGATCACTCATGAAATACACGGCTCCACTAGAAATTTAGTTGTGTTATGCTAGCTAGAAATGTGAATATCCTCAAGTACATGAATCAATAAGCTTTGTTATGCCAAATCTGTTGACTACTTTTCCAATCATGCTTCAAGGAGAACAAAAAATTTTAACATTGGGGGGATGAATACATGCTTAACATCACAAGGGAAAAATTCATAACAGTGGATTAGGGGGGATTATAAACAACACCACCAAAGGGGTATGTCAATAAGTAAAATATGGAAATATTTCAATCAAAATGGATAGGATGTGTTTCCTCCCTTAAAATGTCAATATACTTTCAATATTGGTATTTTAATGGAAATAAGTGACATAAAGGATTCTTGAAAAGAAAACACCTCCCAAAACTAGCTAGCCTTTCCCTCCAAGTGTAAAGAAAAATAAAACCATGGTAGAGACTATCATGTTACTACCATAGAAGTAATATGGTTGTACACAAGATTGTACCACCACGAATGATAATGAGAAAATATATGAAGCTAAAAACATCACATAGTGGGGAGAAATACCATAGAATAGAGATCATTATCAAGAATTATTAGGTCCATGAACACATGGGAGAGCACCAAAATCATTAATCTATTGTACTTTACTACTCAAGGCCTAGTATTCATCTTTTGAATGACCATGCGGTCAATGATATGCACATTTTACTTTAATAAAAATCATTACATATTAGAGGAGGAAGAATGATCAAATAGGCTTTTTGAATCTCCAAAAATATATTCTTTCGATCTGATAAAGGATAAGGTGTAGGAGATAAGCCTTTTTCTTGTGAATAAAATGTTTCTTTTACCAAAAGATGTTATAAATGTAGTAGATGATGGAGTATGAAATGAATATGGAGAAGAAGGTTGGAAACCTAAACCCCTTTCAGAGAGGTGTGTTGTATACTTCACATGATCCTTAACTCCTTTCAAGTTTTCATCATATCCACTTTTAGAAAGAATTTTAAATCCAAGCCCATAACACTTCTCCAACTGAGATGGGGAAGTATTTCCCAAATGATTATGAGAATAACTGTTTCTTTCACAAGAAATAAAATCCTTTTTAGATATTGTCAAAAAATGAGGGATGAAAGCTAAAGATCCCCCATCACTATCATGGGATGATGTTTATAGACTTATTTATATAGAAAAGGGTTGAACATCCCAAATACTGAGAGGGGGGTGAATTAGTATTCCACACAACCATAATAAAATCCATCTAACCATTATCACAATTCTTCATGAATTAGAAAAAGATAACATAGAAACAAATCAATGCAACCATACACATGAACACTACGATTTTTACGTGGAAAAACCAAAAAGGGAAAAACCACGGTGAGGGTTAACTCACAATATATTATATCGAGATACAAGATATTATAGGGCTCACTACTATGACTCACTATACTTATAAAGGCTCATTGCTTGAGTACAAAAGATGGATAACCACCAAGATACAAAGATTGTGGCTCACTACAAAAAGATTGAACTGATAGAATACACCTTGAATGTGCAGGATTTAGTTCCAATGAAGCTCAAAATATGAAGTATTTCCTCACATAGTAGTCCCTCAACTAATCTACACTAATCCTCAATTGATAAATCATTTAGGCTTGGATCTTCTTTCAAATTTATTCCACACTCGCACACCCACTTCGCACTCATTCACTTCTACTCTTCAAAACATCTTATATATATACAACTATATCTTATTCATCAATTAGGTCATCCCAATTAGATGAAAACAATATAATCAAAACTCTCTTGTTGGCACCATATATGATTTGAACATTTTATCCATGTGTAGTGCATTATATCAGGTCAAATAACATTCATAAAGCATAACTAGTCTCCTTAATGTATTGCATACGTTAGATCAGCTAAGACTATAACATAATTCACAAAATCTCAAAAATAACAAACAATCCTCAGAGAAAACATCTTTTGGATCTAAGAACACATCAATTTCTGATCATACTAGTATTTGTGTCGTAGAAAAAAGTACCCTTTGCTTGACATGGGAATAATCCATGATAATTGGACTTAATGAGGCCTTGATTTAGGTGTTGTGAGGCATTTTATGCATCCACACTAGGTCTTGGACCCTTGAAAATTGAATAATATGCTTTTATCAACATATTGTAAAGGTGTTGTAAAGTATTGTAAGATGCTTTCATGATTTTCTAGACTTAATGAACCTATTTCTCCCTAATTCAACATTATAAAAAATATTTAATAATATTATTACATCAATATAGAAGATTGTTAGCTTAGATTTAATGTTAAAATAGTGTTGTAATGTGTCTTAAATTTTCACATTGATTTATGTGTCCCAAGCCCTATTTTACATTTACATCATTACTAATAGGCCCCTAATAACCCATATTGTGCATCTCGAGGCATAATTTGATCAAATAAGCAACATAGTCATCATATAAGCCTAAATTTTTAACTTCTCATAATTCTAGCTAGCGAAAATGGCCCCTGTGGGACCCATTCACCATTAGTGGTGGATTAGTCCCATCTAGGTGGGACCCATTCACCATTAGTAGCGAATGAGTCCCATTTGAGCCATTTTTCAGGTTTTGAGCGGGAAAAACTAGGTTTTAAGTTTATTTTTTCTCCATGTCGGCCTTAGGCATTTAATTAACAAACAAATAAGGTGATTTTCCTATAAAAGAACCTCTCTAAACTCATTTTCACATCTATTAATCCATTAACACATTGACATCATTCATTCATCATCTATCTTCTATCTCAAGTCAAGCAAGCTAGGGCATTTACATTGCAAGTCATCAATTTAGCTTCCGAAGACATCCAAGGGTAGATTCTACATGTTATGTTGCATACTTTCAAGATCAATCATCATGGAAAGGTAATCCATTCCATTGTTTCTTTCTTCATTCCTTTCTTTCATCATTTTGGTTTAATTACCTAAAAGGGGTTTGACCAAGGAAAACCCCCATACCCAAACATTCAACATCTCTCTCTCTTGTCTTGTATGTTTGCAGATTTAGGTCTCTTGGAAGCTTGGAAATCATTTAAGATCAAGTTTCATAGTTTCTTAAGTCTTCTCCTCATTCATTAAGTCAAAATATCAACAAAAATCCATTTTTCAAACCCATAAATCAAAGTTTCAGAAGTGGACACCTATAGGGCATCAAAGTGTAGATTGGAAGCTTCATAATCCACCTTTGAAAATATAGAAATTAAAAAGTGGATTCATTCACCATGAGTGGTGAATGAGTCCTAATCCAAGGTCAATTTCTATTTTTCTACATTTTTGAGTACCCTTTTGTCAGAAACGGGTTTTGGTATAGTTTGGCAGAATTGGAACTGATTCACCCAAAATGGGGAATGAGTCCCTCTAGGCCCAAATTTCAGCATCAACAACATTCCAGAAGTCATTTCCAGTACTCATCCATATCTTAGGTGGACACTTTCAATCTGATTCATTTCTGTTGCAATTTTCCATTCATTTTTAGGTTATTTGGTATTACACAGTGTGTTTTCAAACAATTCTTTTCCTTTAGTTTCTACTCATTTGTCAATTAATCTCATTTTTTTCTTGTACTCAAGAATTATATCTAGGCATATTGTATCCTTATTTTATTCGTATTGCATTGAATTTGAATGTAACCTAAGCATTTTTGGCCCATCTTTCTCCTTCTAGGTGAAAAACCCTAGGAGAGTTAGAGAGCAAGTGGGTGCCAAAAATCTATGTTTCACTATCATAGAGACTACCACCAAAACTTCAACGTAAGAATTTTCACCTTAAGAAAATGTGGAGTCTCCCACACATATATACCAAGAAAATAACAATAGTAAGATATAGAGTTGAAATCTGTCAGAGATAACTTTCTGCTCACAACCAAAAACTTCTCAAGATCTAGGATATAGCTCTTTGAATGAGTCATAATAACATGGTTAAAATTTTAGAGTCATATTTTTTCTTGTGGTGAGTTTTAGAGTCAAATACTACCACACTGAATCATCACAAAAGAGCATTACCAACATAGAATAGCTTTCCGTAAACCAAGTATAATTCCCATATAGTTGTCACCATGTTGACATCAATGAAAACATAGGGACAACCAACAAAAACCATCCAAACATCATGCTCATGTTGCAAGGATCCATAATCCCAACAATATCCCCCTTTGGCATTGATGGGAACATGCATGCCAAAAAAAAATTTCAATATACAACAACTGAATACTCCCCCTATCAAAAATGTTCTTCAAAAAAATGTTTTACCTCTCTCAACCTCTATCTCTCCCCCTTTGACATCAATGGAAAAGGATGGGGTCTGATATATATGTATATATGCATAAAAATATAACCAAAAATATATGTACACAAAATTGAATTAACCTGAAGAGGAAGAACCATTGAGACTCTCCAGGATCACCTTCCATGGCACCTTTCCTTCTTCCCATGAACCTCTTGCAATTATAAGATTATTATGTAATAACTCAAGCTTAGTTAAGGTCTCTATACCATCTACTAAAGTATTAGGACTAAGATTATTTTTTGATAATTCACCAATAATTTCAAGAGCACTAGAAACCAAAATGTTCTTGAGTTTAATCATGTCTCTAAGTGCCACAAACTTCTTAATAACTTGTGTTCTTTGATCTACCAAAGAAAATAATGTATCCTAAAGTTGCACAATGTAGGACCACCTCTGATTATCTTTATCTTCTACCAATCTGTATGTATCTTCCTAAGTGCTCATCCATTTCTCACTCATCCTTATCTCATTTCTTATGTTTACTGTACTACCAGACCAATCTATGCAAAAATAAAGCATTTCATGTGCCTCTTCTTCACAAAATTATACACTCTCCAATCCCTTCATCAATTGACTATGTGAATTTGCACATTTTTCCTTGTTATCTTCCAAATTTCCTTCATCAGACTTAATTCCAACATGCACTTCAAGTTCAAAGATGTAGAACTTCAAAGAATCAATCATTTTTCTAAGATTCTCCACAACAAAAATAGATGAATCAAAATTAGCACTGAGAATAACCTTCTGCAATTCTTCCAAAGCTCCTTGAATGTTTATTTTTTCATGCTCATGTTGAGCTTGACAGAACCCCTCAAAAAATTATTTGGGTTCCATTTTGAAATTTGGCATCATTTGGCTTGGACCCTCATTTTTTCTTAGGGTTATGTTCCTTATCATTGTGTTAGTGTTTTATGTTGCTTAAATCCCTAACAATTAACCTATGAATCTAGAAAACCCTTGGTCATTATATTTTTGCATTGACCTGATGTCCCATGTATCCGATCATTCACATTGTCACTTATGCCATTGAAATAGTTGTTTTCACCAACCCCATGGGCTTAGGTTTGTTGGTCACCAAGTGCCTTTTCATTGGTCAAAATTTACTATCGTCGGAGTCAAGTTCTCATTCCTAGGGGTCAAGTTCTTGTTCCTAGGGGTCAAGTTCTCATTAGCCTAGAGGTGGCCCCATTTTAAATTAAATTTTGTGGCATGTGTAGAATTAGGGTTTCACACTGGCAATTCGATCATCAAGGGCCGATCACCACCGTTCCCCATGCACCCATGCGGATTTATTCCTTATTATTTTATTCTCATGGGTTGATGGGCTTTAGCCATGTGTCTGGTGATTTGGTGGGCCTAAGATCATTGGTGTAGATAGTTGGCGCCATTGAAGGAAGATCACTAGCAGTTATTAGGTAACATGGTCACATCTTGAAAACTCCTAGTGTGCCCGTATTGGTTCATTTCATATTACTTTAAAACACATGGGCTAACAGGTGATGGCCACATGTCATGTATGGTGGTGGGATTAGTGTTTCCAAAAGGCTAGCGAACATAGCTTCAACAAAGATCAACGATGGACATGGAAACACGTGTTTGTATCATGACTATTCCCCACACACCCATCCATATTGTGCATTAAGGAAAGATAATCAAATGGGCTAGCGAGAAATGACACATATGTCACTACTTGTGGGACCCGCCAGTATTTTAAGATGGTGATTGCTTCATAAAGAAGGGAGATCGATGGTCAATGGTGGGTGATGTCATTCAATCCTGAGCACTCCCCACCATCCCATGAGGGGCCCACTTGTGTCTTATATTTTCTAGTGGGAAAGCAGGAAAATACCACATGGACGTTCTATAGGCTTTTGATAGAATTTAGTGGATTTAGAATACTGCTAAATTTGGACGAGATGGCACTATGTTTTGAGATTATTCTTTAAAGCACATGTTTGGGATTTTGACCGTCAATTTTGACAGTTATTGGTACATGTGGGAAGGTGGAAATAAAGCAAGATAGGGTACCGATCGATACTCTAAGATCAAATAAAGATCATTCCCCACTTTTTTATATGAAGAAATACAAATTCTTTAATTCCCACAGGTGAGCGGGTAACCATGGCATGACAAGGTTTGATTGATGCTAAGTATGTGGTCAAAATATGTGTATAGAGTGGATGTATATCTACTTTGAACTTTTTTTATTAAGAAAAGGCACTAATAGCATACAATTAAGCTTTATCATTACTCATTATACCTATGATATCTTTTCATTTGATTTATTTTTAGAACATGATCAATAGTTGAGATTTTAAAAAAAAGTCAAAGCAAACTGATGTCAGCTCATGTGCATAAGATTTTATTGAGTATTAATGGTTGGAACACTTGCATGGCTTGATATAATGTGGACCGATGGAAAAAAAAATTCATTCATAATTTTTCATTTGAAGATAAACAATTGATTTTAGTCCAAGAGTAGAATTGGTAAGAGTTTTATGAGTTTTCTTGTTCTGATTATTGAGAAGATGAGTAAGGAAGGAGAGTCTATCAAGCCAGTGTGAAGGTCTAGTAGAATGAGTTTTTTTGAATCTAAGGAAAATTATCTTGAGGATGAAATTGAGACAAAGGGGGCTCTTGAAACACCAAAGGGTAGAAGGGAACACAAAAAATTCAAGAAATATGGTGTAAGGAGAAATTATCACCTGAGAAGCCGGACTGTTTCAGAATAACTGGTCAAGTTCAGAGGGAAGGAGTTGGTTGAATATGAAAAGAAGGAAAAGAAGAAATGCAAGTATCGTAAGGCCTATTTGGGGAAAAATAATTCTCCCATTGAGGTTTCTGATAGCCCTTCAGATAGTGGAGGTGATACCTATATGGAGGGTGACTATTATCCCCTCTCCCTAGTACCTTCTAAAGACTCTGACGAGGAAGTGGTGATGGTTCCTCCAGTTCCACCATGAACAAGACATCAAAGGGAATCCTTTGAGACTGATGACTCAGAGTGATGAATCTACCCCATTTTTGTTTTTCATGACACCATGGTAACCTTGTCAAGATTTTCCACTTTAGCATGTTTTTGGTTTTTTGTTTTTAGCACTAATGTGGAAATTTTTCAAGCCGGTGTGTTGAAGAAAATCCAAACTTCCTAACTTTGACATTAGATATACTTTTTCTAGGAGGTAGGCACAATTTTTCTCAAGCTGTGAGTGGAGAATATTCTTTGGTCAACAAGGACAAGGTGATGATGCTCCAACAAAAAACTTTTCCTTCTGAGGTGTCGGCATGTCTTCATTCAAAGGATGTGGAGTTTGGTCTTTTACTCTTCCATTTTCCGCAATGAGTACAAGTAACTAACTGAGTGTCTCAAATTTTGGTGCAAATGATCTTCAAATGAAATGAAATGTAAGTGTAATTGAGCCTGATGCTTGTTGCTCCCTTTTTCTATAAAATGGATCTCAAGGCTCATTGTATGTGTTAGTTTTTTAGGTCTCAAAATGGTCTAGATAAAAGGCTAAGTTCAAAAAAGGCATTCTAATAGAGAATATTGATGAATGGAACAATATATTTTCTTGGGTATGAGTCTTGTATGTAATAGTCTTAAATTGGTTTTATAGAAGTTATTGATATCGAAACAAATCTTAGTTTTAGAAACAAATAAGTTCTCCTATGTATCTTTCTCACAAGTTATAAATGAAAATATTAATGGTATTCTCATCTGTCTTCAGTTGTTCAACTGAATGTATGATTGTATTTTAGCTTTAACTTAAAGAGTTTATTAAATGCTTGAAGATGGTTATATATTTGGACAGAGTTACATAGGATTTGAAAAGAATTTATTGTTTCAGGAATTGTGAATTTTCACAATACAAAGTATTATGAGAATAGTCCACCAATTTCATAATTAAATAACTTATATATTATTGGTTCTTTAATATTTGACTCCATTGTCCCAATTGATGAAGCGCTGGTCTATTTGTTAGATAACCTTGCATAAAAATGAGCTAGTAGCATACCTGACCATACAGTTAAAATAAGGACAACACTAAATTAAAAATATTTTCAATTATGATGTATAGGTTTGAAATACCCCAGATTCCTAGCAAATGGATAATCATTTGCTCAAAAAGGTCTACCAAATCTTCCTGTGAAGAGAATTTATTTGCAATATATAGGAATAATTTTTTTTATGAATGTGTTATCAACTTAATATACCTAATTTGAAAACAATAGGGAACACCCTCCTAGGACCCACAGAACCTAAAGCATAGGAGTAAAGACCTCAAAATTCTTTACTTGTGTTGGTTATTGACCTTGACATTTCTTAACCATATAGGTTGACTACCTTTTAGATAAATTCATGGTTCTGCTAGAAAAAAGGACCAATACAAATGGCGACTCTTCTAGGGAGAACTTTGAATCTCCGGTTGCAGACTGTTACATCATAGAGGCAAAAATTTGGTGAATCTAAACATCTGGTTCAGATATTGAGAAGTTTTCAGACCTGGAAATGAGTTTGTTGTAGTAGCAATTTCAAAGAATTTATATGTGAATCTTTTTTGGAGAAGAAAAAAAAGGAAATTCATTCTTCAAGGAGTTGCATACTACTTGAAGTTCAATCCTTTGTAAAGAGAGGTGGTGACTTTATCAAAACAATCTGTTGAAAATGTGAAGAGTTCTAAATTTGCAAAATTTGCAGTTAAGAAGAAAGGTTAGCAGCTACTTCAAGTTTCCAAGAATTCTCATAAATTTAAAGAAAATATTATCATGTTTGAAAGTAGTTTATGAGAAGTCTTCAAGTTTGAAAGAATGTTGATTCCCTAGTGAGTGAATTAAGCACTAAGAAAGGGGAATAGTAGTAATTGTCTTACATACTTTTGTAATATGAGTTTGCAACATTTACAATGAAGTATGCAATGTTTTTGAAGAGATTCATTTAGAAGGACTTGAGCAAATAAAATTTTCATTCTAAAAGATTAATATTATATTGTCAAAGAACTTGAAAGTACCTTTTGTAACTGCAATGTTGATGTAAAAAAAAAAATCGTTAAGGGTATAAGAAAGCATATAATCAATATATGAGTATTTATATGCTTCCTAGTGCAATTGTGGTTTTTAATCAGCTCCAGTTAGATTGTAAGAGAATTTTGAACTCTAAAGGATATAGAAACATTAATTTTAGTGGAATTAATGGTTACCCAAATGTTATTTCACTTGAAATCAATGATAAGTTACCAATGTTCAATGGTACAAAGTGTGAATCAACAAATAAGCATATGCAAGAATTCAACCATTTAATGTATGACTATGAAGTGGATCATGAGGATATAATTATGAGATTATTTGTTAAAACTTTGAAAGGAGATATAAGAGAGTGGTTCTCAGAATTACCATCTTTCTCTATTTATTCTTGGAGTGAGTTCAAAGCAGTATTCATAGTTTTTGAAAGAATCAATGCTAGTTCTACGATAAATAAATTTATGAACATTGAGAAAGAGAAGGAAGGGTTGTTTCCATCATTCAACAGAAGATTTGCTAAAACATTAAGGGATATTCCTAAGGTCTTGAGATTAAATGATGTGGTATGTTTGGTGTTTATTTGGGATCTTTTGATAGTAATATGACAAATTTGTTGAGAGATAAGGACCCAAAAACTTTGCATCAAGCCTATGGTATAGCCATGAATATTGAAAACAACCAAAAGTATGGGATGCAAAGAAGTTATATAAATACAAGTGTTTTCTACCCTAATATACCAAATATTGATGAAAGGTGTAATTCAGAAATTAAAGATCAATGTCAAAGAATTTACACACCTATTGTCTCAACTTGCACATCATTCCATAATGAGGATCACATAGAGCCCTAAACAAATAATCAAGAAGTTGCATGCATTTGTGATCCTATAATCTCTATTCAAGCCCTCTCCTACATAAAAATACATGAAGAAGAATCATCATATGATCTTTACGCAAGGTTTATGGGTACTCTATCTTCAATTCCTAAATGCCACAATCTTGAAAAATTAGAATACATTGATTTATTTTATGAATCTTATGAACCAAGTTTGAGTGCTTTGCCAAAGGAGTTGAAACCTATTGAGATTGACAAAGTGTGTGAATAATTTTCTCATTTTTGAAAAAATTAGAGATGATCACCAGTAAACTATCATGTTTTCAACCTGTGATAACAATGATTTTGTGGCTACACATGAGTTAAGAAATGAGATATCACATAAAGAAGAGGAGAATAGAACCAAGGTTCAGAATGCATACCTCAGTGAAGAAAATGAAATTTGTAGTTCCAATTCTTCTGAAGATTCCTATATTTTCACTCCTATGGAAGACATAAGACTGAGCATTCGGTCTCAAAATTCTGAACAAAGTTGCAATATAAACAAGTTTTCTTGTTGTAGTAGTGATGCTGGTAATAAATATGATCACTCTTCTGATAGCCATGTTTTTCCACATAAGGAAGAAATTGAATTTTTTGCTAAAAATAAGAAATATGATGATGGAAACATATCTTTTCTTGATGAGGAACAACTTTCTCCTTGTGAAGAAATTTTTAGAGTATGCATCAGAAATGTTAACTATTGATGATATGAATGAAATTGAAAATCTACCTGTATGTTCTTCTAGTGATTATGATAATGATAATATGCAAGACTTAGATATTCATGTTAATGAAGTTGAGGCTTTTGTAACTACAATGAGTGTAATAGAAAACCCCTTGTTTGATGAGCCTCCATTTTCACTAGAAAAAAGAAATGATGATCCTTATTGGTGTAGATAAAATCCACTCTTTATCGAGAAGTTTGATGGTGCATTTCATTAAGTATTATAATGTGGCCTTAAGCAAATAAATCAACACATTCACAAGCTCCTAGAGGGCATTACATATGAATGTTTCACATTGGATACTAATGTTGTAGACAAGGTTGAATATCATGATGCCAATTACTTGGAGGAATATGAACACTTTCAGTTGGAAGGTATTTTGATGGAGCATAAAAGTAAGATGATTAACAAGGAATGTTATTTTCAGTATGAGCATGTTTCATGTGATGAATATAACAAAGGTGTGCCATGTGATGATGAAATTTTTTAGTTTATGCCTAGTTATACAATGCAAAATGACATAAATTACATTAGCAATGGTATGATCAGAAAATATGTGAGAGATGCTAATGAAATGATTGTAAATAGGAAATTTTTAAGGATAAAAACATATTACTGCTTGAAAAAGGAGGATTGTACATGTTGTAGTGGTATGGAAGAAGAAAAATTTGATGGAGGAAGGTCAGTTCTTTCAATAGATGGGTCATTGATAGTGGAAAGAATTACCCCTGTGTTTAGTGGCTTGGTGACACTAACTAAAATTGAAGCCTAGTTAGATTGTAGGGTGCATACTAAAATTTTCACCTTAGATAAAGGCTTCAAATTCGATGAAAATTGGGTCTCTTAGCTTAGGTTTTTATCGCCTATGTAAAAATGTATATATGTTGGTTGTCTTGGTTTTGTTTTATGTGCTTGGTATGCTTCACCTATGATTCTGGGATCTCACTATGCCTGCAAGAGGCATGTGTCCCTAGCTGGAGCCATTGATGTAACCCCTCAAAAAATTCTTTGGGTTTTATTTTGAAATTTTGCATCATTTGTCTTGGACCCTCGTTTTGGCTTAGGGTTATGTTCCTTATCAATTTGTTAGGGTTTTGTGTTGCTTAAATCCCTCACAATTAACCTACGAATCTAGAAAACCCTTGGTCATTCTATTTTTTCATTGACCTAATGTTCCTAGTATCTGGTCATTCACATTGTCACTTATGCAATTGAAATAATTCTTTTCATCGGCCCCTGGGTTTAGGTTTGTTGGTCACCAAGTGCCTTTTCATTTGTCAAAATTTACGATGGTCGGACTTGATTTTCGTTTTAACTGACTTAAGTCTTAAATCCCCATTCCTAGGATCAAGTTCCCATTGGCCTAGAGGTGGCCCCCTTTTAAATTAACTTTTGTGATATGTGCAAACTTAGGCTTTCATGTCAGCTGTCCGATCGTCAAGGGTTTATCAACACCATTCCCAGTGTGCTCGTGCTGATTTATTCCTTATTATTTTTTTTGCATGGGTTGGCGGCCTTCAACAATGTGTCTGGTGCATTGGTGGGCTTGAGCTCATTGGTGAAGATAGTTGGTGCCATTGAATGAAGATCAATGACAGTTATTAGGTAATGTGGCCACATCTTGACCACTCCCTGCATGCCCGTGTTGGTTCATTTCAGATTACTTTAAAACACACAGGCTAGCAAGTGATGGCCATGTGTCATGTCTAGTGGTGGGATCGATGTTTCCAAAAGTCCAATAGACATAGCTTCGACAAACATCAATGATGGAAACCACAACATGTGTCTCCATCGAGACCATTCCCTACATGCCCATTCATCTTGTGCATTAAGGAAAGATAATCACATGGGCCAACGAGAAAGGAGACATCTGTCACTATTTGTGGGACCTGCCAGGATTTGAGGACAATGATTGTTTCACAAAGAAGGGAGATCAATGGTTGATGGCAGGTGACGTCATTCAATCCTGACCACTTCTCGCCATCACGTGAGGGCCCCACTTGTGTCCAATATTTTTCATCAAGCAAGCGGGCAACTACCATATGGAATTTCTATAGTCTCCAACATAATTTAGTGGATTTAGGATGCTGATAAATTTGGAAAAGATGGCACTATGATAAAAGGACACCATTTTTTATATTATTCTTTAAAGCACATGTTTGGGATTTTGAATGTCAATTTTGATAGTTATTGGTACATGTGGGAAGGTGGAAATAAAGCAAGACAAGGTACAAATTGATACTTTGAGATCAAATCAAGATCATTCCTCATTATTTTTCTATGAAGAAATACAAGTGTATTAATTCCCATGGGTGAGCGGGTAACCATGACAGGACAAGTTTTAATTGATGCTAAGTATGTGGTTGAAATACATGTAGAAAGTGGATGTATATATACTTTAAGCTTTTCTAATTAAGAAGAGGCAATGATAACATACAATTAAGCTTTATCATTATTGTTTATACTGGTGATATTTGTCCATTGATTTATTTTTAAAACATGATCAACGGTTGAGATTTTTCTAAAAAAATTAAAGCAGATTGATGTCAGCTCACGAACATACAATTTTCTTGAGTATTAATGATTGGCACGATTGCATGGCTTGATATAATGAGGACCGATGGCCATTTTTGTCATTTAGAATTTTCATTCAAAGATAGACAATTGAGTTTAGTCAAAGAGAGAAATTGCTAAGAGTTTTCTTATTTTGGTTATTAAGAAGATGAGTAAGGAAGGGGAGTTTGTCAAGCTAGTCTGAAGGTCCAGAAGATTGAGTTTGCTTGAATCTAAGGAAAATGCTCCTGAGGATGAAATTGAGACAAAGGGAGGTCTTGAAACAGCAAAGGGTAGAAGGGCATAAAGGAAATTCAAGAAATATGGTGTAAGGAGAAATTATTACCTAAGAAGTTGAACCGTTTTAGAAGAACTAGTCAAATTCAGAGGGAAGGAGTTGGTTGAATACGAAAAGAAGGCAAAAAAGAATTGCAAGTATCATAAGGCCTATTTGGGGAAAAATAATTCTCCTATTGAGGTTTCTACTAGCCCTTCATAAAGTGGAAGTGATACTGATATGGAGGGTGACTATTATCCCCTCTCCTTGGTACCTTTTGAAGACTTTGACGAGGAAGTGGTGACGGTTCCTCTAGTTCCACCATGAACAATATGTGGGAGGGTATCCTCTAAGGGTAGTGACTCAGAGTAATGACTCTGCTCCATTTTTTTTTTGATGACACCATGGCCACCTTGTCAAGATTGTCCTCTTCAGCATGTTTGTGGTTTTTTTTTTTAGCTTTGATGTGGAAATTTTTTAGGCTAGTGTGTTGGAGAAGCGCCAAACTTCCTAACTTTGACGAAAGATATACTTTTTCTGGGAGGAAGGCATAATTTTTCTTGGGCTGTGAGTGGACAATCTTCTTTGGTCAGCAAGTACAAGGTCATGATACTCTAGCAACAAAATTTTCCTTTTGAGGATTCTACATGTCTTCATTCAGAGGATGTGGAGCTTTGTCTTTTACTCTTCCATTTTCTGCAATGAGTACATGTAACTAACTAAGGAGTGTCTCAAATTCTGGTGGAAATGATCTTCAAATGAGATGAAATGTAAGTGTAATTTAGCTCGATGCTTGTTGCTCCCTTGTTCTATAAAAGGGATCTTAGAGCTCATTGCATCTATTGGATTTTTAGGTCTCAAAATGGTCTAGGTAAATAGATTAGTTTAGAAAAGGCATTATGATAGAGTATATATGGATGAATGGAACAATAGATTGTCTTGGGTATGAGTCCTATATGTAATAGTATTAAATTGGTTTTATAGAAGTTATTGATATAAAAAAAAATCTTAGTTTCAAAAATAAATACTCTACTATTTATCTTTCTTGCAAGTTATAAATGAAAATGTTAATGGTAATCTCATTTGTATATAGTTGTTCGAATTGAATGTATGATTATGTTTTAGCTTTAACTCAAAGATTTGATTAAATGCTTGAAGAGGGTTATAGATTTTTAGGGAATTACACTGGATTTGAAAAGAAGCTATTGTTTTAGGCATTGTGAGTTTTCATACTACAAAGTATTATGAGAATATTCCACCAATTTCTAAATTAAATAGCTTCTATATTTTTGGTTCTTGCATATGTGACTCCATCCTTCCAATTGATGAAGCACTGGTCTATTTGTTAGATATAACCTTGCATAAAAATGAGCTACTGGCATACCTGACCATAGATTTAAAATATGAACAACATTCAATTAAAATTATTTTCAATTATCATGTATGGGTTTGAAATACCCCAGATTCCTAGCAAATAGATAATCATTTGCTCAAAAAGGTCTTCCAAATCTTCATGTGAAGAGCATTTATTTGTAATAAATAGGAATAAATCTGTGTATGAATGTTTTATCAACTTGATATACCTAATTTGAACACAATATGGAACACCGTCCTAGGTCTCACAAAACCTGAAGAGTAGGAGTAAAGACCACATTTTAGTCATTGTGTTGGCCACTAACCTTGAAATTTCTTAATTATAAGGTTTGATACCTTTTAGAGAAATTCATGGTTCTGTTGGAAGAAAAGACCAATAGATCTCTCTCAAACTCGCTTCCTTTTGCAACTTCTTGTTTAACATCACTCTTCCTTTTCTTCCCTGTTCCAGTTGCACTACCTGAGGTACCTTCTACTTTGATATTCTTAGGGATTTTGAATTTTTTTCCACATAATATAATCAATTTCAGCCTATGACACTTCAGGATCTAACTCAGATATCCATACCAACCTTGATGCAACTTCTTCCATGTGACAAATCTATATACACAAGAATACTGATGCTTCTGGCTCGTACCTCTCAACAACACTTACTGAAATGCTAGACCTTTTTCTCATCCTCATCTAATATGTTCCAAAGAATGCAACAAGGTCAGTCTCTTATGCATTTGAATTACCAATATTTATCATGAAATTATTGATTTAATGGGAAATAGGCTCTATATTTGACCATTCTGTCCTTCCTATTATGGGAAATTCTATCAAAAAGTAAAAGAGTAAACAAACAACTAAATTTCCATATGAGAATGTATTCTTCTTACTCTTCTTCATTTCCTTTAAATTCCTCAAAACATGTATATGAAGTAATTCACACAAGTCATAATCCATACCTCTTTTAATATCAATAGTAGTATGTATAGTAGTAGTAGAAATTGTGAGGACATTGCTAGGGAGACAAACTTTGTGACCGATGACCATAGAAGCATACCTCATTACTAGATCAACAATTGATCTCAAATAGATCTCTTTCCCTTCAAGATTCACACAATTAACCTCAATTATATCTTGTTCATCGATAGCCTTCCATTTGGGAACCGGTCCAAAGGAACACAAACCAATTACATCTCTGATTTATTCTTTGGTGATAAAATGTGCTTTATCAATCCACAATGATTGATCGTGAATTATGCTAAACAATCTTCGAATATACTTCCTCTCAAACTCAAAAAAAAGAGATTTCCTCCAAACATCCAACTTCTTCTCAACTAGCACTATGTAGGCATGATGGTTCTCTTCCAATTCACTCTTCCATAGAATTCTCAACTGGACTGGTGACATTTATTCTATCTTAATATAAAAAATGCATAGATATCCTCTATTGGCAACACTCTCTGAGGGATGCGAGAGAATGCACCAATAGACTCTTTCGACCCATTCTTCAAATATCTTCTCAAATTAACTTGCACTATATCCACACTATTCACAACCTTTGAATTATCTATAGCAATAAAAATGAAAGATTGTGCAAGCAGTAATACCTCTGTAGATACCAACAAGAAATGTATAGCTATCCTACTTCTAGAGCTCACTTCAAATCCACTTGGTCTCTTCTTCAAACCATGAAACTATGAATTGATCTCTAAAATTTCTTTGCATGCTTCTCCAAAAATAAATGTGTCTCTTGAATTATCTAAATTTATTTCTTTCATTCTGAATGTTTTTGCAATAAATTCTTCAACTTGTAGGTAGATTACCTCAAAAATTATGTGCTCATCCATTCTTTCAAATTCAGCAAACTTCATTCTTCACACATGTGAATGAGAAATTAATTAAGTTCATTACCGCATTAAATATACTTCTGTCATGATGTGACATAAGTATCAATGAGAAGGTTTTCTTAATTTTCTAATAATTTCTCCCCCTTAGCCACTACTTGACTCAAAAATTGATGGGGGTATCTACACCAGAGGTTGAAACAGATAAGATTGATGATTTTGATTCAACTTGCTTTAATTATCCTTCCTTTCTCCAAATCCTTTTCATCTCTTTTCTTGCTTCTTCCAGATGAATTATTTTTTTATGCTTCTTCGCTGAATATTTATTTTTTCTTCTTCTGTAGTTATTAGCAAGATGTTATGAATTGCTGCACTTATAGAAAATAACATTCTTCCTTCTATTCTTTCTTTTATTCAACTTATTTTTACATAGACTAGATTTATGTCCAAAATTCTTGTACTTAAGACATTTTCTAGAGAATGATAAAGAATCATTCATTTTACTTTTGTATTCCTTTTCCTTATGATCAAATTTCTTGCAGGAATAAAAAAAAGAATTGGAAGATAAATATCGTTTAATATTAGGTTGTTTGATGGGAGTTCTTCTAGAGTTGCTTCTTAGATCATTGATTTGTTCATCTTTCAATTGAGTCTTCTTACCCGTATATTACTTCGCTTTAGAACTTTGACCTTCTTCAAACCCTAAACCACTTTTATTCATTTCCCATCTCTGAGAAGTAATCAAATCATCAAGCATTGTCGAGCTTAACCTAAATTTTTCTTCAACATTTCTTTCCTTTTGTAGATTAGATCTCAAGATTTCAGCTTCTTCCTTGTTGGTGTAAATAAAGTCTTGTACCTAGTTAATTCATTACTAGGGGACCTATTTACACATGTTAAGTTTACTTAGGTCATAGGAAGGAATCCTTCTATAAGGTGTTAGTTGTCATTAGTTGTTATATTATCCTTTGACAACTACTACATGTGAACCTAGGTAAGTGTGATTAGTTGTCTCATGTTGTATGATTAAGACACTTGTCATAATCCTATGACATCTTGCATCCCACCTTGGATATATAACCAAGGGGTATCTCATTGTAAAATCAATCATAATCATCTCATATCATTGACATTGAATACAGTTTATTCTTATCATATTCTCTCTTTCTTTTTGTGATTTCCATTTGGTCCATAGATCTAGGCAACCATAGCCAATTCTAACATGGTATCAGAGCGGGTTGGGTGCCATTCGAGAGTCATTTTCTAAAGAGATATTCCAGATTTGGGGGAGTTCCATTTTTTGGCTCTTTATTTTAGGTTCATATCGGAGCTTCTTGGTGCAAATCTAAGCTCACCATTGCATCTGAAAGGTTCGAGATAGTTGATTTTTCCTTTTGTTTCATCCAAATCGGACATACAAGGCCAAATCTATGAGGGTTTGAAGCTGAAGAGTGGCTGCCAAATCCAGAAGGTAGCTGCAATTTTGGAGCATTTTGGGTCAAATCTAACCCTACCATCGCGTCCAGAAGGGCCAAAAACCCTAAGATCAACTATCAATTCATCTATTTTGGAGCAGTTGTTTGATGAGGCAAAAAAAATTTCTCGAAGAGCCGTATGACCCCCAGGTCATCATAATTGTGATGGTACGATTTTTGTAAAAAAAAATTATTATTACTTCCGTCGAAATTTTTTTGAATTTTTTTTCTTCAAAAAATTAAAATTGCGGATTAAATTTCATATTGAAAAATCTTTGTACAAAAAAATTAAAAAAAAAGAATTTATGCGGAGTACAGTCTGCAGACTGTACCCGTGTACTACTCTGAACTCGCTGCAAGTACTGACCCATCAATACTTGCCAAATGCCCCTGCTGGCCCCTCTCGTACTTTGCTAGGAAAATCATTGGCGTTAAGGATACCGACGGTCATTCAAAAAATCTGGCAAACAGGAAATTCAACCAAGGACAGGAAAAATCCAGCTACGTCAAATCATTGGCACAAGATTCTGTCGGCAATCGGCAGTGCAGAGAATATTCTAGCTGATCGTGGCATATTCTGTTTCCTAGAGAATATTCCGATGCGGCCGAGCAACACCAATGGTGATGGCTAAACGACCATCAAATTTAATCATAGGTTTTCTGACATCAGCAGATTCAAAAAAAATTGTGCTCCTCACCATTTGCATTTTGATTTTCATAGGAAAACTTTGGAGGCCCATAACTCAGTCATTTTGGCTCCTATTTTAAATCATTTTTTTTTTATATTTGGGCTAATTTTTCATGCTCTACACACTGGTGGAATTAGTTTTGGTTTTGGTGTCTAGTTTTTCCATAATTTGCAGATTCTCATAGGTGTTGCTACTTCGTCCTCATTTTGGGAACTTCGGGAGCTCATATCTTGCTCCTACGATAACATTTTTTAGTGTAGTTTTTTTTGAAAGTGCATGATTTTGTGTGTAATTCTTAGTGGTAGGATCAGATTGATCTAATTTTGTACCAAAAATTGTACTTGATACTGTGGCCTATTCTGGCATCTGTAAGCACTAAGATCAAGTCTAGCTTGTTGTTTTTGGCATCTAGAAATTGTAAATGCACTAAATATAAAGTGCCAAATCAGATATTGCTTGGGGGGTCTCTTGGTGCATTGCTTTGATTTTTTTTCTCTTCGTCTCTCATTTTCATGGATCATTCTAAGGTTCCTTTGCTCACATCATATAATTATTCAACATGGCATCAAAATGCATGGAATATTCTAATGAAAAAAGGTCACTCTCTATATGTTGAAAATAAGGTACCTGAACCTACTGATGATGAGAAAAAGTTAAAATGGATGATCAAACATGCCAAAGCTCTTGGGTGTCTTCGTAGACTAGTTTCTCAAGATTTGTTGTTCCAAATTGAATCATGTAAAAATTCTCATGAAGCTTGGGAAAAATTGAAAACATTATATGGTACTATAGATGAAGTAAGAGGCTATCAAATTGATAATGATTTGATGAATCTTGATCCTAAAAACTATGAAAAAATCTAGGACTACATCACTAAGGGTAATGATCTAAGAGAGCAATGTAAAGCATGTGGAATTGATAAGAAGGACATGCAATTGGTGTATAATACAATGAACAAACTTGGTCCTAATTATGCTTCTTTTGTTTCTAGCTTTCATACTCATAGATTGACTATGCGGTCTGCATATACTACACCTTCATTTGCATCAATTTCTGAGATGTTGATACATGAGAAACAAAAGCTTATCTCAATGGGTCTCATCAAGACTTCTAAATCTCAGGCATTGTTGGTTAGTCAGGTGAAAGAATCAGAATCAGATAAGAAATAGAAGAAAGCAAAGAATAATCAACATTTAGATCAAGTAAACCCACATTCAGATCAATCAAAGAAAAAATCTTCTTCAAAAGGAGAATCATCTAAGAAGGAGAGGCCTTTTTGTGCATATTGCAAGAAGGATGGACATGAAGAACAATATTGTTATAAGAAGGATATTGATGAGTTGAAAACTCTTCTAAAAAGGAATCACATTGATTTTCCTTCTAGAATGTCTGAATCTTCTTCTCCTTCTACTTCAAAATAGTCTAAAAAGGACAAAGGTAAAGCTTCATCATCAGGATATAAAGGACAAGCTCTTTGTGCTCATTCAGGTCCAAGATTAGGGATATGGCTTCTAGATTCAGGAGCATCTCATCATATGGCATCTTCAAAGTCTATATTCTCTTCATTTCAGCCTTGTACTATGTCTCCTATATTGATGGGAAACAATAAATACATGAGTGTACTTGGAAAGGGATCTATTAGCATTGGGGACAAAACTTTTCAGGATATCTTGTGTGTTCCTCATTTGATGCACAATCTTCTTTCCATTTATCATATTACACATGGTGGAGATGGGAGAACTGTGGAGTTCACTCCTGATTCTTTCATCATTCAAGACTTGAAGACTAGAGAGATCATTGCTACTAGGGTGCTTGATCATTCATCTCGGTTGTATACCTTTGCAAACTTTGTTTCTAATGATGACATTGTTCCTATGACTATTGATCAAAACCATGATTTAGAGGAGACTTTTGGCTTCTTGAATTTGGGAGTTCTAACATCAGATCTAGTTCTTGAGCCATGCATTTCATCTCCTCCACCTACTGTTGCAGTTGATGATACTTGTGATTCAATAGTTTTGGCTCCTAGTGATTCAGTGCAACAGGATATACATAGTCTTCCATATATGGCTACTTTGGATGACTTCTTGATAGGTATTTCAAATTTTTTTGTGGAGTCTCATCTTGCAGATTTGGAGGAAACCATTGATAGAATTCATCTTCTCTTTGATGAAGATTCTCTTTCTTCAGTTGTTGTGAGGGAACACCTTGAACCTCTTGTTCATTCTCTACATGATCATTCTTCACAGTTTGGCATGAGTGTGGATACTTTTGTACAACATTTGGAGGAGGATTCTTTGTCTTCAGAGGGGATATCTTTGTCTTTGGATCATGTTCTACATTCATCTCTACTTGATGTTGGATTTTCCTCTTCAACAGTGTGTCCTAGAATGCCTATTTGGAGTGTGGAATATTTTTGCATCGACATGGAGACACTTGAAGATGCTTCCGAGACACCATTATACATCATCCATATTCTTGACATCCTGCATACATCCTTGGTTTTGTTTCTTCCTAAGGGGAGGAATGTTGTTCGACGAGATTGGATCATCTTCAGAATTCTATGTCGAGCTTCTACCATCATTGCAGTAGACTCAACATTGAGGGGGGGCTGCATTGTCTCTTTTCTACTTCTCTCTTATGGGGGGGTCTTTTTCCTCACATGGGGTTTTTACCTTCTCATGCATCATTGAGATCATTTCTATTTTTGTATTTCATCTCTCTTTTGGGGACGAGTTTTGTCCCACTAGGTTTTCTCCTTTTCTCCATTTGTGAGAGATTTCATTTGCATTTGCAATGTACATGGGTACCTAACATGGCCTAGTAGCCAGAACCCATCATTGCATTTTTGTGTTATTTGCATAATAATCTGCTACTCCCTAAGTTGCACTTAAGGGTGGGTGTTGGTGTAAATAAAGTATTGTACCTAGTTAATTCATTACTAGGGGACTTATTTACACATGTTAAGTTTACTTAGGTCATAGGAAGGAATCTTTCTAGAAGGTGTTAGTTGTCATTAGCAGTTATCTTATCCTTTGACAACTACTACATGTGAACCTAGGTAAGTGTGATTAGTTGTCTCATGTCATATGATTGAGACACTTGTCATAATCCTATGACATCTTGCATCTCACCTTGGATATATAACCAAGGGGTCTCTCATTGTAAAATCAATCATAATCATCTCATATCATTGACATTGAATACAGTCTATTCTTGTCATATTCTCTCTCTCTTTTTGAGTTTTCCATTTGGTTCATAGATCTTGGCAGCCATAGCCAATTCTAACATTCCTCAATCTTTGTGCATTCATCCATCTTCCTTTGAATTTTAATTTCCTGAAATTCTTCATGTCTTTTCTTTTCATCCAATTATTGCAAAAGGCTGGACACAATTTCATCTCCCTTAACCAATAGATCACATGCTTCAACACTTTTGCTTTGCATATTTTCAATATACTAATTTTCTTTCATCAACATGTCCTTTATATCTTCTATTTCTTTTGAATATCAAACAAAGATCACTTTTAGAGGAAAAATTTTCTTATACTCAAATTATGGGACCTTCCTCAAGTTGTTACACTTCTTCTGAGGAACCATGATCTGATACCAATTTTTGAACATCTAAAATAGTGAGAGGGGGGGTGAATTTTTATTCAATAAAACTATAATAAAATCCATCTAACCAATATCACAATTCTAATTGAATAAAAAAAAGAGAGCATAGAAACAAATTAGTGCAACCATACACATGAACACCATGATTTTTATGTGGAAAAACCATGGGGAATGTTAACTCACAATATATTGTATCCGGATACAAGATATTAAAGAGCTCTCTACCAGGACTCACTATCCTTTAAAAGCCTCACTACCTAAGTACAAAAGATGGATAACCACCAAGATACAAAGATTGTGGCTCACTGCCAAAAGATTGAACTAATAGAATATGCCTTCAATGTGGAGGGTTCAGTTTGAATGAAGCTCAGAATATCAAGTAGTGCCTCACACAACAATCACTCAACTAATTTTCACTAATCCTCAACTAATAAATCATTTAGGCTTGGATCTTCTGTAACCTTTCTTCCACACTCACACACCCACTTCTCACTCGCTCACTTGTACTCTTCAAAACATCAAGTATCTATACAAGTATATCTTATTTATCAATTAAGTTGAACTAATTAGATGAAAATAAAATAATCAAAACTCTCTTTTTGACACCATATATGATTTAAACATTTTATCCATGTAGTGCATTAGACCAAGTCGGATAACATTCATAAAGCATAACTAGTCTCCTTAATATATTGCATATGTTAGGTTAGCCAAGACTAGAACATAATTCACAAAATATCCAAACCAACAAACAATCCTCAAATAAAACACCTTTTGTATCTAAGAACACATCAATTTCTCATCATACTACCATCATAGAGACTACTACCAAAACCACAACATAAGAATGTTCACCTTAAGAAAATACAGAGTCTCCCACACAAATATACCAAGAAAAGAGTAACAGTAAGATATAGAGTTGAACTCTTTTAGAGATAACTTTCTACTCACAACCCAAAACTTCTTAAGATCTAGGATAGCTGTTAGAATGAGTCGTGATAACATGGTTAGGATATTAGATTCATATATATTCTTGGGGTGAATTCTGGACTCAAATACCAACACACTGACTCATCACAAAAGAGCATTACCAATAGAGAAAATATTTTGGTAAACCAAGTAGACTTCCCATATAGCTGTCACCATGTTGGAATAAATGAAAACATAGGAACAACCAACACAAACCATTCATACTTCATGCTCATGTTGCAAGGCTCCATCATCCCAACAAAAATTTTTAATAAATGAAACACAACACCCCTTAGATTTTGATTGTGAGAGTTTACCTTTTCCTACAAAGGATAGTGCGAAATAAAACCAACTTCAATCAAAATGCTTTTTAAAGAGGAAGCCATATTTTGATCATTATATTTAATTAGAATAGAGGAATCAAAAGATTATCTTGGAACACTCTCTTAAGGGTATGTGCAGGATCATCATGGAAAAAATAGGCCCTTAAGTGGCAAAAAAATTAGAAAAATTAGAGTTAGGCAACTTGACGTAAAAATTTGAATAAGTTATCTATATTATTTCAAAAATATGTAAGAATAGAATATGTAGCAAATTGAATGTAGTTTCTAAACTACTAGGTTTGTTTAAAAGAAAAATCTATTCGGTGAAAATTTGAAATTTCAATGCAGTAGTACTTAAATTTTAGGGAAAAAATAAGAAGTAGGTGTATGTCTAACCACCCTAACCACAATAAAATGATAATTTTTTTATAATATTTTAGATATAAGTAGAGGACTCATGTCCCGATGTGATGCATATTTTTTTGTAATTTTTTTCCAAGTAAACAATTAATTATGATTTTTTTATTACAACTTTAAAAAAATATAAAAAAATCATATGTCTGACCACCTTAACTTGGTCAAAACTTCATGAAATTCAATTTTTCTTTTTTTAATCCTATAGTATGCAAAGCATAGAATGTGACACATGGTTTGGATTCAAAAAATGTGATGCCGTTTGAAAGCTATAGATGTTTTTCAATCAGTCTATCAATTAGGACTTTAGTCATAATTTGAATAGAAAAATAATAATAATTACTTATTAAATTCAAAGTAAAGCATAATTAATATTGGTGGAAAGCTGATAATATCCTTTAAAAATATTTTTTGTTTCATCAATTTTGGGTAAAAAAAAAGTCGTCAGCCACATACCCATCATATTGCCACTTTTTGGCCCATCATGATCCTACACATACCCTTAATCTATATGTTTTGATGGTGAGATTTTATATTGCCCATTGAAAGTGTATTTAAAATCTAATGATCCTGAACCATCACCCAAGGGTGTATCTGTAGCATTATTATCATATAAACACAATGGTTCAAATTTTGAACATGGAATCAAATTATTAAGAGAGTTGGAAAGGTTTATAAGAATTAGGAGACCATGAGGATAAAAAACAAGCACAAGTGAAGAATGTCCAATATTGTATTTAGGTGGCCCAAATGTACAAATGAGGAAGCCTTACATATATAGGAAAGGAAAGGAAATCCACTTATCATGTGGATTGACAAGTTCCCCATGATGTGGCACAAATTAGTATACAAGTGTCCTATAGGTGTCAACCTATGGATCACTAGGAATGTGCAAACCAACAACCTATTTGACCAAGTCATCAGCCTTGATGCCAAGTTTTGAGTGACCTTTGAGGTGAGAATAAAAATTCTTCCAAACTCAAAAGGTATGTACATGATGTTTACCAAATAATTTAGTGAAACATAAAAATGTGGTGACTCTAAGATTACTATACATAAGCTAGGGCCATTGCAACATTTTTATAAATTTCATTAGGATACATATCAAGAAGGTGAATTGTTTGACTATCAACCTTAAAGGTGAGCCAACCATACTTGGATCTATATCCTAAGGTGGATTAAAATTAATTAGAAATATTTTTAAATGATTAAATTAATGATCCTATATACCCTAATATGAAAAATGCAAGATCTTATACACTGACAGTTGGAAGCTGCAATTTACAAGTGGATCAGGGAAGTGTAGAGAACAACAAATATTCTCAGAAAATTTAGTTTCAAGGAGCCTACAAGGACTCATTCACCCTTAGGAAATGGCTCTTTGTACAAGTGTCTAGATCAACTATTTGGGTCCTCTGGTACAAGATCTAAGCTTTTGTTTTCCCTAGGTCTCACTATCAAAAAGTACGAAAGAAATTTTGTAAACTAGTTTCCATAACTTGACAACAACAATGGAAAAAAATTCAATAATGAAAAATTACTTCTTCATGATCTCTCTACTCCTTCAACATGTAACCAACACATACCCAAAGAGGAAAAATTCATTTTGTTTATTTGTATGGGTTTTTTCCTTGGTGAAACCTCAATTTGGTAATTAAACTTTGATAGAAGAATGTGGACACGAAAAAAGTAACCCTTCTACTTTTTCTGGCTTGTTAAGGACCTCCTTGTTTTTTGGCTTAATTTTTCCTTGATTTAATGTTGTAATGTGAATAACACATTCACATCAGGTCTTGAACCCTTGCAAACTAAATAAAATGCATTTATCAATGTCTTGTTAAGGTGTTGTAAAGTGTTGTAAATAACTTTCACACTTTTCTAGACTTTTTAACCATTTAAGTCTACTAGTCCTTTCTTTTCCCACTTTTGAATTAAATATTATTTTAATTCAAAAGTTAGTTTTTTCCTCCTCTTCTATAATTAAATAATTATTTATTATTCTTTTCTTTCTATAATTAAATAAATGTTATATTTATCTAAGTATTTATCCTTTCTTTATCTCCCCAATTAAATAATTATTTCAATTATGGGTATGTGTAGGATCATGATGGGCCAAAAATGGTGATATGATGGGTATGTGTAGGGTATGTGGCTGACGACTTTTTTTTTACCCAAAATTGATGAAGCGAAAAGGGTTTTTAAAGGAGATTCTCAACTTTCCACCAATATACATTATGCTTTACTTCAAATTTAATAAATAATTATTATTCATTTTCTATTTGAATTATGACTAAAGTCCTGATTGATAGGCTAATTCAAAAAAATCTATAGCTTTCAAACGGTATCACATTTTTTGAATCTGAAACATGTGTCACAATATATTCTTCGCATACTATAAGATTAAAAAAAATGAATTTTGTGAAGTTTTCACCAAGTTAAGGTGGTTAGACATACGAGTTTTTATATTTTTTAAAAGTTGTATTAAAAAATTCATAATTAATTATTCACTTGGAAAAAAATTACAAAAAAATATGCATCACATTGGGACATGAGTCCTCTACTTATATCTAAAATCTTATAAAAAAAGGTTATCATTAAATTGTTATTATGGTGGTCAGATCGACACCTACTTCTTTTTTTTCCTTGAAATTTAAGTACTACTACATTGAAATTTCAAATTTTCAGCAAATAGAATTTTTTAAAAAATAAGCATAGTAGTTTATAAACTATGTTCAATTTTCTACAAATTCTATTCCTACATATTTTTGAAATAATATAGATAACTTATTCATTTTTTTACGTCAAGTTTCCTAACTTTGATTTTTCTAAATTTTCATCAACACTATTTTTTCCATGATGATCCTATGCATACCCTTATTTAATTATCCCTTACCTCTCCATTAAATAATTTTTTTTAGTTATTTAATTTTTAACACTCCACCTTTCTTCTATAATTAAATAATTATTTTTAATTATTTAATTATTTAATTATTTGTTCCCACCTTTCCTTTTAAATAAATAAAATCAATATTTTATCTATTTCTCCTATGTTGGCAACATAAATTAAATAATTTTTATTATTTAATTTTCTCCAACAAGCTCTTTTTGTGTGCCAATATTATCTTCCACCTCAAGTCTTTATCTATCCATGTCTTTCTTCTTTCAATTAACCTCCACCCTTGATTAAGTTATTTTCTAATTTAATCTTGGCCCTTGATCATGATCCTTATTCTAGACATTTACTTAACTCTCCTCTATAAAAGGAGACCTTTCATCCATTCATTATCCAAGTATCATCAAGCCTACACGATGTCAAGTCAATTCATCAATTCCGAGGCATTCAAGAGCAAGATTCTTCATCAATTATTGCAGAAATTCAAGATCCTTCATCATGGTAAGTTTCTAATTGTATTGTTTCATATTTCATGCTTTATTATCTTACTTCATTATTTTGGTTAATTACCTAAACAAGATTTGACGAAGGAAAACCCCTAATCCCTAACAATCAACATTTTTTCTCTCTTCCTTTGTGTCATTACAGATCTAGGTGCTTGGATGGCTTAGAAATGATTAAAGAATAGGTTTCAAACTTTTTGGAGTCATATCCCTATTGGAAAGGTAAAAATATACACAAAAATTCACTTACAACCTCAAAAATCAAGGTTTCGGATGCAGGCACCTAGAGGAATAAAAAGAGCAGACTGGGAGCTACAAATTGCAATTTTTATTTTTACAAAATTTGAAAGTGGACTAAGTCACCATTAATGGGATATGAGTCCCACTACCAGGCCTGAAAATGGGTTTTTTCCATTCTGAGTACCCTTTTCTCTGAAATCTGTTCCAATAAAATTTCCTTGAAATAGGACTAAGTCGCCCAACTTGGCATATAAGTCCCAATGGGATTCAACAATTATTCCAGTAGGACTCTAGAGCTCCTCTCCATCACTTTCTAGTTTCTAGGTGCACCTCTATAGTCTCATTGATTTATGTTATAGTTTGTTTGCATATTTAGGTCATTTTTCATATCATAGTGTGTTTTCAAACATCTTGCATTTTCTTCATTTTGCATTATTATTTAAGGTTTTTTATCAATTTTTTGCCTTAAGGACAATCTCCTTTGGAATATTTCAATATATTTTGCATTGGAATCTCAAGGATTTTTTCTTGAGTGTGAACTTTGTGAAATTGGTTTCCTCTTCCTTCATTCCCCTTTTAGGTGTGGATCAAGGAAGTTTTGCATTCCATTTCCATAGTCCACATTTTGCTGAACCTAAATTTTGAACATAATATTTATGATTTAGAGTGCATTTTAATCCTAGGAATAGCTTACATTAACTTTGCATTCCATTTTGCATTAGTCAATTTGCATTCTAGGATTTCATATTTTTGCATTAGTGCAATTGGATACAAGTTGCATTTTTGCATCTCAAAAAAATGGAAAACATCTGAAAACTATATTTTCATTTAGTATTCAGGTCATACAACATAAAAATCATAAAAAACAATTAAAAAAATTAGAAAATTTTGAGAAAAATCCCCCTTGGGATTCATTCGCCACCTTGGGTGAATCAGTCCCTTTCCACCCCTGAAACTACCTTTCACAACATTGACAACCCTATTTCTGCACTTCTATTTTTTGCCATTAACTATCTGTATTAGTTGGCTAAGATCCTGTTACATGAATTTCATTAAATCTAGCTTAATTTGGCTCATTTCATGCATTTCTTAATTTCAATTTTTCATTCACAACATTTCATTACATAGTGTAATTAGTACATTACATTGTTTGAAATATGAAAATTTTCATTTCATCATATGTCTTGACATTGAATTTTAAGTTTTGATAGCTTCTATTACATTTAACTCATTAAAAATAACATTATCTACATTCATGGAAATTATGGATAGCATTAGACTTTTGCAAATTTTAAGCATTAGTTCCTAGTTCATTTAGATCAAATTCATTAAAAAACAAAAACGAAAAACAAAAAACATCAAAAGAAACAATACAAAAATGCTTAAATTTAGAAAAAACATATCATCCAAGCCCTTTAGTAGTGATGACATATACATGTTATCTAAATCCCTCAAGGACTTCCTCTCACTAAAATCATCCACTAAAGGTTTGACACAAAAGGATGCAGGCATCGATAATCATAATAATCATAATTGTTCTTCTCTTGATATCTCTCCCATTGGTGATGAAGCTATCTTGATGAAAGAAGACACAATCATTGAAGAACATGAAAGTCTTTCTTGTCTTCCTTCTCCCTCCCTTGCAAATACATTATGATACATGAAGGCGAAATCAAGGCCACTACCTTCCCTAGTCTCCATTCATCTCCTAACACCTCCTCTACTTGTAAAAATGCTTTAGGGCATAAGGATACAATCCTGAGTGACCATGAAAAACACATTTTTGTGGGGGATATGATTTAGAGCTATGAAAATCCTACTTCTCCTACTCCAAAATCATTATAGGACATGGGGATGTAAATGTAGTTCAAACCTTTTCTTCTCCTAATATATTCTCTAAACATGTAGAAGATATTTTAGCATTATAATATATCCTTATTAGACTATGAGAATCTTATTCCTCCCTTCCCTGATGCCCCTACCATTTGGGAAGACCTATTTGAACAAAAAATTCCAATTTTTAGTAACCATGAAACCCATAGTTTCTATTCTCTTGATGTCTCCCTAACCATGAAATATGATGAACCTCTTGTTTGTCAATTTAGTAAAAGCTCTCCTACTAGGGTGGACATTATGACACAAGAAAATGAGATCTTAGAGAAAAAGGATGAAATTATGGACAACAATCAAATTTCTCCCTCTCCTAACATCTCTCCTATTGGTGAAGAAGATTGCAAGAATCTTTAGGAAAACATCATGCATTCAATTTCCTATGAGCTTATTAGCAAGCATGATAGCCATCCTTCCAATATATTTCCTAGTTATGAGAGTTTCTTAGTGCAAGAGAATAAAAATCTTGACACACTCCATAGTTCCACACCCTATAATATCTCTTCTATTTGTGGGAATGAAGTGATAGAAGAATATGAAAGCATATACAATCATGATAATCATAGTTCCTCTTCTGCCAATATCTTTCCTACATGTGATGAAGGTATTTTGGAGCTAGAAGATACACCCATTGAGAATCGTGACAATGTTCAAAGCTCCTCTTCTATAACTTCTCCTACTTTGGAGGAAATTCTAGCATAAGAGAATGAGATCATAAACACATCTCTTAACATCACTCTACCTGGTCTACATTCATCTTCTAACTCCTCCCCTATTTGTGAGAATCTTTTTGTGAGAAATAATGACAATCACATTATTAGTAAGGAGGATATATTGGCATTAGATGATCAAACCATTAAAACTTATGACAATTCTCCTTATTTTTCTTCCCCTATTTTGGAAGACATTATTGGACAAAGGGATATAATCATAGATAATCATGATAATCATACTTTTTCTTCTACTTATGTCCCTTCTACTTGTGAAGAAGATATTTTGGGATTAGATGAACTATTCATTGAAAGTCATGAGAATCTTTTTGCTCCATTTCCTAATGTTTCCCCCATCCAAGAATACATAATTGAGAGAAAGCATCTAATCATTGAAAAAAATGAATGTGACACTTTTCCTTCTCTTGATGCTTCCTCTCGTTGTGATGAAGCTACTCTACAAAACCTATTCATGGAATGTGATCAGCATCTTGTTTACTTCTCTCTTAAAAACTCTCTTGCTAGGAAAAATATCATGGTGCAAGAAAACATCAACACTAGCATGTGCAAACCAAAAATCAACCTCACTTTGAAGCATCCTAAATTGCTTAATATAGATTTACCACCATCACGGGAATGCTTTTACAATTATGAAACCTTGAAGAAAATGTTAGGATCTGATGACGAGTCACCTTCTACTCCTCTAAACAAAAAGGTTGCATGTGCTATTATCAGTATCAAGCAAAAGGATATATAAAGAGAAAAGAAAATTGAGGAAGCCACAAAGTTATTAGAAGATTCTTTTGAAACCTTTGATTTCATACCTCTATCCATGGGAGAATACAAGATCATAACAAGAGAGTCTAAAATGAGAAATGAGAAACTGGTAATGATAATATAAAATTCAAAACCATCCACTTCAACCACCTTAAAACCAAAAACAACACCCAAAATAAACTTTAAGGAAATTTAACAACCACCAAATCCAAATCAAGTGACAAAACGTTTTGGATGACACCTTGGGAAAAGATTTCATGTTATAGAACAAGGTATCCATGTCCCTATATAGCCTAATGATCTTGGTTATTTTCCTTCAAAACAAAAACCTTCAATCAATGTCAACACCATCACAAACAATTCTTCCAAGACAACTTTAACCTTGGTACATCCGAAGCTGATAGATATCTCATAACATATGTATCAAGAAAAAAAATTCTTTACGCATCATAATAAATAAAATTAGTTTTTGCTCCTTTCCATAGTTAAATTTTTACATTCATTTCAAGGAGCAGCATATCATCATCCCTTCTCAGCTCACCCTTGTCCTGCACTAAGTGGGGGCAAGGGGTTCATTAGCTTTTTCCTCATCTGTCACTTGTCATTATCTCTTTTGGCTAGTTGTTAAACTTTCGTGAACATATAAAGCTTGGAATGTGGACAACATGCTTTAAGTTGGCTTGCATGTGAAAAACTACCTTATTCATGATGTAGCTCAATTCAGAAACATATGACTTGGCATAGGGCTTTCCAAGTTGGCTCTCATGTCTTCTTTCATGTTAGCATTTATCATTCACTATTTTAAAGCAATTGCTCACAGTGATGGTGTAGCAACCACTTTAAAGTGGGGCCATACATAGATGACATCTTTTGGCAAAAAAATCATGGCATGAATTTTATTTTTTCTTGTGATGTGTCCTTTTCTTGGTGGTGTCATTGGGTTTTATGTTGTCCAAGAGTGTACGATCTATTGACATGGCATGATGTGAATGAGGCATCCCATGGGAAATGATCTGACACTTTGAATTGTCATCTCTTGGAGACATTAGGAAAAATTCTCCCTAAGAAGAAGACCTTACATGAACAAATAAAAAACCCCTTTAACAAAATTTTTACATGACATTCAAAAGCATTTACAAAAGAATTTTCATTGTGGCATCTTATTAAAGTTATCTTGAGGTATAACTTTGGTATGGTTGAGCGGGAAGCCTAATATGAGGAATGAATTTCCCCATAGCCACTTGCATGTTTGTGAGTGCATACCATCTAGGAGTGTATGTTTCTCACCTTTTAGGACTTCTCACCCGATGCACAACCATGAGTTATTTCGCCTTAGCGTGAGTATGTGCTTTTCATAAAAACAACCTAGATCTGATCCACGTCATTTTGGAAAAATAGTCGAAGCTTGATCCACCTTTCTATTATTGCTCATTTGTATTTCTCCCCCTTCTATTTATTGACATTGCATGATTGCATATCTTGTTTTGCTGCAAATCATTCACCTTGTGCATGTCCTTTTGTGCTTATGTCAATTTGACTTAGGATCTTGGATCCTGGAGGCTTGACCACTTCCTTCATCTTTTTTATCCTAGACCATTCATATATATGCAGTTGGATGCCTCTTCAATGTCTACTTTAGTTTAAGTTTGAAGCAGATGCATCCTCTCACTAAAGTGGAGGCTAAATATTGACACCCAAAAAGTAACCCTTCTACTTTTTCTGGCTTGTTCAGGACCTCCTTGTGATTTTGGATTAATTTTTCATTTATTTAATGTTGTGATTTGAATAACACATTCACATTAGGTTTTGAAACCTTGCAAACTAAATAAAATGAATTTATCGATGTCTTGTAAAGGTGCTGTAAAGTGTTGTAAATAACTTTCACACTTTTCTAGACTTTTTAAGCATTTAAGTCTAATAGTCCTTTCTTTTCCCACTTTTGAATTAAATAATATTTTAATTCAAAAGTTATTTTTTCCATCTTATTCTATAATTAAATAATTATTTCAATTATTTAATTATTCATTAGCCTTTTCTCTCTATAATTAAATAATTGATATATTTATTTAATTATTTATCCTTTCTTTATCTCTCCAATTAATTAATTATTTTTTCTAACTTTTCTTTTTAAATAAATAAAATAAATATTTAATTTTTTTCTCCTATGTTCATCACCTAAATTAAATAATTTTTATTATTTAATTTTCTACAACAACCTCTTTTTTTGTTCCAATCTTATCTTTCACCTCAACTCTTTATCTATCCATGTCTTACTTCTCCCAATTAATCTCCACCCTTGATTAAATTATTTTCTAATTTAATGTTGGCCCTTGATCATGATCCTTATTCTAGCCATTCACTTAACTCTCCTCTATAAAAGGAGACCTTTCATCCATCCATTATCCAACTATCATCAATCCTACATGTTGTAAAGTCAATTAATCAATCCTAAGGCATTCAAGAGCAAGATTCTTCATCAATTGTTGCAGCAATTCAAGATACTTCATAGTGAAAAGTTTTTAATTGCATTGTTTCATATTTCATGCTTTATTATCTTATTTTATCATTTTGGTTTAATTACCTAAATGGGGTTTGACCAAGGCAAACCCCCAGTCCCTAACAATCAACATTTTCTCTCTTTGTGTGATTATAGATCTAGGTGCTTGGATGGCTTGGAAATTATTGAATAATAGGCTCAAAAATTGTATGAGTCATCTCCCTATTAGAAAGGTGAAAATCTATACTCTCACTTACAGCCTCAGAAATTAGGGTTTCAAATCTAGACACCTGGAGGAACAGAAAGAGAAGACTAGGAGCTACAAGTTGCACTTTTTATTTTCCCAAAATTTGAAAGTGGACTAAGTCACCATCAATAGTGTATGAGTCTCACTGCAAGGGCTGAAAAAGTGTTTTTGCAGTTTTGAGTACCCTTTTTTTCTGAAACCTATTCTGACAGAATTTCCCTGAAACAAGACTAAGTCACCCAACTTGGCGTATGAGTCCTAGTGTGCTTAAACAGTGATTTCTACAAGATTCCAAAGCTCCTCTCCATAAATTTCTAGTTACCAGGTGCACATCTTCAGTCTCATTGGTTTTTGTTATAGTTTGTTTGCATATTTAGGTCATTTTGCATATCACAGTGTGTTTTCAAACATCTTGCATTTTCCTAGTTTTGCATTATTAGTTAACCTTATTTATCCTTTTCCAGCCTTAAGGACAATCTCCTTTGACAGATTTCAATCTCTTTTGCATTGGATCAAGGAAGTTGTGCATTCCATTTCCATAGTCCACAAAGAATAATGAAAATAGAGAAGAAAATGATGAATGAAAAATTTCTTTCTACAACTCACCAAACCTTCATTGGCTTCCCTTAGACAACTAAAGTCAAACCCATCACTCCAATGAACTTGACCTTGCTATGCTTGATAGATTTGGACACTTGAAATGCTTGGATGCTTTAGGATCAACAATGCATATTATCCTTCACAATATGACATGAACACAAACAATATTGAATATTATGATAGGAACTTGAATGCTACAACAAATGAATGAAAATTATGCTATTAAAACTTCATGAAAATAATATTTTCTCATAAGAAATGTGCCTTAATGCTAGATGATCTTTCTTAGATTTGAATTGATAAAAGGACTATGTTTTATAGGTGTTTAGCTAATTTTTGGGAAATTAGATTCCAAAAGCTAACAATTTCATATGAAATTTGAATCATTAAAATATCACCTAAAAAATTATATTAAAATTCAGAACCTAGGACCTAAGGAGGACCCATTCGTGCTTGGGTGAATGGGTCATGGAAAAAAAGTCTAGGACACATTCATTTTTGGGTGATTAAAATATTAATTAGATTAATTAAATATAGGTTTCCCTTTTCGAATGTGGTAAAAATAAGGATTTCGAAAGCATAATTTTAATCTGAATTAGAAGTTTATTTAAGTGCAATTAATTAAGGGACCCAAAAATAGTGTGAAATTGTAAAGGTATAAAATTTCCTACACTACACTTAGCCCCCACTTTAGTAAGAGTATGAACATATGCTTCGACTCACACTAAAGTAGAAAAATATGCATCAAGAGGGGTCCAAGTGTACAAATTTTGGAAAGATAGGATGAAAAAGATCAAGGAGGTGGCCAAGTCCCCAAGATCTAAGATCCCATGGAAAACCAATATAAGGACAAAGGGACAGATAAGATGTTTAAGATATTTGTAGCAAGACAAGATACAAAATAATGCAATATTAAAGCTAATGCAAAAAGAGATGAACTAGCAAGTTGCATTATGCCACATCTATCAAATACACTCACAAGGGCTAGCATAGTCTAGTATACACTAAGTGACACCTAAGGCTAGATGAAAAACATTCACTAGGTCTATGGGTTTTGAACTCATAAAAAGGTGGCAGATGGAAAAGTAATTCCAAGTCTACAAGCCTCCCATACATCAACCACACCAAAAGTTACACTCCCTGATAACTTTGATAAGGTGTCACAAAATTATCAAGATTCCATGCCAAGGCTACACTAAGTTCAACCTCTATGAACAAAGTGAAGAGAGAAATGAACAAATGCTAATGTGATAATGCCAATGTAAAGGTCAGACTTCCTATGAGATGCATGTTATCATCACTAAAAAGGGAAAATGTAAACAATGAGTGGGGGACTATATGCCCCCCACTTAAAATATCAACATACTTGTTATGTTGGTATTTTAAGTAAAAGGAAGGGAGGAGGGGATTTTTGGAAAGAATGTACACCTCCTAAAACTTGTTATCCTTGTCCCAAGTATAGAGACAAAGACAACCAACAAGGACTATCATGTTGTTGCAAAGATAAATATGGTTGAACTTGAGATTGTACCACTATGAATGGTAATTAGAAAAAAGACATAAAGCTACCAATGCCACATAGTGATTATCAACATGATAGGATGAAAATAATTATCAAATAGAGGAAGTAGGTGCATCAACACGGGGAATAGCACCACAATTCTTAAGATGTTGAATTTTATTACTCAAAATCTTACATTCATTAGTTGAATGACCATGCACTCAATCATATGCACGAAATGAGATTTTTTATAAAAAAAATTGTGTTCTTGGAGGAAGAGTAATCAAGTGGGATTTGAGAGGCCTCGACAAGATAATATCCTGATCAATTATAGGGGACATTTCTTTCTCAACACATGATGTCATACACATAGTAGATGATAAGGCATTAGATGAAGATGAGGATAAAGGTTGGAAACCTAGACCCTGCATGGAAAAATATGATATAGACATCACTTGATTTCTATCATTTTGTTCCATGTTGTCATTGTATCCATGTTTAGAAAGGATTTTGTATCCAAGACCATAAAATGCTTCCAACTCAGACGAAGATAATTTTTTCTTCGAAGAAGTATTGGCTTCTTCACGAGGACACAAATCCTTTTTAAAATTTTTTAAAGTTATGTATCCTCATCTCATGAGGGATGTGATATGAATATCCTCCATCATCACCATGGGGTGATGTTGTTGATTTATAACCAAGTTGATCAAATAAAACACAAGAGTCTTTAGGTGTAAATTGAGAGATTTTGTACTATCCCATAAAGGAGGATGTAAAATATAATGAACCCCAATCATCCCTAAAATGTGTGTTTGAATATGAATCATTTGTATTTGACTCTTTGGACTTAGAGGGATAGATTTGAGACTCCCCTATAAAATATAACAACCCCCAATCATCATCTACAACTTTTGTTGTAGGTGAAAGACAATTAGAATTAGCATCAACTTGTATAGGTTCTACCTTTGAAGTTGGAATCAAAGTATTAAAGGAGTTGGAAGTTTCATGATCATGATGAAATTATGAATTATAGATTTTTTCATCTACTTCAACCATGTATATCTTGTTGTTAAATTTAAACTTCACCTCACGGTGAAGAGTATATGGGACTCCTTTCATGGCATGAATCCATGGTCTCCCTAGGAGAAGGTTGTATGAAAGAGGTCATGGCATGATATGGATAGGGGTAGGTAAATCTATAGGTTCAACCTCAATGGGGAATGTGATCATTCCTAATGGCTTTCTATTAACATTTTCAAATCCATGAATATTAACATCATTGAGTTTAATAATCTTCTTGTCCACACCAATATTATCTAGGAGATCAATGCTACAAACATAAAGACTTGCTTTGTTATCTATGAGAGTATGCCTAATTGGAGATTCATTAATAATCGCATGTATCATTAAGTCCTCATGTTTATTTTGGATCACAAGAAAGGGTATTTCATGTTGAGGGAATGCAATATCTGACCTTCTAACTTGCATAAAATCAAATGAGGTAGCTACATCATTAAATTTAACAGAATATTGGATATCATTCTTTTGCAAAACTTCTTGAAGCATCCTATTGTATGTAGGTGATGTTTGTATCAAATCCCAAAGGGATATGTTTAATGGTGCACAATGAAGTTTCTCAACAAGATCATATTCTTTACCACTACATTCAAGAATGTTATATATGTTTTGATAAATTGTGTGATAACTTGGTTTTTTTGACACATGTTTACTAGAGATATTCCTTGCAAAGTTTAAGATAGAACCTATATTTTTAGTAGGTTCTATAATGGGAGGTGATTTAGGAGGCTCATTAATTAAAAGATATCCAATTTGTATGTTCATAACCTCAACTGAGTTACTTCGATGACCTTCTATTGAGGAGGGATCTAATGTGAACTTGGAATCTTCATCTATGCCATCCATCTTACTATTTGTTGAGGGAAACGTATCAATGTTTTCATCTTCTTTTACTACCATATCTTCCCAAATGGGTAAAGCATTGGAAGAGGGACAAAAAATATTCTCATGAATCTCAATAATTAGGACTTCTAACATAGAGATACCTTCATCACAAGTAGGAGAGGTATTGGTAGAAGGATAACTAGGATTTCCGTGATTGTCTATGATTACATCCTATTGCACCAAATATTTAGTTGACAATCGAAGTGAGATGAATTCCTTAAGGGATTCATCTAAAATTTCAAAGTCATCACAACAAAAGGGCTTGGTAAGTATACAAGGTACTTGTGGAAACATCTCTAACATTACTAGATTACTATGCAATGTATGAATTTGTGCAAAAATTAAAACTAACTACCCAAATTATGCAATGCTTCAAAAAATGTGAGTAATCATCCTTAAGATTTAATGATTTTCAATACTTATTTTTTTTTAGTTTTGCAAAAAATCAAACAAAGTGACACTTTTCTTCTACATGTAATAACATTTTTTTTTAAATTTCAAAATAGGGTCTTGCAAGTTGGAATAGACTAATAATATAGAGACAAAAGACTACAAAATATTTGTAAGACACCTATAGAAGAACAGGTTCACCCTAGGCCAAATGAGTCCTTCGATAGGGTTTTGAAAAGTGAAAAAATATTTTTTTAGGTTATTGTTTGATGTTTCTTTTTCCGGTTGCAAATATATTAAACAATGAATATTTTTCAAGATTTTGCTCAATTTAGGACATTGTAATGCAAGATACAATTGTGAAACAAAGGTGGAATTTTTTTAAAAAAAATATAAATTCAAAATTCAAATGTAAAATATAATATTTGATTGATTCTAAGATGCCACAACCTATAAATGATGATTTAATGTAAGTTGAAAACAAATAATGCAATGTTTTTCAATTTGAGACAATGTGATCTACATGCGAATATGTAACAACAAAGGAAACTTTCTAATGTAATTTTATATCAAATATGAAATACCTATCTAATTAAAAAAAAATGATAATGAAGATTTGATGCCAAAATAAAACAAAAGTATGCAAATTTTTTCTTCACTTTTTTTACTTAAATGAAAGATGCAATCAAAATGCAAGTAACAATTCTAGATTTTAACCACTTAATGAATGAAATATGAATATACATATGATTTAAATATGACTAAAAAAAACCCTAATGCAACCTATTATGCAATATGGAATGCCATTATTTAATTTCTATGACTTTTTACATTGCACATATAAAACCGTATATGAAAGATGCAAAATACTGCAATGCAAATCTAAACCTAGGTTTTGGAAGAATTCCAATTTTAGAAATTTTATAGTGTAAGAATTTTAGGTTCACCAAAATGAAACATAAAAATGTTGTGAATCTAATATTAATGTCTATAACCTAGGGTCATTTCCACATTTTTATAAATTTCATTGGGATATAGATTAATAAGGTGAATTATTTGACTATCAACATTAAAGGTGAACCAACCATACCTAGATCTATACTCTAAGGGGAACTGGAATTGATTAGAAATATTTAAAAATTATTAACTTGATTATTCTATATGCACTAATATCAAAAATGAAAGATCCTGAAGACTAACAATCAGAAACAAAACTTTTCAAGTGGATTTGGGAACTGCAAAAAACAAAAAATATGATCAAAAATTTGGTTTCAAGGTGCCTACAAGGACTCATTCAACCTTGGGAGAATGGTTCTTTGTTTAGGTGTATGAATAAACTTTTTAGATTCTCTATTAGAAGATCTAAGCTTCCATTTTCCCTAGGTCTCACTATCAAAAAGTCAGAAATAAACACTACAACCTAGTTTCTATGACTTGACAACAATTATGACAATAATGAAAATTTACCTCTTCGAGATATTTCCACTCCTTCAACCTATACCTTGCACATACACAAAGATACAAAAAAAAATCTTGTTTGTATGGGGGTTTTCCTAGGTCAAACCCTAGTTTTGTAATTAAACCATGATAAAAGAATAATGATAATGGATAAGGAAATAATGAATGAACACTTGCTTGCTAAAACTCACCAAACCTTCAATGGCTTCCATTAAAGGATTGAATTCAAATACATCATTCTAAAGAAATTGATCTTGCAATGCTTGATGGATTTGGACACTTGAAATGATTGGATGCTTTAGGATTAACAATGCATATTAGCCTTCGCAACAAATGACTAAAAAATCTACGAGCTTGAATTCTCTTGCAAATAATATTTTCTCATATTAAATCTCCTTAATGCTAGATGATGTTTCTTAGAGTAGAATTTATAAAATGAGTACATATTTAAAGGTGTTATCTCATTTCCCAAAAAATAGATTCTAAAAACCAAAAATTGCAGGTGAAATTTGAATCATTAAAATACTGCCAAAAACATATTAAAATGTCACTTGGGACTTAAGGAGGACCCATTCACCCTTGAGCAACTACTTTAAAGTAGCCAATGTTTACTCCTAAGATATGAGAGCTCTCTTATGCCAAGTCATATGTTTCCAAAATAGAGCTACATCATGAAAAATAAAGGATGGGTTGTCCCCCATAAATACATACGGGATCCATGGATTCAGGGTTAATATGTCTTTGCTACAATGTTATTTTAGAGCTCAGAACTATCATCATTCCCAAAATACTCATAGAAATGGAAGAATTACATAAAGAGAGCGAAAACAAAGAAAAATCCTTTGGGTCAACATGGAAGAGACTTAAATGTCCTAATGCTTTATGTCATCCCCAAAATTAAAACAAAAGACAAGTGATAAAGGATAAAATGTTTACAACGTAGAGAAGAATGTATGTACACATAGAGGAATGCACAAAAAGAGAGAGAGATACATCAAATAGAACAGTATGAGGGATCACATTACGCACATGAAATCACATAAAGAAACATGAGAAATAAAATAATGCAAAAGACTAGTAAGGCACATGTGATTCAACCTATAGTAGGTCATCTGCATCCCAATCTCAGTCGGTATAAATTGAAGACAGGAAACTAACCAAAGGGACCACAACAAGTGTCAATACTAGGACAAAGATAACTAATCCCCTTCCCCCACTAAGTGCAAGACAAGGATGAGCTCCTTGTGATAAAGAGAATAATTTGCAATGAATGTATAACATCTAATAGTGAGAATGTTATTATCCTAGAATTATTACATGACAAGAAGTGGAATGCATGTTATGTGATCACTTGGAAACAATCATCATCATCGATGTAAAAATCACTCAATGTCAATTTTAATGCACGAAACTCGTCAGTAAGATGCCAAAGAGTTCTATGATATATGTGATCTAATTCATTCTTTTCTTAGGTATGCTGCTTTTACTAGGAGGTGGAAATTTAATCCAACCTTTTTTAAGGAGTTGTTCTATCTTTCATTCAATTTATGTTTGAGTATGTAAGAATGGAATTTTTTTGAGTTTGTAAGTTTCTGTTGCTTGCTTTATTCACCAACTTATTGAGGTGGATATAGAGGAGGATCTAAGATGATCCTATCATTCTTGTTAGGAATTGGTTGTTTATTAGGAAGGACACTTATGTCGAGAGGAGTATCTTGATATCATATCCCTTTGGTTTGTTCAACATGAATTTTCTCTAAAAGTTTATTAATTTCATTCTCATTAGTTATGTCACATCCTTGGTTTGTTAAAATACTAAATCCTTGGCCATAAGTCTCTTCAAGGTTCATGGGAGTATTGGTCACTTTGTTAGCATAAGATGAATGACTATGTACTTTACTAGAGGAACTAGGTTCATTCATTTTTCCAAGTTTAGGTTTAGTCTATGGATCAATTTTAGGATGTAAAAGACCAAACATTTCAAGTTGTGTTGGTTGTTTCGTGGAGGGGTAAAATGATGCATTATTCTAAAGATTGTTAAGGAAATCATTTATGAATTCATTCATGCTAGCATCATCTTGTCCAATGATGTCAACTTCATGAGGAAATTCAATAGGATTTCGGTGAGCATGAGTGGGTTAAATTGCATTAGGATCATTTCCAAAAACACAACTTGAAACATCATCCAAAGAGAAGAAATATTTCCACATATTGCTAAAACAATTATCCATGTTAAAATTTTGACTTAAACAAGGTAATTTGTTGATTACACTATGTAGTAATATGAAAATGAAATCTTGCAAATGCAATTTTGAATTTAGACAATGCACTAAATGAAAAAAAAGAAAGCTAGATCTAATGAAATGAATGAAAAAAAAAATTAGGAAATTATAATAGAGATCTGATAACAACAAAAAAAGAAAAAAACGTAAGTTTTGAAGTTATAGAAATGTACATTCAGGTATGATCAGGGACTCATTCACCCTGGGGCAAATCGGTCCTAGATTAGGGTATCAAAACTAATTTTTAGAGGTTTTTAAGCCTTTTCTAATATTTTTCAAGTTCAATTCTGCTACAATAAGTTTTAGGTTCAGATTTTTGTAAATGCAATGTGAAATTTGAGTGCAAATTATGAAAAAATGATGACTTAAAACAACTAGTTTGATATGCAATTTTTTTTAAATTTTCAAATGCAATTTTATATGATCTAAATGATATGCAAGATGATTGATTTTTTATTTTGTTTTTTAGATTTAAAGAATGCATACAATGCAATCCTTAAACCCTATATGAGATGAAAATTTGAATGTAAAATAGGACACCCTAAATGAGATCTAATTCAATGCAAATTAATGCAAATTAATGCAAGATCTAATCTAAGATGAAAAGAGACTCCAAAATTTGAAAACTACAATAATCAAGAAGTTGGGTTCACTAAAATGAAATGAGGGAAAATAGGGTTTATCAAAATTAATCAACAAGATGATACACGACTACTTTTCACATGTTATTTCATTCAATTATGCATATAAGAACATCATAAAACACATATAAATTTTATAACAGTAAAAATGTAGGTTTTAAGATTATAAAATGATGGGCAGGGGCTCTAGCTTGGTTGGCTAAATTTTTCCTATTGCAGGAGGTTGGTCATGAGGTCTAGTCTCTCCCGGCCCCATAGTACCAGAGGGCATGTCATGCCAGCACCGTCGGTTATGTTAAAAATTTTACCAGGTGCACTGCAATTTATAGGGGGTCATGCTACCCGATTCCTACAGTAAAAAAAAAAGATTCTAAAATGATGTGTACCTTTTGGAAAAAGTGTTTTTTCGAGCCTCACTAAGGACTCATTTTCCCAACGGCGAATGGGTCCCTACTAGGGCTCTAGAAAATTTATTTTTGGGTTTTGTTCTTCAATATCTACACTCCCAGATCCTACGTGTTCAACTCCCAATAGTCAGAAATAAATTCTATAGAAGTCTTTATGTGATCTTGCATGAAAGATGACAAATTTTGTTCTCCACCTGATCTTCAATCTAAAACCTATAATCACACATCAAAGAGGAGACAATGTTGATTGTTAGGGAATAGGGTTTTTCCTTTGTCAAACCCCATTTTTGTAATTAAACCTTGTAATGAAATAGTGCATGAAGGAAAGATGAATGAACAATGTAGTGAGACAACTCAACAATCCTCAATTGAACCTTGGAGTAAAAATCAACAATTTTTCATTAAGTGGCCTCAAAGAATGTATATCTTGATCACAATACTTGTTTAGAAACAACACATTGAATATTATTGAACTGGATCCTCAATGCTACATCAACATGATAGCTAAACAACATGATGATGCACTATTCCTTTGACATGATGAAATAGATCTTGATTGTTGCAATAAACTGTAATAATTTGAACTTGAATTCCTTCTTGAATGCTCTATAATTCTCTTGTAAAAGTTCTCTTGATTTCTTATGAAATTGTAGGATTTCTTAGATATTTTTATATGATTTAACCATATATTTATACTTAATATTTAATCTCAAAATTAAAATAACACAAGCCAAAATCAAATATAGGATTTGAAATTATTAAAATACCACCAAAAGCACATTCCAAGGGGGGTGTCCTAAGTTAGTAAGGACACATTCACCATAGGGCGAATGGGTCCTCACATACCTAATTATGACCCGTTTCAGAGATTGTGAAATGTCATGCTAAAAGGGGATCCTAGGACTTAGTGAGGTCCCATTCACCAGGTGGTGAATGGGTCCTAGGTCACTATCCTAGGACACATTCCTTCAAAAATTAAAATATAATTAATAAATCCCTAGATTAGTGTGAAAGTGTAAAGATATAATTTACAACAACCTAAATAAGACACTATTAAGTCCATTTTATTAATTCATTCCCAAATTAAGGAAAAATGGATACATTTTCTATTACTAAATCCCTTACTAGGGTTTTCCATGTAAATCTAGTGTTCTATTATGTATTGTGTTTTTTGTCAATGTTTCATATGTTTACTTTCTCTTGATGCTTAATAAGGATCTTAAAGTTAATAAGTTTTTAAGGATTTATGAGGGTTTGATGATTTTTAATGTATAATTGATTCACTCCCCTCTTAGTTGTCTTGTGTGTCTATCATAAATAAAGTATATACAAGCTAGTGAAGCGCAATATTCACTAAGTGATATTGATAAGAAAAAACATAGGGTAGTGAATTTCTCATGTTAACCATTCTAAGAATTATAAGAAAAGCTCGGTGTTTATAATAAAACTTTCATAAGGTGCTACAACATATGATCAATACACTATAAATGCATCACAAACTTTAGTACGCGTGAACAATGTGAATCACATAATGAAATGTATGTTCCCTTAAAGTAATTGCTAATTACAATTAGGAGCAATTTCATTTAAGGGAGAAAACGATATTTGAAAATGGTAGGAAATGAGAGATTGTTAAAAATACCTATGCCAAAAATATGTTCCCAATAATCTGACACATGGCAAGGGGTTTCCCCTAAAAAAAAGCTATATAATTAAAAATAAAAATATAGAACATGAGGGATACATACATCAAGGGTCAATATAGATGAGATATAATATATAATATGATCATGCTCTGAATTGATATCACTCCCTAAATACTTTTTGAACTATGATCAGAAGGGAGGAATGACATTGTTACACCCCGTAGTTTTAGAACTTATTTACTTTTACCTAGTTGGGTGAAAATACTTTAGATGAGTGTATTTATGCTTTATGTGTTTCAAAAACATGAAGAATAATTATTTATTTAATTTTACGATTATGAAATTTTTTGGTTATGAAAATATATGATGGAAGTGAATGTATTGTTTTAAGGTAACTACTATTACAATGTGTAAGTTCGATGTAGGAATTGTGAAGCATTTTTTCCTTGATCTTTTGATTTTTGGCTTGTTTAATGTTTTCAGTTTCATATGTACCTGCACTCAAGTAGAGTTGTTGGAAGGGTGCACAATGCGCCATGTGGTGGATGTGCAACTTTCATTTTTTTAACCTTCCTTTCTAGAGAGAGTCGAGACACGTGTTGGTTCATCAGAGACTTTCTAAGGAGCCATATTCATGTGAGAACAAAAGTTTCCGCCTGTTTGACATGTCATCTCTTTGCTATGGGTGGATTGTGCTTCTTATGAAGTGATATCTTTTGGGAGTTATTCTGAGCTTGCTCGCCTTTTTATTTTCTTGGTTTTCAGGATGGAAGCTTTGAGTCAGTGCCTTTGGGTGATGTGATCAGTCAAGTGGACCTTTTTACTAGGCTGTGTTTCTAGGATTTGATCATTTACAGACCTCTATCTTTGCTAAATATCTAAAAAGCATTTAAAATGAGGCAACTGAGAATTGATGAGAAAAGATTGTTTTGGCCTAAACAAGGATCTACGATTAGATCATGTGCTATCAAAAGCCAACACCTGGGTGATCCCACAATAATGGGTTACAGTTTTTGGCCAAACTTGACATTAAAATCAGGATTTTTCACTAGACATTCACTTTCTTACACCTATAGTAGCTAAACCATTAGGGTTTTGAAGATGAATCAAACTAGTTATTTGTTAGATATTTTGTGTAGTTTCTAATTATATTTTTTAAAAAAAATTAAAAAATGAATTGTGAATCATTTTATGTAATTTTTAATAACTTATTTTATCTACTAATCAGCATTTTTAAAAAGTGATGTTTACTTCAGCCCACGTAACATTTTTTATAGATAGGATACAATTCTCATTTTTAAAATACAAAATTTTCACACCAATATCTAGGGGATGGATATTTTTTCATAATTTTTTGTTACATTTTTTTTTTTTAATTAATTTTCCAAGTCAGCATAATTATAATTTGGACAGAGGTGTACTTCGGCACACATAATTTTTTTTGTATTTATTTGAATTAACTTATTATTTTTTTGTTGGAATAAGGACATCAATACCTAGGGCACATGTATTTTTTAGAATTTTTTTTCTCTATTTTTCTATTTTTTCGTATGTGTGAAATAAAGAACTTGATGTTCATTAAAAATCCTACACTCACAAGAAATAAAAAATAAATATAATAATCAAATTAAACATATTTAAAATTATACTTTTTAGGAAGCTTATAATAAGGTCTATAGGCTTACAAAACATAAATTTTAAATGAATTCATTTGATCACCCAAAAGTTAAATCAAAAGTGGTTTTTTATTAGCATTTTGATAGGTGTAGAGGAGACTCGATTATAGGTATGGTTTAAATCTAACAAGGTTCTATCTAAGGGGGTTTGATCTAAGGGGGTTTGATCAATCCCTCTTTAATTAAAATAATTTAAATGGAAGCTTTAAAGTCATAAATCACTGTATTTTCTTAAAATATGTGATTTCACGCAAAAATCAGGATGTCCCAAAAAGTGTAACCCATTATTGTGGCAGGACCCACCTGGTAGTGATTATTGTTGTGTTGTGGTAGCGTTTTCTTCTTTCTGTAGCTATAAAAGAGATGTGGCAACAGATGAAAGGATTGGATTCCAAGTTTCAATTTCCTTTTTCAAGGAAAAGTTTCTTTAGTTTTCTTAGGATATAGAACTATTGTTAGAAGTAAAGTTGCAAAACTACTTTTCTCTACCATGTTATATCTTTTAAGGCTTAAACTATTGTCGGATTGGCATCTAACCTCTTTTTTAAAGTTCATTTGATATTTAACGCACAAACTATTGAAAAGAAATATGAGACTGTGCATGTACAACTTTTATCAAGCTTTCTTTGTTTATGTTTTTGTTCTAAATGAAACACTGTTTCTTGCAAGCTGAATTTGAATGGTTTAAGTAGCTGATTTCCATGTTGTATGCTCATAGAGTAGAATAGTAGCGTATGAAAATTGGATTATGTCATTGGAATTCTCTATTTTTTTTAAAGGTTATTGTTTTATTATATTATTTTGTATTAGGAGGTAGAGTTCATGCAATTTATGAATGTTTTTCCTATTAGCCTTAGAAATATTTATGTTTGATTAGACCTTAATGAACACTTCATGTGAAAATATTTGAGAGTCTGCACTATGCTTGTTGTTAGCCTTTGTTGTTCCTTCTTTTTCCAACAATGAGGGGTTGTGGTGCTGTGTCTAATTACATCAATCATAGGAATGGTTTGGCTTTAAATTTTGTAAAAGTGTTGGCACATCACCATTTTTATGTTTTGTATTTACATTTCCTTCTACCCTTTTCTCCAAACCCCAAAGAAGAGTCAAATTTTAAAAAAAATCCCAAAGGAATTTAGTGAGGTGAAAATTGGTCTTCCACTCACTGAATTTCCCATAAGACTATTAGAGAGATGCAAGCTTTGATGATCAATAGTTCTTTTTCTAGCACACTCAGTGGGACAAGAATTTTTTTGAACAATTAATTAAAAGTAAAAAATATTTCTTAAATCAAGCTAAGGAAGTAAACTGGAAGTTTCATGCCCAGAGTCCAAACAAGAGCATCTTCAAGAGGCCATTTCTAGTACTCTGAGTTACCTACCTCAAGACCTAGGATAAGGATACTTACAAGCTCTGTATCACTTGTAAGGAGCAATAGAGAAAGAAGTAAGAGCCATATATCCAAAGCCTTATGGTGTAGGAGCACCTAGATAACACTAGGCATTTAGGAAGTCCAGAATGAATTTTTGTTTTGATGTCTTACTTTGAAGGTAATGTTGACCATTTAGATTGAATTAGAGGTTTAATAATATGTATTAATCAGTAGTGATCAGTAGGTTAAGGTGTGGACAGGAAGGATGAGTTTTAAAAAAAAACTCATTTTACTTAGTTTATTAGAAAATTGGCAAAAGATGCAAAAATGGTACATTTTTGCAACTTTGCCACATAGTAATTGATATGTCTGACCAAGGGAGCATAACTGATTGAGGAACCTTATATAAGGTGTGCCTCAACCTAAGAGCAAGGTTGAAAGCATTGGTATTGTGGTGAAATTTTGTGAATTGAAAGAAAGACAGTGTTTTTGTGTGTTGTTTCTGATTTTTACTTCAAAGTAGAGCTTTCATGGATTCAAATTGTTACTGTGTTTTATGTAGGATATATTTTAGTGATCTCTCAAGTTTTGGGTACCATCTATTAGTCTTCTTGATTCGATTTCAATCATTGTTTGTAAATAGTTTTCTTTCACCCTGTTGTTGGTCTTAACCAAGCAGTTTGAGAAAATGGAGATTTAGTTCACTTTCCCACCATACAAATTGTACAGCCCTTTGGGAATAGTGACTAGACTCCATGTGTGTAAATATAGTAGGATTTAGGGTTTGTATGAGCACAGGAGCTGTTGGCAAAGTCTTTCCCTAGGCGAGCCAGGAATGTGCCCTGCTAGGAAGACTTTAGTGCAGAGCACATAACTTGCAGGGGTGGTTGGTTTTTGTTGAATTTCCTTTTTGAGAAGGTAGATGTGAGTATTTCCAAGATTTGGTATTCAAGAGGAAACTCCATTAGTCCATATGGTGTGAGGAACACTTAGTAGATTGAAAGCAGCCAGAAAAGGCCTAAAAACCCTAGTTTTTACCCAATTTCAAGTTGAGGCCTTGCACGGCAGATGAAGACTCAAGACCTCAAAAATATTTGAGAGGTGTTCTTATGAACCAAGAACCTCAAAGAAAGAATGGGGTGTTCTTTGGAAAATTTAGAGTAATAACCAGTTTTTTCATAGAAAGAGACCTACTTAGGGCTCCTAGGGCTAGTAGCCTTCTTAAGACATAAGGGAGCGTTTGGTGGAAGCGATGGCAAGATGGAGCTAGGAGGATCTTACAAAGCCATGATATGATGGAAAGAACCTGTTAGAAACCTCTCCACACTCTTGCAAAACTGAATTCAAGGTTTGGAGTAGAATAGCCTTTAGGGTGGATTAAGGGCTAAGGAAGGGTTGGAGACATTGCACCAAGATTGTCTTGTTAGGCTGAATTATGATGGTAGTGGGGTTGGCATGCAAGACCACGGGTACCTAAACATGAGAAGGGTCCTATAGGTGAAGGTGGTGAAGCAAAACACCAAGGAGGTCTTGCAAGCAAGACCTAGAGCAGGAATCTATGATTGATTCCTCCAACCCCCTTCCTATCACCTTATCTACTCCATCTGGAGGCTCAACCTTCCAAATCAGAATACATGTATACTTGATTCCTAGCAATATTTTCTCTATGGCTCATGTACCTCTCCCATCTCCTAGAAATTTTATAACTTTGGATAGTGGTAGTCCTGCTACATCTACCCAGACCCCCAGATGTATGGCCTACCATACTCGCTAATGCCCTCAAGGATATTCCAAAATTATCTGGAGAAGACTTTAAAACCCCTTCCAAACACCTTCAAAATATAGCGTAGGTATGTAGGGTACATAACATAACGAAGGAGAACATTGCTTTAAGGATGTTAGCTACCTCTTTCAAAGGAAAGGACCAATATTGGTATCGATCTTTGGCCTCGGGCTCTATCATCTCCTAGGATCAACTTGGAGAACAGTTGTTCAAACATTTCTTAGAGAAAGGAGACTGATCTTCATTGTTACAAAAACTAATCATCATCAAGAGAGCTCTGGAAGAGGCCATAAGTGATTCTAACACCAAGTTCCATAAGATCTAGAAAAGGATCCCCATGACTACTCGACCCCAAGTCGCGATGGTGTTCATGTTTTACCTAAAGGCTCTCAATTCAAACATCACAGTTATGATAACCTCCATGGGAGGGAATATTTCTCCCGATACATATGAGGTAGTTGTGCACGTGGAGAACAATCTAATTCATGTTAGGAAGCTTCTGCTGCGACCTCCGATGCTAGTATATGCAGAAATATCTGGTGGCATTTGGGAAGAAGCTACTCCAAGCACTTTCGCTACACAATTAACATCATCCATGTTGCAGTCTATGTATGCGTACCCCATCGCTCAAAAAATCTCGTTAGGCTCTTCCTCAATCGTGACATATATTAGTGACATGAAGAGCCTCATGCATACTTTTGCTAATGAGTTGCTCATTATGAAATTACAAAAAGCAACACCTCTAAAGTAGACTACACAAGCCTATGGTGGAGGAAAGTCATCTTATCAAAAGAATCCATACCAAGGATCCTCCATAGGAGGAGGTCAACAGACGATGTCTACAAACCAGATAGTTTCGGTCACCATGCCACTACAGACGATCAAAGATAGCCCAAGTAAAGAGTTGATTCTAGGCCAAAATAATTTGGTGGAAGATGAGAATGTATGGTGCTTCCTATGCAGCAATAGCCATATGTCCCAAAATTTCCCAAGGGGAAATATGCAACAGAGGATAGTGGAACAAAGGAGCAAAGGCATGCTCCTGAATATGAATGAATATGAATCTTCCAAAATGGAAAATGCTCATTTCATAGCACAAATGCAAGGAATTTCTTTGGAGAAAGAACTAGATATTGCACCCGATCAAGCTCTATTTCCATGGATGGAAGAAGAAGATGCAGTGTTCACAAATGAAGCTCCAACGACTAGTGTTCCACAAGTGCAGTTGAATTACAATAGAATATCTAAAAGGAGGATCATGGGAGAATATGTGCAATAAGCTCTACCAAGCCCTCAGCCACGTCAACCACCCCCTTAAGAAAATCATGCTCCATTGCCTATCATTCAACCTTTTCCATAGCTATGTGATCCGCTATTGATAGAGAGGGAAGAAAATAAGACACCAATCCCAGTCATGACGAAATTTTTTCTTCTGAAAACAAGAGAAATACCACCATGGAAGCCTAAGAATTAACCAGTCAAAACACTCAATGTGGTGGAACAAGTGAAGAAGGTGCCTGCTGATGTATCATTATGGGACATCACATCTATTCCCAAACAAAAAACATTGCTTTAGGAAGCATTAAAGAAATAAGAACAAATATTGTAGCTAGAGGTGACTCGGTCATGCAACCAAAGAAGAGACAAAGAATCTGTGTCACCCCCTCAAGCTCTGAAAGTAGCAGCTTATGCGAATGATATAGGAAATGTAAAAGAGAAAGAGGTAAGCAAGCCAAAGCCCACACCTTTATTTTTAACACTTATTGTGGGAGATAAGATTTTGCATAATAATATGATTGATTCGGGGGCTAGCATGATTGTCATGCAAAACAAGTGGTTGATTCCTTGAAACTTAAGTATGAACCCCTTGAAAAAGGAATGATGTAGCTAGAGAAGAAGAAGGTTCCGACCATTGGTCAGATAAAGGATCTATCTTTAACCCTCTTCTCATGTCCAAGCCAAACACTCACACTAGAAATAGTAGTAATAGACATTCCCCTAGTCTTTGGAATGTGTCTTTCAAGATATTTTACTATAAATCTTGGTAGATTCTTAGTGCTCGACTTGTCCCACCTAATATTGAGAACCAAGCACAGGGTGAAGATGAATATTTTGTCCAAATCTTTGCATCCCGAACACATTGTGAACAATGTAGTCCTATGCTTCGAGGTGGAACATACCTCCATCTCTAAACAAGAGAGATATAATGTAGAGATGCTGGAAGATGAAGAAAATACAAGTGATCGAACTCCCGAAGAAGAGGTGCTACTCAACCAATTCATTGATTCCGATCCATTTAAAAACTTCTATGAAACAAGGCTAGGAACCTATGTGATTTTTTATGACAATCAAATCTTCCCAAAATTAATGAAAGATCATGAGGAATGTGATGGTATGAGTGACAATCATCTATGGACCCTGTATTTTGATGGCACAAAGTGCAAAGTTGGCTTGGAAACCCTCAAAGCTTACGATTTTTAGTTCTCATGCTCCAACAATGATGCCAAATATGAAGCCTTGGTTCATGGGCTAATTCTTGCAAAGTGGATAGGTACAAGGAGCATACAAGCTTTCAAATATTCAGAGCTAGTGGTGAGCCAGGTCCATAGACAAGAAACTAAAAAAACAAAAGAATGAAGTCGTATAGACACTCAATTTGGGATCTTATCGAGAGCTTTGAAGATTTCAATATAAAAGTTATTACATGATTTCTAAATAATGTTGTTGATCAGATGGCTTTTGTTGGCTTACAATTTGAACTAGTTTCTGATCCGATCAAGCAGAGTGTGGTGCAAGTCATTGTCCAACCCTCAATTCTTGAAAATGATCCAAACTAGAAAATATTTGATGACGAGATCCAAATTTTTTCCTTCATACAGAAACTAGGGACAACTTCTAATTATTCACCACTAGGAGCAAAATTTCCTATGGAGCAAGTCATCCAATTGAAAGGGAACAAGGCTCCTCAAGGATTAATTTCTCTCAAAAATTTATTTGATTGTGAAGATGCAAGAAATGGAAAGAAAATATTCATTGCAGATGCAAGGGATTATGAAGAGCTCGATGTTGAGAGAGGTAGAAAGTTGAAAATCGAAAGGGAAGTTCCTCACAAAGGAAAGAGACTGAAGGATCTATGTTTCAAATATGGCAGGGTTATCACCTGGACCTATGATGATCTGAGAGGTTATGACTCGAGCATAATTCAGCATAACATTGACTTGGCAGAAGGATCCAAGCCCGTTCGACAGAAGCAAAGACCAGTCAACCCAAACGTTAAAGCGTTGATGGCACAAGAGATAACCAAACTAGTAAATTCAAAGATCATATACCATATCAAACATTCTACCTAGGTGTCGAGCCTTGTTCCAGTCCAAAAAAAGAACGGTGATAGTCGGCTTTTTGTTCATTTTTGGGATTTGAATAAAGCCTCGTTGAAAGAACACTACCCCTTGCCACTGCGGGAGCAGATCTTGCAAAATATGGTTGGATCAGAGATATTCTCTTTGCTAGATGGTTTCTCAAGATATAATAAAGTCTATGTGAAAGAAGCCAACCAACATAAGAGAACGTTTACCACAAAGTGGGGAATGTTTGCATACTCAAAGGTGTCATTCATACTTTCCAATATTTGTGCGACTTTTCAATGAGCAATGGGAATCTCTTTCAAAGGATTGATCAACCTAACTATCCTAATATACCTAGATGACCTAACGATATTTTCAAAATTGAAAGATGATCACTTTGATCATCTCCATAAGGTTTTCCAGAAATGCCAATAGTTCAGGATTTTCTTAAGTCCCAAAAAATGTGTCTTCGGAGTACCTCAAGGTAAGCTCCTTTGATTTGTAGTGTCAAAGGAGGGAATAAAAATAGACCCCAAAAGGTTTAGGTCTATAATAGAATTACCTCTACCAGTAAACCAAAAGGGACTGCAATCTTTTCTAGGGAAGATCAATTTTGTCAACAAATTCATATCAAATTTCTTAGGAATTGTGAGACCAATTACGTTGATGCTTAAGAAGAACCTAATTTTCAAGTGGACCCTCAAAGGTAAACAATCTTTTGAGCAGCTAAAGATAGCTATCTTTGTAGCCCCGGTGTTGATCAACCTAGAATTTTTTAAAGAATTTCTACTCTGTGTATAGTGCCCAACATAGTATAGCTTTGATGCTCACCCAAAAGTGCTAGGGAGATAATGGGGAGCATCCTATCGCATTCCATTCAAGGACCCTAAAAGGTTACGAAGCCAGGTATAATTTCATAGAAAAGAAGGATTTTTCCATTGTTAAAATTTTAAAGAAGTTCTAAAACTTGGTGTCAGCCAACAAGATCACTATTCTTGTGGAACATCCCAATGTGCGGGAATACATTATAGAAGGTGAGTTAACATAAAAGAGGGAAAATTGGATCATGAAGATCCTAGAATATGATGTGGACATTAGACCAACCAAGTTGGTTTGGGGAAGAGGTCTGTGTGAATACATTGCACATGAATCAAGCCATGAAGCTGAAAGAGAGATCAATCAGGTCTACTTGAAACAATTGGAGTCCAAAGAATCTTGGGTGGCCGATCAGACACACTATATGTAGAAGGGGTACTATTCGACTAGCCTTTTGTTCCATAAAAGGTGAAATTACCGATTGCAAGGCACTAGGTATGTATGAATTAAGGGTATATTATTCAAAATAAATTATGATGATGTACTGCTCTAATGTCTAGACAAGATATAGGTGGAAAGAGTTCTCAATGAATTCCATCATAGTCCCGAGGTTGGAAATTTCTCTGCCAAGACTACCACTTTAAAGATCATGTGAGCATGATATTATTGGCCCTCTATGTTTTTTGAAGCACATCATTTGTTGCAAAGGTGTACCTAGTGCAAATATTTTTGTTGGAAAAACAAAGAATGTCGCTTTTTCCCCTGAGCTCGATCATAACCGAGGAACCCTTTGCTCAATGGGGTCTAGATTTTATCATAATGATAATTCCTATATCCAGAACTGAACATAAGTGGATCCTCATGACAATCGACTACTTCACAAGGTGGACAGAGGCCATAGCCCTAATAAATGCCACAGAGGGGGAAATTGTCAATTTCCTTTAAGAGATAGTAGCTAGGTTTGGCCCACCCAATACCATCATATCCAGCAATGTTCGAGCTTTTGTAGGATTAGGAATGTCAAGTTTTGCTATCAGACATGGGATTTTTCTTAAAAATTCATCAAATTACTACCCATAAGGGAACGGGTTAGCAAAATCAACCAAAAAAAACCTAATTAGGTTAATCAAGCACATTGGAGTAGAACGAAAAAAGGATTGGCACAAACATCTATGAGCTACTCTATGGGTAGACCGGATTACTCCCAAGAAAATTCTAAAGACTTCCCCTTATTAATTGGTGTACGGAAAAGAGGCAGTGTTACCCATTTGCATAGAGATTCATGCCTTATAACTATTGAAAACCTTGAAAATTAAAGAAAGAAGTGGAATAGAAGTATGGCTAGCAAAACTCCTCAAGCTAGAAGAAGATAGAGAAAAAGCTTATAAAGCCATGATCAACCACCAACAAATAGTAAAGTGGTGGTTCAAAAAAAATACTTTTAACCCAGAATTCAAAGAGGGGAGCTTAGTGCTAAAGTATGATGAATGTACTACAAAACCAGGGCAACACACAAAATTTGAAGTGCTATGGAAGGGACCCTTCCGAATTAGTGCGTGCAAGGAGAAGAATGTGTATGAACTTGAAGATATGGAAGGTAACACTTTAGAGATACTGGTGAATGGAATTTATCTAAATTTATTCCATTAAAATATGCATTTCTTTAAAAAAATTAACATTTATGTACCATATGTATAATTTTTTGTAAATACGTTCTAAATTTTGAGAATAAGCCATCTGAGAATAACACTGAAGAAATGAAGAGGTTGTATTATATTATATTTATTGAAAATTTTACAATATAATGCAAGTCCCAAGGCTCAGATTTAAACATGAGCCTCTCTTGAGAAAACCCAAAAAGAGTAACAGAGCAAAAAGAAGCAAAAGGGAGGCAACATGCAAAAAAAAGTAAAGTAAAGCCTCCAACCATTGTCGATGAAGCAAAAGAGCTCATTATCGACTTCTTCTTCTTCTTCTTCTTATCTAACAGGGTGCAAAAAGGGGTTTAACACACAACACGTGGGCTCAACACAACATAGACCCAAGGCCTACTCGTCGTGACTCTGCATAAGAAAGTTGAAGTGCTTCCTCTAGGCAAGTCTTGGAATGTGCTCCACATTGTTCTCTCATAGCAGATAGGTGGCCACTGGCTGAGAAGAGTAGCGGTGCATCTCAAGGTCCATAGTGCAGAATTCAGAAAGGAAGGGAAACTAGGGTACATCTATTCCAAAGTCCATGTGCCTTGCAGAGATCCATGGCACTCAAGATACCAACGCTAGGGATGACCACTTGCAATATCTCACCAAGCCCTTCCATTAGTGAAGCATTGAACATTTGGTGGCACAACATAATTATCATATACTTGGTCACATTCAGGTCAAGTAGAGAGGCCACGAAGCATGAAAGGATGTTGTAGTTGCTCTGGAGCTGGTTTTCATTGTTGATTAAATCCAGGCCGACTACCCACTTGAACACAACAATGATAAGGCAATCGCATTTCTTGACCAAATGCTTAATTCGGTCACTATTGACCTCTCCCATGAAGCAATATTGTGGCCTCCATGGGAGGAGCTGAATAGGAGTGCCCAAGCTAGTAGATATTTTGAAAGAGAAAAGAACTATGGCGAAATGGAATTAGTGGATTGCTTGCTAAACTTAGGAATAAACTATATTTTCAAATGAATATGGCATAGGGTGGCATAGCTATATATAGAAAGATGAGTCAGGAAACTCAACCAACAAAGGGTCTATTTTTGACCAGATGATAATGGGAAAGTATCAAGGCAAAATGGAGAAGGGTAGATAAATCCTACAAAGAACCTAATAGAATGTCTAGAGAAATAAATTTGGGTGTTGGGAGTAAATTCTCTTCTATGTTGATTGTTGACATGTGTCCTTTGCTATCATCAGCACTAGCCAACTTACTAATGAGAAGTGAAATGGATTAATGCGATAAGTTCAAGGGTACCTTGTATCACCTCAACACGTTTCACATAGCAAAAAGAATTCTTTTCAATGCAATGAGTTTATTTGTTAAAAAGGCAGTGGGGAGAATGTAATAATTCTATTCTCGTAGTGTTTTAGGCATTCCCAAGGGATATGAATCTCAAATTCACGTGTATCACCTCTATGGAATTATTTAATGGACCAACAGTAATGACATAGCCTTAATTGTATGTACGAGTGAGCAAATTAATTGCACTCAAAAGTACATTTCTCCAAAGAAGTGAAATAGAAGTGGCCATTGTCATTGAGGAAACTCTCTACAAATTTCTCATACAACCATGGCAGAAGCATCGACCTTTGGTAGAAAAGTTATAGTTTCAAGCAAAAGGCCTAGTTTCGCTGATATCTTTGGGCATAACTCATTTTCCAATGCCCAAATAGTTGAGGAATGACCATTTGAAATCAGCAAGAAGGTAGTACCTATTAAACGCATCCCAAGAGAGGCGGTGCAAGATATCACTGACAATTTTTTTGACCCTAAGTTGTCAGCTATCCCTAATTTTTTTAGGGAAGGTATGTTTCAGAGAATGGTGGAGTATGAACCGTTAGAGGGTTTTGCATTCTGACTCTGGAATTATGGTCTACCATAGTTTATACTACCTTCCATACATCCATGCCTGGAGTTGGTCGACGCATGTGCCCAAAGATTCAATAAAATAATAGAAGCCATTGAGTGCAATAGGGTCAAGGTTATTGTTTCTGCTAAAGCCATATGTGATATGTTGTGTATCCCTACAACCTGGGGTGTTGAAATTTTTGATGAAGAACGAATGGAGACCTTTAGGGAAGAGATGGCCAGGAAAACATTTTTTTATGAGGACGAGGGAAAGGAAAGGCTAGAGAGAGGTCATCTTCTCTTTCCTCTTTCACATACAAAATTCAAGAAGAACACACAATTTGTATTCTCGATGTTGGCCTGGGTTTTTAGACTTGATAATGATGAGAAGGTTGATCCTTTTTAGTTCAGCTAAGCTTATGCACTTAAAAGGGAAAGTAGCTAGAAGTACTATGATTTTGATGAGGTGATAGCTGGAAACATGCTAGAACAATTGAAGAATTATAGTACTGAGTCTAAATTCATGTATTCTTCTATCTTGGCTCATTTGATTTTGCATCAGAATTTTGAGTGGCTAGGGAGGAATATACTAGTGTCTATGTTAGATGAAAGGGGCTCTCTCCAGCTAGTTTTTGTGTGGACCCATGTGCTTTCGAGAATAGGGGATTATTATTGGTTTTTAGATCACTTTCTAAGGCCAGTGCTTCAAGATTTGTTGCCTCACCCTATCGATCGTTTCTCTCAAGAGGTCATACAATGGATTAAAGATCCACCGACCCCAATGGATTATTTCCTAGGTGAGGATTTCACGTTTATCAGATTTCATGGTTTTCCCAGGGAACCTTTCTGACACCCTAGATTTGTAATAGACAAAGTTTTTGCATTAGAGGCATGCCGTCAGATTACCATTTTTCACAAGATCTATGGCACTAGAAGGAACAAAATGGAGATATATCCACTTCCCCTCGTAATTGCTAAAAGTTAGCTAACGCTGAATAAGTGGAAGATCGAGGGAGAAATCATGAATTTGTTGGTGCCCTTAGGCTTCGTCCTCATTTGTGACAAGTGGGACTATAACCTAGATAGGTTTTATAGTTTGAAACATGAGGTTCGAGAATATTTTGAGAGGAGGAATCTGACTCGAGAAGATGTAGAGGTGTACATTGATTTGGCTCGCATCCCATTCTAGAGACCAAAATGGCTAAATTTCTATGAACTGCAAGCAGAGTATTAGAGGAACCTCCCAATGGGAAAATCCCTCAACACGCAACTGAAGCGCAAGGGATGGTCAAAAAGGAAAAAGACGTACTTCTAGAGATTCTGAAAGGAGATGAGGTGCCAAGGAGCCTCGTTCAGTAACTTTCAGCCACTTGATGATGAATTCGAAGACATATATGATAAAGAGGTTGATTTTGACAACAATCTAGAAACGAACCTCAAAATTGACGACGAACAAGTTTCACATCAGGCTTCTCATCCTCAAGAATCCGATAGTCAGAGAGACTCAAGGTGAAAGGATTCACAAGCTCCGTCCTCCCACAGTGCCCAAAGTAAAGTGAAATGGACCCGATGGTCTCTGAGAGGGTCTATTGCGGTCATTGAAGGTAATGTTTTGGAAGAATCAATTGCTAGAGGATCAAGATGTACTAGTTCCGGTCATGGAAAGAGAAGAAAAATCTAAGATCTAGGTGCCGCTAATGTACTGGCCTGACAAGAAGAAGAAGCATAGTCTGTCCTACAAAATTTTTTGACTACTGCGACTCAGGTAAGTTTTCCTCCCCCTCTTCTTCCTATTTCTACATCTTAGGCTAATCCCCTCGTTTTGTGGAAAGGAATCCTTTTTCCTCAGACCCTAAGTTGATGATCCTAAATGCACCCCCTACCACTTTCAACGAATCTTCTGAAGCTACCCCGCATGTCGAAGACCATCATCTGCTGCAACCATTGTTGTCTCTTTAGTTTCCTTGTCAAGGGCCCCAATTGAAATAGTTGAGACCCCCACTTTATCAGTCACTCCCATCCCATCTACTACCAAGAAGGAAGCTCTCCATAATCCTATTTCTCTATTCACCCCAACTAGTTTTTCCCCTACTCAAAATGTTATCCCACCTTTTTCCATGATAATGCTACCTTTTGAGTCCCCACATGCTCATACATCTAAAGTTTCCCCTTCTATCACCCTTTTTGGACTACCTCATGGTGCTTCCATTGCAGCACAAAGAATTGATGTCCCTCAGACTCTTCAAGGAAATTTTGATGCTACCAAGTAGGCCCGACAGGACAGAAAGCAAAAATTATTATTAAAAAATGCCAAGATGCCTGCTACCAAGAAGATTGAAGCTTGCTTCAATGAAGAGTGGAACTCTCTGCTAATCACTACCATGAGGCCGCTCATTTCCAAGACTAAAGGGAAAATGTAGATGGGGGACTATGACATTCATGGCGCCTAGACTTGAATGAAACTTGTCCACGTGAAAAACTGGTCCTAGCTAATGCCACTCAAAAGGTGGTATATGTTGAGTATGAAAAGTTGGACAAGAAATTGAAGAAGCATGAGATAGAGTTGGAAAATGTGAAGGAAACAATGAGTAGAATGCAAAACAAGATCCGAGCCAGAGAAGTCAAAATGATATATGTAAGGAAAATTCAAGGCCAGCAAGGGGAAACATCTAAGTTTCTTGTTGAAGCTCAAAGTGAACAAGTTCAACTTCGTGCTGAAATGGAAAACATGAAAAGAGAGTTGAATGATGTATGATCCTGAACTTCTGACGATATTTAGAAGACCCAACTAGAAGAAGAAGAGTGAAAACAAGAGATCAGAAGGTTGAGTTCATAATTGAAAAATTCCCTTAGAGAGAGAAGTCGAATGGAGGAAATTGCAAGAACAAGAGAGACTTAGTTTAACCAGGAAGTATTTGTTGCACAATGATCTGAAACCCTCCCAATAATGAAGAATTTGTTAACCACGCATTGGGAGCGAATGACAGTTGGTGTTACCATTCTTGGGCCTACTTTACAATTCTTAAGAGATGTTCGGGAATTGAATGTTAAGGTTGGCCCGATGGTCGATCACTTCATGCAAAAATGCTCACCCTGAGTGCCAAAATCACATAGCTTCATTTCCAAGCTATGCGTAGCCACTCATAAGGCCCTAACAAGTGTGGGGATTCCTGATTAGCGGGTCACCTCTATAAAGGCTAATGAGATCACCAACTGTCACAAAGTTGCAGAAAAATGTAAAGAGTGTCAGATGACGCTAAACAAGTGGGTCATTGAGATAAGGAAGGACTACAGTGTTTTGGTTAACTACAGGTGACCTCCTCTTCTTTCACTAGATAAAGATGTGCTGACAGTTGAGTAGGTCACAGATGTAATCCAACACAAGATTTAGACCTATGTAGAACTCCTAGGTTCAAGTACAATGCCCATGGCTAATGATATTGAGTGTGATATTTATCCTCTTTCTTGACTCTATTATCACCTTGCAACGGTTTCTTCCAAATGGGGATTTGTCTCTCTTAAGGAAGTTTTTGAGCTAGAGCAAGCATACCAAAATATCCATACTCTCATCCTACCAACTGATGCAAAATAGGAGGCACAACATTCTATTTTCCTTAAACTCCAAGAATTAATAGAGGCATAGGTTCATGCCTCCGCAAGCAAAGACCCCCTATGAGTCACTAGAACTGTGAAGCGTTTTTGCCTTGATCTTTTGATTTTCTACAAGTTTAATGTTTTCAATTTCAGATGTTCCCATGCTTAAGTAGAGTTGTTGGAAGGGTGCGCAATGCACCACATGGTAGCTATGCAACTTTCATTTTTTTTAACTTCCTTTCAGGAGAGAATCAGGACCTGTGTTGGCCCGTCAGAGATTTTCTAAGAAGCTATACTCATGAGCTCAAAATTTTCTATTTTTTTGACATGTCATCTCTTTTTTGTGGGCGGATTGTGCTTCTTATGAAGCGATATCTTTTGGGAGTTTGTTAGAGATTGTTAACCTTTTTTTTTTCTTAGTTTTTGGGATGGAAGCTTTGATTCAGTGCCATTGGATGATGTGATCGATCAAATGGACCTATTTTCTAGGCTGTGTTTCTAGGATTTGATCATTTACAGACATCTATCTTTGCTAAATATCTGACAAGCATTAATGCAACAACTGAGAATTGATGAGCAAATATTGTTTTGACCTAATCAAGAATCTACGATCAGATCATGTGTTATCAAAAGCCAAAACCTAGTAGTGATTACTATTTTGTTGTGGCTGTGTTTTCTTCTTTCTACAACTATAAAAGAGAGGTGGCAATAGATGAAAGCGTTAGATTCCAAGTTTTACTTTCCTTTGTCAAGGAAAAGTTTCTTTAGTTTTCTTAGGATATAGAACTATATTCTGAAGTAAAGTTGCAAAACGAATTTTCTCTGGCATGTTATATCTATTAAGACTTAAACTATTGTTAGATTGACATCCAACCTTTGTTTTAAAGTTTATTGTATATTTAAAGCATGAACTATTGAGAAGAAATCATTGATAATGTGCATGTATGGCCTTTATCAATCTTTGTTTCTTTATGTTTTCATTCTAAATGAAACACTGTGTCTTGCAAGTTGAATTTGAATAGTTTAAATAGTCAATTTCCATGTTGTATGCTCATATAGTAGAATAGTAGCTTATGAAAATTGGAATATGTTATTGGACTTCTTTGAGTTTCTAAAAGGTTGTTGTTTTATTATATTATGTTGTATTAGGAGAAAAATTTCATGCAATTTCTTAATGTTTTTCCTGTTACCCTTAGAAATCTTTATGTTTGATCGGACCTTAATGAACACTTCTTGCATAAATATTTGAAAGTTTGCACTATGCTTGTTGTTAGCATTTTTTGTTTATTCTCTTTCAAAAAATGAGGGGTTGTGGCATTCTGTGTCTATTTATATCAATCATAGGAATGGTTGGGTTTGAAATGTTGTAAAAGTGTTGGTGCATCACCCTTTTTTATGTTTTGTATTTACATTTCCTTCTACCCTTTTTTTCCTACCCCAAAGAAGAGCCAACTTTCTATAAAAATCCTAGAGGTATTTAGTGCGGCACAAATTGGTTCCCCACTCACTGAATTTCCCATAAGACCGTCAGAGAGGCACAAGCTTTGATGATCAAAAAGAATAATATCAAGCCTCCTAAAGAGAGGGGAAGTATCACTCAGGGAGAAGCACTTGGTATAGTAACCTTTGATAAAGACATAAACTGAGCTTTCACACAAACTTTTAGTTTGGTCAACTCAAGATAATAGTTTGGGGAGTACCAAGTTACCTTTAGTCTTGCATGTTTTTTTATTTGTGAATATTCTTGCTTACGAATTTAAGTATTGAGTATTTTTGTAATGTGTGACTTATTCCTTGTGACTTTCTATTTAATTAATGGGATATATATAAAATGTTTAAATATGTATAGATATATGTGTCAATGATAAAATAATAAACATGAGTAAATGTGTGTGCATCAGTATATGAAGATAGATTCATCTATGCATGATCATGAATAGATTACCCATATGCATGTGAATATCGATCCAACAAGGTGACATATATATATTCTATGTATATATATCAATCAATATGACTATGAATATATGTCTTTAAATATCAAGGCTTGATATATATACATATACATATATACATATATATATACATATATATATACATATATACATATATATAAATATATATTATATGAGTATATACATATAAATATAGTACATATGAGTATATATGTATATATATTAACATATGTGTATGCATTGATGAAAAAGATAAGTCCATACTAGTATATTAATATATATATATATACACATATGTATATATCTATACATATGCATGCATCAATATGTGAATTATGAGAATATGTGAATCTATATTCATATATTGAATAACCTATTTTATAATCTTCTGAATTGTGATATACATATAAATATAAATGTATTACGATATGTATGTGTGTGTGTGTGTGTGTGTGTATATAAATGATAATGATTTTTATAGCATTGAATTATTAAAGTGCATAGCATTATAAACATAGAAAATGCTAAGTATTGTACATAGCATACAATTAAAGGGAATAATTCTTGAGATAAGGTAGTGCATAACCATAAGTAATGGTTAAAGAATTTAATTTACTAAAAAATAGAGTAAGTATAGCACTATGTAAAAGTGCATGGTTTCATATGCCAACTAATGAGTTAAGTAAACTGCCAAATATTAAGTCAAATGCAAAGGAAAAATGAATATTCAGGCATAGGAAACTTTGACCAACTCATTGTAAATAGTAGCCAAATGAATAGGGTGTGTAGGAAACAAGGTGGCACCAACTTTTGAGAAGTATGAATCCATTAGAAGTCTGATTTACAGTATGAATTCCAAATTATGAAGCATTATGAAATATGATAAATGGTCAAGTGTGCAGTTGGCCAAGTAAGTCAACCTGTAGAATAAAATTACCTTGCATTTATGTTTATCATACTTGTTCATTTGAGTAACGCAACCCATTCACCATGGTTGTGTATGATTTTACTGTACAATGATTATAGCTTCCACCTTCTCTTAATCTTGCTAAGTCAAACCTTTTGAGCTGTGATGTCTCCTTCTTGATATCGTATTTCTAGCCTTTAGTTACTGACCTTTGTGTATAAATAGAGGTTATATCTACCTCAATAGGGACACATATCTACACTCTTACTATGATTTTTTGAGTTTTTATCTAATTTTCTGAGTTAAGTGAGTTTTTGAGAGTTGTGAGGATTTTTAGAGTGGAATTTTGGTAAAGAGGGAGGAGGTTACTTGGGGAATTGCGTATTGATTTAAGGGAAGGTTGAGATAGGAATCTAGTTTGATCAATTGGAGCATTGCATAAATAAGAATGCTCAATTCTACTCTTTTATATTTTTTATGTTTGAAAATATTATGTGACAATGTTTTTCTTGATTGGGAAATTATATCAATTTCTTAATAGGGAAAGGTTATTTTATTGTGATACTGAAAGATTTCTTGTCATACTCAGTTTAAGGTTTTATCTTGCTTGAAGTGTTTGTACATATTACATATTAAGGAATGGGTGGCTATAGTGGGGTTAAATACTATATTATGGATTTAGCTTATATAGCTAATGATTAACCTAGTTGAGAAGATGTTTTTTTATTTACTTGGTAGAAGTGTCTTAACTTAACATAAAGGTTATAGGTTATTCCTGGGGTTAAGTTTATTCCATGGCATAAGGGGATAGCCAATGCATATGTTATGAATGGTCAATAAAAATTGAGCTAGGAAGGTGGGTGAATTATATGATGTACACTCTAAATCTTGGATGATGAATACTTTCACCAAAGTAGTGTAAGTTCCCACTGTTTACACTGTCAGTTCACTATGATCCAGGTTTACATAATAGGTAGGGAATGTCATATTTTTAGGTTTTAGCCACTGTGTGGAAGATCTAGAAATGTAGGACACAACACCAAGCTCAGTAAAAGTCAATTTTTATTATGAGGCTACCAAACCAATCTCTTTGTTGAAGGGTAGGGCCATCTACCAGTTTGGTAGATGTGCAAGGGACCGCAGTTAGTCCAAGTTTGAAAAAAAATAACTTGAGTGATGCTTGTCCTCATTAGTATCCAACCAAGATTAGATGAAGGGCACCTGGACCATTCCTACATCTATTTCCAATAAGCTCAATGGAGCCTTGTATGTGTATTTTGTATCCATATCTATGGAAATATTGTAAAAGAGAAGTGTTAGCATGCTATCATGTACTATGTAATCATTGTAGTGTAGAAAAATGTATCCCTCTACATTTTAACAATTTTTTGGCTCCTCCTTAGAAAAATTGGGCTTCGTTATGCCTTATTTGGTCCTACTTTGCATCCACAAGCCTTATTTAATCCATCTTCCTAAGGATAATCTCGACACATATCTAATAGCTAATAATATTTTAATGATTTTGGGTTATGTGTCCTTGATTTAGTGATCTGGGACTCATATGCCACCTTGGGTATATGGGTACTAGCTAAGTTTCAGTGCTTGATCTTTAATGTGGCAAAGAACTTAGCATTTCTTGAAATTTGTGTCCCAAGCCTAGCCTACTAGGACTGATACACCCCAACTGGTGTATGAGTCCTGCTTAGCTTGGACTTATTTTGAATTTAAATTCTTGGTGGGATTTTGTTCTCCTAGATCTGATGTCGGCTTGTAGTGTTGTAATTTCGAGAAATTTGGCATAAATTTTTTTAAATACAATGTTATTTTACATTTTTTTGCTAACAACTTTTATGAGCATTCATATAGCAATATTATTATCAAGATCATTCAACAACATTCAAAAGTTGATTATCAAGAATTTTGGAGCTATATTCAAGATTCAAGCATCATGTCAAAGTCACCATGCATCATGTTTAAATAGTTTTTAGCTAACATTTGTCATATAGATTCTTATGATTCAAGCAATCATTCAAGTCAATATCCATATCATACAATCAAGAGTGAAGATTTGCGTTCATGCCAACCATTTCATACAAGATTGCAACCATTGTTACAAGGGTTTGGTAAGTTGTAACATAGCTTATTTTTTCATTCATCATTCCTTTATTCTATTTGATTTCATTTCAAGGTTTGAATTCCAAAATGGGGTTTGACCAAGGAAAACCCCTATCCACTAACAAAAAAACATTTTCCCCTCTCGTTGATGTGTGATTTACATATTTAGGTTGAAGATACATTGAAGAGAAACATTCACGAAAGTTTTCAAAGTTGCAAAGTTGTCAAATTTGTCATCTTTCTTGCAAGATTATAGAATGTCACCTACAGGTCAAAATTCATAGTTTCAAACTCTAAGATCAAAAGGGAGAGAAGCTATAGGAGATCACTAGAGGATATCAAAGTTTTAGATCAACCCTAATACTAGGAATAAATCACCCCAACTAGCGTATAAGTCCTAGTATACTATTTTTTAGATATATTTTGTAGATACTGGTTTACTAGTTGCAAATTCTAGTTTGGGCCCACAACCCTAAATTGGAACAAAATTTCCCCAACTAGTGTATGAGTCCCAACATGCTTCGAAAGTCATAAATTCAATATTATAGACCTTGTTTCAAGAATATTTAGTTTTCTAGGTGCACCTTTGTTCATTCACAATTCATTATTCGGGTTTTGAATTTGATTACCTAGGTTACATAGCTAGATTTGCATATCATTTACATTTCTTTCTTTCGAAGCATTTTCTTAGAGGTGAACCCCCTTTTGTCTTTAATCACACCTAAGGAAACCATCTTAACCCTATTCCATTCCTCAACCAAGTCAATTGGTTGAGGGATCTTGGTTTCCTTTGATGAACTAGAGTGAAATAGTCCCTAAACCCCAAGTTCCATCTCTCAAAAGGTGGAACCATATTTCCTTTTGTTCAATAATTACATTGGAAAGTTGTAATACTTTGATATAATGCAATGGAAAAGTTTGGAAAGATGTTTATTTCAAATTTACATGTTATCCTTTTATATTTGGAAATAAAATTTTATTGCTTATGATGGTTAGATTCTTAAACTATTTTCTTCGGGTTAAACTTAGGAAAGTCACTATGTAGAACAATGGGAATGTTACAGATGCATGAAGACAATATAAAAAAAATTCAGTCAACATGGATGATACCTAATTGTCTGAAAATCCCACATTGTTCCCAAGAGGAACAATTAAAAGAATCTCAAAACATAAAGAAGAATGGATATACAAATAGATGAATGTCACAATAGATTCACTTTCTATGTATCCATGTGTTAACAATAACAAGGGTCATCCATAGAAAAATAAAAATAAAAAAACAAGTGAAGCAACACATTTTGGGAAAATCACATTACATTCAATCAAACCATGAAAACACAAAGGGATACTATGCGCATGAGTTAGTTTATAGAAAATTGTCTATATCTTAGTCTTGTAAACCATTAATGGAAGGTGAATAATTAATTAAAGAAACTACATGTACAATACAAGGATATATGTATCGGGTTCAACACATGGTGGGTCACTTACATTATGAGGATCATAATGGTTTCCATCATCGAGATTCAGTGATTTTAAAACATAAGAGATAATTGATTACAATATTTTTGTTCTTCCATTTTCCCTTTTGACTCACTATCAAATAGTATCATAATATATTACATATTAGTTCTATCAACATTATTACGAGTACTAACATCCATGTGAGTATCACTTGTGGTTAGTGATATTTTTATTCTTTCTTTTTATTTGAACAAATAGGGTTTGGCTTCATGGTTTTGGTGAGGATTGTGGAGTGGAGTGAAGTAATGATTAGGATGGATTTTTTAGAGGGGTTTCATCAAAAATTGGTTGTATTGATGGGGGATCATTATGTAAAGGTTTGTGATCATCAACAAGTTGATGATCCACAAATGTACGCCTTCATTTACATTATTTTGTAATTTTATTTTATCATGTGGTTCAACTTGTGAGGGGAGAGTTGAGGAATTTTCTAGTATTGGTCCCTTTTCTTCCTTTTTAGGAGCAATCAAGAGAACTATCAAATGTTGAGAAAGCATAATTGTCTTTGTTTTTTTTCTAAAACTTGGTTTTCCTTAGGAAGCACAAAATTAATCCCCAAAGGCTTCAATGAATAGTTTCCTCAAGTTCCTTTATAAGATGGAAAAGGGGTAACCAAGAGATGTATGCCAAGATGTGGAGGAAGAATACTTTATTTAGGTTAAGGTTTTTTTTCTACTTGTGGTGTAGGAGGAACAACCATCGAAGCCATGTGAGACTGAGGGGTCTCAAGAGGAATATTGGTAAGCAATAATTGGGATATATATTGATTTAATTTTTTTATATAATAAAAATAGGTCATCTTCATGGGGCTTACCAGGTTAGGTTGGTTGAGGCCAAAAGTAATCCAGTAAAAATTTACAATGAGAGGCCAAAGGCTTAAATCCACTACGGTAAATGGTATGTATTTATCCTTTGAATGGAAATGTAATAAATATATGAATGACTGATGGGAATGCATTCATGGAGCTAATCAATGGATTACCTAACTTCACACAAAACTACTCTAACGTAAAGATTACAGTAAATCAAATATCCAATGTTTTAGGTCCCACTTTAATTTTGAGAGTTATAAAACCAATCATAGAGTAGAACCATCATGAGCCTTTAATAACATTTATTATTTTTCACTATTGTTTTTGTAAGTTTCATACACATATAATAATTCTTTGATGATCATATTCACTACACACATGAGATCAATGAGTATTCCCCTTATGGGTTTATTATTAATTCTACCAATGATGTAAAGAGGACCATTAGGTGTCATTATAGAAGCATCAATATGTATGAAAGTTATATTAAGAAAACTTGAATAGTTTGACTTGTATGATGATGATCATCAATCATATTTATAACATTGGATAGATTATCTTCTTCACTATCACTTTGTTGGAAAAAAATGATTAAATGACTTGGTAATGATTTTGTAAATATTTGTAAGTTTTGATTAGTTGGTGATATTTAATTCATTTATTCTTCACACCAACCAACTAGATGATATTAGAGTCAATGAGGTTTTCACTTGGTTCTTTAGATGCACACATATTTTCATATTATGTCTAGTTTTATAGTGATGTTGACAAAAGGATTTTGCATTAAATTTTTTGGTAATGGTTTAGTAGAAATAATAGATCTGATTGGAGGAAGTTGAAATATATTCATGTTTATAAACTACATCATAATAGCTTGGAGAGAATCAAGAAATTGTGAAAATTATCTATCTCTTTGCCTAAATTATTATGGTGTTGTAGATGCAACAAAAACTTCTGTTTGAATCTTATTCAATGATTGAGTAGTATTTATCTTTATTTTTTATTTTTTTTTATTAGATGATTTGTAATTTTTTTGAGGTATGGCTTTGAATTGACCATAAGGATTTTACGAAGGTGTACCTTCATATTGGTTGACCCATATTTCGTAATCATAAAGATCCATACATAGGTGTGTGAATGAGGGATATTTAGTCAATAATATCTTATCTCAAGTGTTGGGTTCCAAATTTTGAATATGAAAAATATTTATATATTGGTATCCAAGAGATAATATGATATTTTTGAATAAATATCTTGGTATCATCCTATAAAACAAATCACTTTCCCCTTAGGTCCATGTTTACAATGGATTGAATCTATCAAAGTAACTTTTGGTCCAATATTTTCTTGAAAATGTTGAAGGAATTCATTAATAAGTTGCATAAATGATATAATTGAATTATTAGGAAATTATAAAAAAAAGTAATATAAGGACATGTATTTCAATGATCATGGAAAAATTTAGTGAGAGAATCTTAAAAAATTAAATCACTACACAAGGCAATAAGGATTGGCACATGGTTGTTGGGATCTCCCTTGCTAGAATACTTCTTAAAGCCAAGTATTTCAATGTTTTGTGGAATAGGTGTCTTTACGATACAAAATGAAAATGGGCTACATATGAGTTATGTTCAAGGATTAACATTTGCTTGATTTTGGTTCATGGTCAAAAAAATTTATTGCAACAATGCAATGTTTTGAAGAAGTTAGTTTATGATAGGATACATTGGTAATAGGTTTTGAGAATGTGTGGAATATGTAGAACTATTATTGATGATAGGAGGATTATTATATTGAAATTTTATTGGAGGTGAAGAAAATGGAGGTATTTTAGGTTAAAAGACAAAGCTATAAGGATTCCCACAAGAAATCCCTAAACTAGAGTTTAGACCATTACTATATTTCATGGTGGATGCTACAATTGGAGGTTTAAAAGTAGGAATAAAAGGTACAAATATAGGAGAGGAAACATTTTTTCCTATTTGATGTTGAGCATTAGTGAAGTCTTGAGGGTAACTACTTTTTGTGTGGATATTTGAATCTACTATATGAGCTAGGCTACACAACACTTCTATCTCTTACACATCATTAATTAGCTTCATAATATTTTCCACAAGAGGAAACATTTCTCCAACCAAAGATTTGGTGCTTAATTATTATTAAAGGCCTTCTAGGTCTTTGTCTATTTTTTTATGTTTATCTTCAAAGACGTGTGCAATAGGCACTTCCAATTCCACATGAATGTTAGGTCACAAAGAAGTCATAGGTAATGTAGTAGAAAGAGAATCACAGATATATTGTGTAGATTTAACTCATTGAATGAAAGAGTTATAAGACTTAAGTCAAACACTAGATGTGATTGTAGCATAGGAAGCCATAAGTCTTAACTACATCTCACATAGGTATTAGATATGGGACATTGAGTCATGATGCTCATAAATTAATTGAAATATTAAAGACACCTAAGTTTTCATATAATGGAGATAAAAATAAAGGGAATTGACAAAAACTAAAATAAATTTTAGAAATAAGAAATAGATTTACGCAAAGGTCATAGAGAAAGAGCTATGACTAAAATTTGGACAAAATTTAGCTAGACAATGGTGGTAGAGCCCTATACCAAGGGTGTCAAATATTAATAGTTTATTTATATCTTACGCTACACAAGTTCCAGTTTGAAAGAAAATTGATTTCTAGAAATATATGAATATCTAAATTATATATGTAAAGCACATATATGCATAAAATATTATGTTGCAAAGCAATGCAATATGTTCATATGAAATTTTTTTAGAATTTAAAATATTATGACTAAGTGAATTTATGTTGAAAATGATGAAAAGTAACACTATCTGATCTTTTGAAATGAAAAATAATAGACAAATCTTTATTTTTAAAATTATTTTCACTAAAACATGCATGCATATTAACAAATAAAAAACATAAGATTCCACTCATATTTCACAATGATAAACTTATGACTTCAGAAGTTTTATAAAACGTAACAAATTTCATGTTTAGTAAAATGTGATATGGGAAAATGGATCTAGGGTCTTAATAACACATTTCCCTATATTACGTTAGAGAGGAATCAAATTGATCACATAAGACCACTTGCCTACTATCCTCAATGGAAGAGTTAAAATTGTTGATTAGGGTTTTGGTCCACTTTGTGATTTTATTGTGTCTTGATTAGATTGATTAGGACAAATTTATTTGATTGTGTAAATATAAAACTAGGTTAACCATGAATATCTAGAAAACTAGTGATATTTTAGAAAAGTACAAAATTGCATCACAAAACTTGAAGAAAAAGAAACAAAGTGTAGAGATAGAGGAACTTGGTATGCAAATTGGGGCTAAAATTAATTGGTCATGGGTGATGGCACCCTAGAAGAGAGAATGGTTATTTATAGAATTTTTAAATAGGTTTGAGTAAGTTACATTTTGTAGTTTATTTCCTCATGGTCTCAGCTTCAAAACATTATTTATTCATGGATACTTCTTCTTGCCCTAATTTTTTGAAATAGGAGGCTTGATTTCTTTATCTTTCTATAAGGTCTTCAATCCTCTCCTAGATCCACACTAGACATTCCACCTACAAACAAGATAGGGGAGAAAAGGTTGTTTCATATAGGGGCTTGCTTTAGTCAAACCTCATTTTTGTGTTTCCACATCCACAATGGCTTTAATGATGTAAATATTTCCTACCCTTAATTAGGAAGAGGAAAATTGATCTAAAAAAGTGATAAATGACAACTACTACAACTTACCACTCAAATATAACATCCTTGATGGATTAAAGTCTTGGTACTCATCACATGCAAGGAGAATTTGATGTTTGATTTGAAGGTCCTACAATTGTTAGTACTCACAAAATAAATAGACATAAAAAAAAAAAAATATTACTCATGAACTTTATGCATTACTAATGAAGATATTGAATAATAACAAGTGTTGTAAAATAATTCTTATTCTCATCTTGACTACTCCTGATTGCTTGTTTAGGATGGTAAAATGCTTAAAATTTTATTAGGTTTTTAAATTGTGAAAAATACTTGTATTTATATGCATAAATACACTTTTCCACAAAATAAATTATGAAAAGTTGATAAATGAATTTGAATTTACAAATGTAAAAATGTTGACAATAATATATTCAAAAGAGGGCCAAAATAGGTTGGTCAAGAGTGTTGGTACCTTAGAATAGCCCAATTGTGGGGCTCTTAATGTGTTTAAAGAAATAAATAATATTAAATCCCAATTTTATTCTAATTTTCCAAAAAACAATAAAATAGAAAATTTATAAGTATAATTAGGTGCAAGCACATAAGGGGGAGCTAAACCTAGTGTGAATTTTTCAATGGTGATAATTTACGATGCTACATTACACTCAAGAGAACTTTCTTCACCTAAATTTTTTTTAGGAGTGCTTATATTACTCTCCATCTACTAAGGGAATAGTATCATCATAATCATTACTAGATCAAACTTCCTTTTTTCTACCCCTTAGATTTTTCATCTACATTCATTCTCATCTCTCTTCCTTTCATACAATTAATCTCTATAATAAACTTTGTAGGAAATGATTTAGCAATTAAAATATCTATAGAAATTTTTTAATTGTTTATCTCCCTCAAGTTATGTTGGGTTAATCTATCACTATAATACATATATCTAAGGCATGTAAAGTTGATCTCTAGAAAAACATGCTAGTAATGTGATAAGGTCTAATACCACTTTAATATCCTCTAAAAACTAATAATAAACTTATAATTTTTAACCTTGAAAAAAATCTTTTTTAGTTGAAAAACACTATCATTTACTCATATTTAACTCGATCTTAGTTACCTCATCTTTAAATTATTGCTTATAAATCAACAATTTCATTCCATTCTAATCAATAATGGTAACATATCACTTCATATTATTTTTATAATGAAGAAACAATATAGATGTTATTCCCACTCCCTTTCTTATTGTGACAATCGCTATATTATATTCATATAGTTATATAAGAAGAAAAAAATGCTAAAAATAATTATAAATTGGATCAATACAATTTAGCAGGAGTCCACATGCAATGAAGCTCAAATATCAAATTTTCATGAGACCGAATTCAAAATTCACTAGGATTTTTGTCCTATGGTTTTCATGCTTGAATACAAGTTCTCTAAATTAAATTTGAAAGGAATTTAGTTAACTATAGATGATGACCACAAATGGAAATATTCACTAATTTATCTTCTCTATAAAAAGAACAAGTTAGTGATCATGTATAAGTAGAACATTAAATTTGAATAGTGATCATAGGGAATACAAATGTTAATTTAAAAATAATGGTGCAAAATATAGACTATTGAAAATAATACATGTATTGTGAAGTTAGGAGGGGAATAGAAACAAAGGAAAAAGATTATAGGGATCAAAGGTCAACCATATCACAACACTCAAACTATAGGATGCAGTGTTATGTTTTAAGCAATGAGAATTCCAATAAGGGAAAGCAAAAATACTTGACAAGAAGAAGGGATGAGTAGGTTTTAGGAAAAAACATATTCAAGAAGGGAAAACAAATAGTAGATTAAAATAAGGAAGATACATGTACTTGATATGTACAATGTTAGATGGACTAGACATGAGACATGGTATTTCACTTGTTATGTGATTATTTAATCTATTAGTCATGAATATTTTTAGTTTTCAGCCTTTCTTTACTATGCAAGTAATTATCATTTCCTTTTGTTCCCCTACCTAGTTCCTGAGAATTCAGTGTCATATCATTCTTTATTATATTGAAGTTTCCTTTATCCTCATATTAACTAGTATTCTCTATTGTTCTACCTTTTTGGAAACTACATGGTCACTCATGATAATTTATTTTGACTTTTTTCTTGATCTCCCTTATGATTTCTCCATCCTATAACATAGGCTACCATTTCTTCTTATGTCCATTTTAGTATATTAATTGTGCTCAATAACCTAATTTTAGATACATTATTTTCTTGTTGACACCAGGTCATATAATATAATTCATTATTGTTATTTGTGAGTGCCAAGTTAACAAGCCATACCATTACAAATCTACCTTGAATAGTTCCCTTGACAATAATTCATTTCAACTGATAATTTAATATGTTATTGCATATTGGTAACTCATCAATCTTAATGATAAATCCAACTACATTTTTTAGCATTACTTATAAACTTCTCAATGGATTGGGTTGAATTCAATGTCGACAAAGGTATATCCACATAATTTTATTACATAAATTCTCCTGATATATTATCCTCATGGTTGTATGCATAGTGTCTTAGATGAAACATCACACTCTTTGAATGCCCCTTGCAATGCGCAATTGTCACATTGGTTAGATATACAACACTACATAGATTGGCTCCACCAAATATTTCTAATACTTTTGAGTCATATATCCTCTCATAATAGTCAATGAAATGAGACTGCAATATTATGAAATTCCTCTCTACCTATGGTGCAATTGAAAGATTTTGATGTTGACCATCAATGACCATTTGTAGCATGTTCATTGAGTAATTTCAGCTTTCTAATTAAAAATTGCTCTCTTCTAACAAAGAAATGTGTTCCTTATGAATGGATATGTTTCATTACTTATGATAGATCATGGACAAGGATGGCTTTTATGGTGACCTAAAAAATATATAGGTCATTGAATATTCGACACCTCTTAGAAATATCATCAAATTTCTTAGTATTTGGGGATTTACTAGTTTTTATTGGAGGCTTTTGATTGTATTTTACATTTGGCATCAGCTATGACTCAAACACTTATAGGTTGATCAAAACAAAAAAAATCATTAGAATAAAGATACTATATAAATAGTCCACACAATTCAAGATTATACTTTGTTCGACATTAATATTGTCTCTTCTTGCTTTGCTATAACCTTTTAGAATTGAGATGGACACCTTCAAATATGTGCTTAGAGTAGTTCTCACTCAACATTAACATCAACTTAGCTACCACATAAAGACATTCCTTAATACAATATACAAATACCCTACATATAATAATAAAAAATGTATCTCATTATTTGGATCTATAAATAAAAATAAAAATTTCTTAATAATTTAAATTAAATATGAAAATAAAAATTATAATTTAATTGAATTATTTTTTATTAAAATATATGATTATAATTCAAAATGAAACTTTGACTTAAAAAGGAGAAAGATTTGCAAATTATAAATTATAATTTAATTGAAGTAGTTTTCATTAAAATATATGATTATAATTAAAAATGAAACTTTGATTTAGAAAAGAGAAAGATTTGCAAATTAGAAGATCTAATTCTTCTCTCAACTTAAAATTGCTTAATGTAGAAATCTTCATTGACCTAGACTTATCTTTGTCTCAACCAAAATACTAGTCGCAAAGCACTATTTTTTGCACGCAAAATTCTGTTCACAATTTTTTGTCAGTCGGTGTTTAATATTAAAAACAGATATTTATTTCAAATAATTCAGCCATACAACTTCAGGCAGGAACTAAATTGCCTTGCAATCGTTATTTTTCATGTAGAACACCATAATTTAGAAAATTTATGTAATTTTATTCACGTGCATATTTGGCTATCCTTTATTTAACCAGAATCACTTTTAAATTTCGTTGCTAAAAACAACCACACAATGTACAAGAGAATGCATTTTCAGAACCGCGACACCGCACTAACGGACAACTCTCTATATACCCGCGAAACGTTCCAGAACCGTAGCCTTTTCTTTATCTTCTATCTTACTCATAAATTCACGCATGAAATGTGAGTATACGAAAGGCTTGTAACGCCTCGGGTTGTCGTCGTCCACAAGCTCCTCGGGCGCCCAGATTTCCGTTTCCGCAGGAAAAGCGGTGAAGAAGGCAATTGACATACGGTCTCTACGACCTTTACAAACAACCCGATGGTCTGCGCTGCGGTATAGGCCGTTAGTCCACGCCTGCAAACATATCCATTATTTATTGCTAAGTCGTATCAGACCATAATATTTAAGAGATAATTAAAATCGTACTTGGAGAGAAAATTTCCTACCTTAAGGGAATCCCCCACATTGACCACAAATGAATCAGAGAGAGGTTTGACGTTGAACCATTTGCCCTCTCGAGATCTTATCTGAAGGCCTCCCACATCATCTTGGTAAAGAACTGTGAGGCACCCCATATCTGTATGGGAGAGGACCGCCTCGTCCTCGATGGACCTTTCTTCCGGTGTATAACCGTTTATACGCAATGCTCCTGCGCATTTGTCGAAGTGGTGGTTGGAGAAAACCTGGGCATCCAATCCCAGGGTTGCAAGAATTAATTTTGTGATTTTTTGTGCAAGATCTGAGACACACGAAGCATACGTTGCCATCGTTTCGCTGCCAAAGGATAATGCAAGAATTAAAATATTTAGAAAGAGCCGAATCAACTGGCTTTTCATGAAGAAAAGTGAAAGATGAGTAACATACCAAAAATTTGGGTTCTTTTCATGACATATCTTTGCATACATTTGCTCAAACGAACCTGGACTGATCGAGTCTGGAATGGCAAACGACTGATAGTTTCGTCTACGGAAGTAACTATCTGATGGCTTACCAGTGGAGGAGGCTCTGTCTTTGACCTCCGTAGGCATGGATAATAAATTTCGGCAAACGTTCTCAGCCATTTCCACACGATCTACTGGAATTCCATGATTGACAACCAGGAAAAATCCCCATTCTTTGCAGGCCTCTCTGAGTTTGGCGAGCTCCGGATGAGATCGAAGGCGGCTCAGTTCTTGAGAATCAAAGTCTCCTGGAAATTTGGAAATGTCGACAACAGGGAGATCAACTTCAGATAAAGTGGCTTCAAGGGGAGAAGGCATTATGTATGTTGCTGCAATAACACAGGAGAAGAGCGTGATGTGTTTTAGCACTTCGTATTCGAGTTCCTTCCGTTAAATAACGTTCTCCAGAGGTGAGCTATTTTGGCCTGGCATGGATATTCTATAAAAATAATGACCAACTCTAAAAGTGGAATACTCCGTTCAGCTAAAGAAACAAATTCGAGATAGGAAGGACGGTTATATCTAAAAGAAACTAAGTAGAAATATACACAGAAGCTGCATAAAAGTTTGTCAAGTAGTCCTCATAGGAATCAACAAATCATCGGTATCCGCGACGGTGTCACCAGTTTTCTTGGTATTTTCATTTTGTGCAATTGGTGCGATGGAATTGAGGAAGCAATGATGCATCGAATGGGTTGCAAGAATAGCCTTGTGTTACCGGATTTGTAATTTTCACGCCTTCTGCTTTGTCCTACTCTTTGTTTGGCTCATTGTTGATAACTGATTCGAGAAGTTCGATTAAAAAAAATCATTTATTTTAATTTTACTTATATATTTATATATATTTTTCTTTATTTTATGATAATTGTGTAATTTTCATATGACCTTGTGTTTAAAAAGTTTACATGTTTACAGTTATGAAGGATCAAGAGTTGATCTATGATTTTATTGACTTTTAGACTGATGATTTAGTGATGATATAAAGTGGGGTTGCACTTTGATGTAATGCGTAATATGTTGTTAAAATGGAAGACAAGGTTGGGTTTTGGTGTGTGTCTTTGCTTGGTGGTTGTGGGCGAAGTTCACTAATGGATTCCTTGTTTTTTTATGGTAGAGTTAAAATGATCTATGATCATAGAGTCATTAATCATTTTATATCAAAGCTCTATGGATCATGCTAATGTTTTTAGTAGAAAAACTAAACTCTATTATACCATTGGCTAGCTAGTATAATAGAGTTAGGAGAGAGAGCAAGAGACATACTATAGACCTTCAGTAACATCTCTCCAACATTATTCATGCTTCTAATCTTCTTCTTAATTCTTCTACTCCTTATCTTAATATATCATTATGAGATCAACTCTGTTGACAATAATGATGCATTATATGAACATCGATAATCCTTCCTTCGTTAGGCATAACATCCAACAATGAACTTCTTCAATTCTTCTCTTCTTTGATAAGGCATGACATCTTGAACTTCTTCGATTCTTCTCTTCTTTAATAAGGAATGAGATAAAACCATGAACTTCATCAACTCTTCTATTTAGATAAGGCGTGACATCCAACCATGAACTTCTTCAATTATTCTCTTCTTTGATATGGTGTGACATCCAACCATGAACTTCTTCAATTATTCTGTTCTTTGATATGGCATGACATCCAACCATGAACTTATTGCTTTATATAGGGCATGAAAACATCAATGTTAGCCCAAAATAAATATAACAAAGACATCCAATGACAATGACTAACAACTTATTACTTAAGTGTTGACTTTAATTACACCTAACGATTCAATGTTTACAACAGCTACCAACAATATCGTTAGTGTTAACACCAATTAATACCATTAGTGTTAGCATCAATGAAAAAAACACAACCATTAGTGTTGACATCAATAATAACAACTTCCAACAATCTCCCCCTTTGATATTGATGGTAACACACATTACTCAATCTCCCCCTTTGAAATCAAGGAAAAAGGGCCATGCATTCCTACTCAAAGAGGTAGGACATTATCTGACTTTAGGAACAAAGGGAAAAAATATCTTCTATTTAAGTAGTAGCACATACTCGGGCCCATCTGACCAAAAACACTTATTCTTCAGACAACTATACAACAATTGCACAATTACTTTAGGACTCCCCCTAAGGGGTAGCACCCATCAATCTAGGAGAAAAGGATATAAAAATAAATTCTTCCCTTGGAAAGACATGACATTTATGAATCTAGTGAGAACAAGGAAAGGAAAGAACCTCTAGCTTCTACTGGAGATAGTCAAAAGTATCCTTTTGAAAGTGCCTTTGTAAAAATATGTACAATGTGATCCTTTGTAGGCACATATTCCATTTTGAATTCATGTTCTACTTCCTTCTCTCTTAGAAAATGATATTGGATTGAGATGTGTTTAGTCCATGAATGCATTACTAGATTCTTAGAAATGTAATTACACTTACAGTAATAGGTTAACCATAATTCACTTAAATCACATCCTTTATGGTCTACTTCATCCAAAGCACCTAAGTGTATCAAGAAGTTGCAACAACATATGTTGCTTCTACAATGGACAAAGAAAAAATCCTACTTTTTACTAAACCAAGAGACCAATCTATCTCCCAAAAGGAATGCACTTTGACTTGTACTTCTTCGATCATCAACATAACTATATGTTTTCTAGAACAAGCATACATTATAACAATCTATTATTTGAGAATAGAAAATTTTACCACATCAATTAATCTCATACATCAAGATAATATGCCTTGGATATTCCCACAGATCTTTATAGATAAATTTTTTCTTTTAGAGGAATGCAAAGCATCCGAAGAAGCCTTGAACAATGTTTCACTAAGCTAGACCGAAGCACTATCAATGATATCTTCAACATCACAAGGTATAAATACTTAAAAACTTGGATATGCAATCTTCACATTGTTATCATCTTGAATTTGGGACTGCAAGGAAAAATATATTTATGTAGAGAGATCAAGCCCAAAACACTTTGACTTTTCCAAAAAGAATGCATAGTGAATGCCTTGGAAAAACTTCTAAAACTTAATTTTCTAAAAAAATTATCTTTATGTGTGGTACACCAAATTGGAATGATAATTAGAATTTTGTACCAAGGTCCTCACATACTATCCACCTCCAAAGTTCATTTATGCATAGCAGATTTGCATACTGACTAATCTGATTCAAATCCTCCTTGATGTTGAAGCCTTCAACACCTTTTTCATTTTAGGGGGAAAAAAGGATTTGCAAGTGACATCTCCCCTTGAGATAATTCTCTATCTCAATTTGATTGAGAATCTTGTGCAGAGTGCACAAGAGTAGGATCATCCTTATTTTCATGGTCTTCATTCTAGATCTTTTCATTTCCCCATTTTTGCTTTTAAAGGGATTCATTCTTTTTTTGATACTGAGCATCTATGGATTCAAAAATAAATTTCTATAAAAATTTTTCTTATATCCCATATTATTGCATTTGTAGTACACAATATTGTTCTCTAGAATAGAGTTGATCCACTTTACCAAGTAGATCTGAACTTATCAGCCTTGTAACATTGTGTTGTAGGAAAAGCAGTTTCCATGGAATAAAAAAATATTGTTTCTTTGAGGTACATATGAACTTATGCTTGTTTTATTATCCATTCTTTTCCTAACTCCATAATATATAGCCTTATGCCCAAAAATATTCCAAGAGAAATGGTAAGCTTGAAAAGATTGATTGAACCTGTTAGAAGCATGTTGTTTTGCTAATGGAGATATTCTAAAACATTTTTCCTTCTAGTCAGAACTAGATCCACCTTCTTTCTTGACATTATAAATATTCTTTCTATCTCTAGAGGCATTCTTCTTAGTGTCTTTAGTTCTGACTCTTGTGTCTTTTGTTTTAGTCTTTTTAGTTGATTTCGAACTTTTAGGACCATAATTCTCTATTTGTCAACTTGTTCCTTTTCTATTTTTAGTGAATTCTTTCGAGTGAAAATTTCTTCCTCAAGCTTTAAAAATTCATCAATTTTGTCTTTTATTTTTATATTCAAGCAATCTCTAGTCCTTTTTCCTTATTCAACCTTTATTTTGAAATCAAAGATCACACCTTTTGTCACTTTTAGTTTGATTTCATATATTTTTCCTTCCTCGACTCAAGTTCTCAGATTATCAGATTCTTCTTTCGAATCTACAAGCAAGCTTTCATATTTTTAATTTAGACTTCTTCTTCCATTTAGGTCTCCTAATATAGACCTAAGTTTTCCTTCTAATTCAATTCCCCATTCATCTAAATTGAAGTCCCAACCTTTATGTTCCATATATTCCTGATATGAATCAGAGAAACAGATGTCTTCATCACTCAATGAGCTAGACTCCTTATACTTTTTAGCATAATACTTTTCATTAGTGGTATTGAAAGACATAAAGAGTGTTTCGTCATTTGAATCACCCCCTCATCTTGAAAGGAATGACCACTTTATTTATAGATGAGATCCTTCTTGATCTTGTATCTATTATTGCTATCCTCTTATTATTTTTAGGGACATTTAGATGCAAAGTGACCTATTCCTCCATAATTGAAACATTTAAAGGTAACTTAAATTTTCCTTTTCTAGTACATTTCTTTGTCATCTCACAAAGTTAGCTTTAACATCATCAAGATCCTTACTATGGCCAGGACCCTCATCTTAAATCTTTCTGTTAGCTTTCAATATAGATTATTTCTTTGGACCATCTTTACCAAAGTCTCTCATCTCAAAGGAAATGAGAGTACCAAACATTTCTTCAACCGAGTATTGATCAAAGTCTTCAGATTCTTCAATGGCTGACACTTTGTGACTGTAATATTTTGGGACAAATCTCAAAAAATTATTTACTATTTCACTTCCATTCACTTCTCCATGAAGAGTAGTAATGCCGGTAATAGCTTCTTGAACCTAAAACATATATTTTACAATATCTTCATCATCTATCATCTAAAGAATCTCAAATATTCTCTTAGAGATCTACATATTGGATTTCTTTGCTTTAGAATCTCCTTCATAGATATTACTAAGTGTCTCCCACCCATCATTGGTAGAATTGCAATTCATCACCTTCAACAACTCTAAATAAATTAGTGCACATAGAATAACATTCTTGGCTTTAGCATTACATTCATACAATTTGATTTCAACAGGATCACTAATAAGAGTGGTAGGAGCAACATAACCACTTTTTGACTAATTACCAAACACCAAAACAAAGAGAGTTTGAGTCTCCTTCCATTCTAACTTTCCAATAGGATTAATTAGTCACATCAATACTAAGACTGGTGTATGAACCATCATGTTCCATCCTAGATCTTTTCCTCAAGTTGTTAGGCTTCTACAAAGAAATGTGGCTCTGATACCAATTGTTGAACACTTTTGGAGACTTAGACGGGGGGTGAATCAGTCAACAAAAGAACTTAACCCCTTCCATAACTTGAAAATTTCAACACAACTCAAATTACTTTAGTAGATAGAGATAGAACTTTAAGCAGTGCAATAATGGATAAGACTATAACAATTTAAATCTTTAACACCTTCAACAAAATTTTCCAATGAAAGATATAGAGAACACAAAAAATGCACAAGGAGATAGTAGATTTAATTGGAAAATCTAATGAGGTAAAAACCATAGTCAAAGTAAACTCAAAATATAAGCCTCACTACCAAAAGACTTGCAAGAAGGATCACTGCCTTAGAGCATGATACAGAAAGGACTTGCGGCACTGAAGTACAACCCAACTCTAGGAGCAAGATACAAGGACCTGATGAGATTCACTATCTCACAATAGGATATAATATGATTTAAATAGAATTTCAAAGAATGCCAGCACAACTCTCTATCGACTAAGGCGTTCAAGCACAATTGACCTTTTCTTTCATAATATTTAGCACAACACTTCTTTAATCTTGAACACTTCTTCATATTTTTGTAATCAAAACAATCTTGCATTTTTATTATTTACAACACTTGAATTCTTCAATTAGGTCGACTAGGAAGAGAATAAACAAGGAATATAACTGGTTGGCCACAAAAAACATAATGCAGTCATATCCTGAAGATAGAGAGGACCGAGACAATATTAACACTTCTTTCAATGTGATCAAAAAATATTTATAAATAGGTGCACATTAACGTATGATGACATCAAGAAAACATGTGGATGAAACATTTAAAGCACATAAACTATCAACCCATAAACACTCATTCAATTGAATTTACTTGATGGGGTCCTAAAAATGATAAGTTTGGACCCAAATATATCATTACACATCTTCCATTATTGTTGTAGCCCCCAAGCACATGGCATAAGAAAAGGAACATGCCATGTTGACTAGGTATCCACTAATAACCCAAAAATCCAACTTGTTAGAAAACAAATTGTCCTCTTCGAATAATAAGATATAATGACTCAAATATGCCCAACAATGAAGACAAGTCAGTTACCAACAACTCGAGAGTTCACTATTGAATTGGTGATCTTCCTCTAAATTTTGGAGGTACAGCTCCCTCTTATGATCTTCAATGAATTGAAAGAACATGAAATGAAAAAATGTTTGCTTTTAACCAAAAAGTAGAAAAGTCCAAACTCGATATCAGGAAGAATCTCGATATCAGATGCAAGATACAGATACTAAGATACTTGCACAACAACTAGCTTAACTTGTAAACCATGGGGAATTAAAATAATGAACTCGATATTATCTGAAAAACAAAATCTATCATCAAGAAAACTGCATCACTTATACAAAGATAAGATATTGCATTAAGATGCTCTCAACACAAAGATTTAAGAACCCACATCAACTTAACAATCTAAATGCACAAAGACAGATAGTGATTTCATTCACAAAAAATAGTAGCAAAGTCTAAATATAATATTGAGTTATCAAAAATGATGCCTCTCCTCTCGTTCCATCAACTGTAGAAAAAGAAAATCCCCCCATTTTACATCAAAAAAACTCTTTTATATCTTCTTTTCTTGCTATTTGTAATGGTTTCTTCATATTACAAAGAAACTCTTCAAGTTTCCCCTCCTCGCTAATCGTAACTACTTCTTGGAAAATATTTAAGAAGCTGTTCAAATTCACCTTCCATATTTTGGTATGTTTTCTTCAGAATTGCGAAAGGAAAGTGAATCATTCTTAAAATGGTCATCTTTATATGTATCTTTCCTTTTACCAAAATGTTGGATTCATTAAAAGAAATAATATTTCATGAAATTAGAAACTCCAATATATTAATTCTCTTGATATCAACTATATGGTCCCATGGGGTGGCTCGGGCTTCTATTTTCATGGATCAAGCGGTCCCATGAAGCAAAATAATTTATGCTATAGGATTAATTGGAATCTTTTCCTAGAAAATAACAGCCCCTACCTTTTAGGAGTACAAATTTTAGTGGGTGAAATTGAGGTGGGGCTAGAAATTGCCCCTACAACTTAGGAAATTTTTAGGAATTTTTTTCTGTCACTTGTCTATCACTTTAAATTCTAAATTGCTAAAAAAAAAAAAAATGAGAGAATTTTTATTTATTAAGTAATTTTTATCACAATACTCCAGTTCGTTCCTTAAATTTTGGAGCTCAAACTTTTAAGCTAAATTGCAAAAATGAATTCATGGGACCACCAGCTTTAAAATATTCCTAAAAAATATTAAGAAAACCCACTGAATTTTTTTAGGAAGCCCACCTCCATCGGACCTTACCCTAATTGGTACATGCAATAGCTATTTGATCTTCCATCCTGTCACTATGGTTTGAGTGTCCTCCACATTTCAGGTCTAAAGGTTTTGAGCTTGGCTTTACATCTGATAGTTTCATTTTCTAAAAGGTTTGTAAGGTCTCTTCAAATATTCCATTTCGACCAATGCACAAATTTTTTATCTGTTTATATTGATTTTTGGAAATCCGGCCATAACTCCATTATTAGGGTAATAAAAAACTATGTTGTATTATGTCATGACAATAGAAATTTTATTATATTACTCAAACAATTCTTATGAGCCAAGAATTAAAAGGTTCTTTCTAATGTTGGGACTCCTTTGTCAAACTTTTACTGCACCCCCTACTCTTGAAAATTTCATGCAAACTGTCTTGCTTCACCAAATGCCATTAATGAGATTTCTCTTCCTTTCTTAATAAGGTTAAAAAATGGAAACAAACTAGGTCCCACTATTGGAACAATAACCACCACTTTCGATATTCAGACACTTTGATGATGTCACATATGTGTACTACCGAAATCCTTTGACTCCATCAATTTCTCAAAGATAGGCGCTATATTGTATTACTAATAGTTGGGTTGAATCCAAAAATGCTACCTAAGCACAAGAATCCATAGCTTCTAATATAGCTGAAAAAGGGACACTAGTTTTCCCTTGGGCAATCAACATTTGCTTCATTTTTCATCATTTGTGAATTCGAACTGATTTATAACAATTAGGATATGGTCCCATGGAGGGGGGGTTCGTAAAAAATTTCAGCGGGTGCTGCTCAGAGTTTTTAGGAATATTTTAAAGCTGGTGGTCCCATGAATTCAGTTTTGCAATTCAACTTAAAAGTTTGAGCTCCAAAATTTAAGGAACAAACTAGAGTATTTTGATAAAAATTAATAAATTAACAAAAATTCTCTCATTTTTTTTGTTTTTTTATGAATTTAAAATTTTAAGTGATACACAAGTGCTGGAAAAAAATTCTAAGCTGTAGGGGAAATTTCTAGCCCCACCCCAATTTCACCAATTGAAAGATGCATTCCTATACTATAGGGGCTCCTATTTTTCTGGAAAAGATTCCAATTAATCCTGTAGCAATTTATTTATTTATTTCCATGGGACCTCCTACTCCATGAAAATAGAAGCCCAAACCCCCCATGGGACCGCTCAGTTAGCATTTTTCATTTGTGTCTAGCTGAGATTTCTTAAGGCATTTTTAGGAATTTCCTTTTCTGTGCATAATCTGGATTTACCATGTTCCATGACATATTTTATGGTGCCTCCCATGTGTCCCACATTTACATACATATGTCATGGCGATTCTCCAAACTAAGCGGTATTTTTGCTGGTTCTCCAAACTAAGGGGGTGGCCGGTGTACAGGTTCCAATAACCTCCAAAATCTCCGCCAACATAAAAAATGTGAGATCTTTTCACACTTTGTCTCAATATCCATTGATAACCCTGGATTGACCTTTCTAACTTGGCAATAATTGAATGCTCGGGACTGTGTGAAAGATGTGGCTCTCGCGCCACAATATTGGTGTATACTCAATATATGAACTCACTATAATATGTTCTTATAGCTTGTCGATCGGCCATTAAGAGCATACACTGAAAGTTTGCAACATGCTTTCGAGTGAGATAACATAGTGAAGTCGAGAACTAGGACAATGATGCTAAAGAGTTCACAACGACTGAACTTTGAATATGCATTTCCTCTAAGGCGTGGAAATCCTGTAATCATCATTTTGTGATCATGTGCCAAGAACCACATTTTCACATTCGATATGATCTTGAATATTCAAACTTGTATCATTTGATAATGACCTTCCTCAATTATTCCGAGTATCGATAGTCTTTTTGACTCCTCCAACTCTCCCCAAGTATTTGAGTTTTTCAAAGAGTAAGGATGCCTCAACCAAAAAAGTGATCTCTCCAACAAGTTAAATCCTATGCAGTTGTCTTTGCACTTCTGTAAATACATTACTATCTTGAAATGCCTAACAATAGGATGTTTTTATTTGATGAGACTGAATATAAAGGGGGAAGGTTCAAAAAAATTTGAATGGCCAAAAATAGGGGTAACAGTGGCTCTGTCTGGGGAATGCATTTTCTCCGAGAATGCAGAGAACTCCAGCATCTCTGATATAGATCAGTGCTAAGTCCATTGGGCTACAGAGTCTACTAGTCATCATTTTCATGACAACCAGTAGAATTTCCCGCCTTATCCATTTAAACTGAAACTTTCTTTAGGTTAATGACATTTATAAGCACTTCACATCATAGATACCAATATCTAGTTCTCCATCGATAGTCTCAAACATTTCATATGCTGCAACTTGTCCTACTGCAATTGTAGTTTTAAAAAAGGTGATGTTTGGCTCAAACATATGCCTCCCTTTATAACTGCAAACATGATATCAACCACCTAGCCACCGTTATTAAATATGATCCATATCAAAGAGACAAGACATATCTAGTGAGCACGATGGATAAAATAGACTTGAAACCAAAACCAAGTTCTGCCAATTCTTGCGTCACTAACCGTTAAGCTATTTTCATTTTTCTCTCATAGATTTTAAACTTCTACTTCAGGTCCCTATTTACTGCATATTTGTCTTTGAACATTTATCAAGTAGTCCTTATGCCTTCGATTTCTTTAACCTTTGTATGAGCATCCTTTAACTTAAATCCAATGAATCATAAGACTTTTCAATACCAGTCCCTTCACCAATGAGACCCAACATAATTTGCTCTGTATCATTCTCACTGAGGAAAAACAAGCATATATGAAACATTCCCTATGCCTATTCCAACATAAGCTGCATATTTCTTATTTGAACAAATTCAAAGATCCCTCTGCCAAACCACTCCACCTTGTTAAAATTCTTATCTATCCCAAACATTCAGCCAATGCATGAAAGAAGTTGAAGCTCCTTGTTTGGTCCTACATTGTATTACATAATTAGAATTCATGTTCAATATACCCAAAATGTAACATCAACTTTCAACCAAAGATATTTCTTTCATGTTGCTCAAGATTGTCATGAAAAATTATTTTATTTGATGGTGACAACTCCATTCTTGAAGAATAACGAGTTTTCTTGCTCACCTTCTCAATTGATTCATCTATCTTACTATATTCTAATTAGCTAAAAACCTACAAAATTTCATGAGGTGATATGTCATGTTAATATTTGACGTGCCTTGTCTAATCTTTCATACTGTACATAAATTTCCAGCTTATAGTTTTCAACTGATGCTTTTATATCAACTAGTCATCAACTCCATGCCCATTTTTGGGTCTACATCTTCAAAGTCAACATTAGAGCTATAAACAATCCTTTCAAATGAAGAACCAACTTCCATTTCCAAAGGAAGCTCATTAGTTTTATAAGGACTTATGGAAACACATTAAGGTTTGATGCTCAAAAGAAGGCCTAGGTTTTTCATTCTAGGAAGATATCATATGCCCAAAATTCTCTTTCGTTTCACACTGTCTTAGATGTAACTCTAAGATAAAATTACAGCCTCTTCAAAGAACTTTCACATGAACAAGATGCTTCACAATTAGTAGAGTGTATTATTTCCTTCACAACATTCCTTGGCAGAAAAGTTGGGGCTCGAACATAAACATTATTCCTTTCTTTGACAGTTTTGACACCTTCTCCCATTTCAATTTTTGCACACTTTCCTGCAACCTTTCATGAATACATAATAGTTTTGACTTTAAATGCCAAAACCCTAGGCTAGAGCCAATGAATTTTAGTGTCACTAACAGAGTTTGTAATTGTTGCAATTTGATGACACTATATACCAGCTTTGAAGACATTCTGCTAGTAAGACTTCGAGTGAAGATATCAAATTGAAAAGAAGAAAATATTATGTGTACCATCTTTTGCTTCTAGGGTTTTGGACCTAAAAGGAGAGAGACAACAATTTTCAACCTTGCACTCAAGAATAAAACCTTGAGATTTCAATGCAAAGGAGTTTGAAATCTAGCAAAGGGAGGTTTTTATGGATTAAATGATGTATAATGAAGGGTTCATCACCAAGTGTAGACCCATAAAAGACAATGAATTGGAAAACACAATGTGATACACAAACTAATGCTAAAATACTTAAAAGGGTAAACAAATTGTACTGAAAAGCTATGAAACATAAAGTGTGCACCTGAATGACTGAAGAAGGAAGAATGGAGGTCTGAATCATTGAATTTTTTTTTATTGAAGTTGACAATGACTCATACACCAGGTTGGGAGAATCAATCCAGTTTTCGGGAAAATGTGTAGGAGTAGGTTTCAACCAAAAAGGTATCCAAATATGAAAAAATCCTATTTAGGCCTATACATTGGGACTCATTCACCAATAGTGGTGAATAAGTCCACTTCTTCTTTTTTGGAAATTCAGAAGTGGATTATATGCCTCTCAGTCTGCTCTATTCTTCTTGACTATTTTCCATATCCAAAACTACAAAATACCACCTATAGGTCTTCTCCAAGCTTTGACAAGGTTTGATGATGACTTTGAAAACTTTTCTCCACTTTTTCTTTGTAGAAAATATGCAACATAGCTCTAAAAATCACATGCAAGAAGAGGGGAAAATGTTGTGGGGTTAGTGAATAGGGTTTTTCCTTCATCAAACCCCTTGTTGGTAATTAAACCTTGAAATAGGATGAAATATGTAAAGATAATGATGAATGAACAAGAGAAAATGTTGAAACTTGCCATACCCATGATTTTGATGAATCTTGAACAAAACACTTGCTTGAAACACAAACCCTACTCATAATTGTTAGCTCTGAAACATCACAATGCAAGCAATCATTGACATGATGATTGATACTTGAATATGCTCTCGAAATATTGATAATCCACCCTTGAAATGCCTTGAATGCTCTTGTGAATGCTTAATTATCTCTTGAGAACTCTCGAGTGCTAGGTGACTTGATTGATTGATATGATGAAATGAGAGAAAGAACCTTGTATTTATACTTAATTATGCAAGAATTCTTGCATTTATAACACTACAAGCTGACATCAGATCTAGGAGAATAAAATCACATTAGAAATTTGATTTATATTTTAGTTTTGGTCACATAGGACTCATTCACACAAGGTGGTGAATGAGTCCCATCACACATAATGTATGGGACAAAAAATTAGAAGTGATTAGAAATGTGTGAAACTTGCATCAGGGCCAAAAAGACCTAGGTGGGACTCATTTTCCCAAGGTGGAAAATGAGTCCTAGACACTAGATCTAGGCCACACAAGCCAATAAAACCTAAATTATGATTGGTTACTAATTTGTGTCAGGATTATCCTCAAAAAGATGCATTAAATGAGGCTTGTAGATGAAAAATAGGGCCAATTAAAGAATAAGAAAGCCAAATTATTAATGATAATCCTAGAGAAGTGTGAAAGTGTGTTACAACACTCTACAACACTCCAAATAAGGCAAGATTAAGGTCAATTGTGATTAAAGTTATTTTTATTATGCTTAATGAATTGATAAAACCCTAGAAAAGTGTGAAAGTGTGCTACAACACTTTACAACACTTTTTCAAGGCACCATAAAATTCCATTAGTTCACAAGGGCCTAATACCTAATGTGAATGTGTTATCCACATTACAACACTAAATCAAGGCAACATTAACCCAAAATCCATAAGGAGGACCCAAACGAGTGCAAGAAATGTCAAAGGACCAATTTTTTGACAATACATTTAGCCCCCACTTTAGTGAGAGGATGAAGTTGCTTCAAACACACACTAAAGTAGACAAAAACACACCAAGAGGGGTTCCAATGAACCCATGCTAGCAAGATGATATGACAACAATCAAGAGGGGTGATCAAGCCCCCAGGACCAAGATCCCATGGAAAATCAACACAAGCACAAAGGAGCACACATGAAAATGATATAAAGAACAACAAAAAGGCCAATCATACACTACTAAAGATGAAAAAGAAAAGAAAAGAAGTAAAAGAATCAAATCAATCTTTGATCATTTGTCCATTCTGATGTGGATCAAATCTAGGATGTTTGTTTGAAAAAATGCATACTCACTTTGAGATGATGGAACTCTTGGCTATCCGTCAGGTAAGAAGTCCTAAAAGGTGAGAAACATACACTCATGTTTGGTGATAGATCTCCTAAAATTTCAAAATTTTGGGCTCATTTTGCACCTAGTAATGGTCTATTACATATATGACCACATGGGTGGAGTTTAGGGTTTTAGCTTTGTAACCTTGCTTTTGATTCCCTTATGTTTTGAATCCTTGGGAATTTTAATTTTTTGTTGGCCTACTCTACCAAGTTTCCAGTTGATCAAGTCATAACTTGAGCCATCATAGATGTCCTATTATCGACCCCTTTCGCTTATGTCTATCAGTTTCCTAGTTTTATGTTGGCACTTCAATGATACTTAAGGTTGAGATGAAGTATTTTTATATTAAAGTTCCTTAGGAAAATGTCTGCCTTCAGGGTCAAAACTCTATTGGCCTTATCATGGCCCCATTTTAATCTAACTTTATTAGCATGTGTAGATATCCTGTATGTTTGATCTAAAGGTAAAATCCTCGCTATCTATCGCACACCATGCAGGAGTTAAAGAGTGACCACTAGAAGACATGCGAGGTTTGTGATTATTTGAAATGTGTCCTTGTCATGGTGGGGCACAGTCTGCTTGCATCATACCTGACACTCAGTTGTTTTAAGATCGACAGTGCCCATGTAGTCGTAAGGTTAATTATCAACTGCCCATCGTACACCTCGCAACATTAAATTAATGATCATCAGAAGAAATGTGAGGTTCGTGATTAGGTGACACATGTGTTGTTTTTTCCACTGTGAAAAGAAGTGGAGCCCAAGAGAAGGAATGATGTGGCTTCTAGTCAACACATTCTCATTGGCTGGTGAGTTGGTGAACTATTGCAAAGTAAATTCAAATTGTGTTGACTCAATCTGAGTCGTTTATTGTGCCATTTCGGAGGGAAATCAACAACTTTTATTTGAAATTATACACATAAATATTAGAGTTGTTTTGCTTCACATGAGTGAGCACTAATTGCTTAAAAGACATTAGCAGTTATTATAATTGGGTCATAAAGATACATAAAATTTATTTCCTCAGATAGTTGAAGATCACAAAATGATGCAAAGCAATTGGAAGATTGATCGAAGTGTTTGAGCTGTGATGCGAACAAATTAGGGTTCATGTAAATGCAAAAAACCGTCAGTATAATTAAAACTGTATTTGGTGCATTATTCGATCTATCTTGAATTATGAATTTTTTTATTATTTTCTTCCAATTGATTTGGAATGCATGCATTAATTGTTTTATTGTGTTAAAATTGCACATAAAATTGTAGCTTTTGGTTAAATTTGTTCAAGTCTTTCTCCTCTAATCATGCCCTAGGATGCTAATTGAGAGAATTAGGTTTTGGGGATCCTTTAAGTTTGAACCCTAGTTTGTTGTAAACCTTTATGAGTATCCATGACTCCCAAAACACAAAAGTCTCATTTTGAAACCCCAAATAGGTTACTCTTTGATGGCATTTTCAAATAGCTAAAACCCTAACCAACAAAAGAAATCAAGGAGTAATGATATACTATGGTCCTAGAATTCATGAAGGATTATAGGATGAGTAGGATTGGATCAAGAATGCTAAATTTCCTTATACTGGTTGGAAAATGTTTAGAAACAGGTTTCAGAACAGGAATTGTGAGTATCCCATTTACCATACTTGGAGATTAGACATGGGGAAACTTGTAGTCCCAAATGTGTATGTGGATGTGGCCCTGCTCGAAGATATTGCAACAAGATATGATCCTATGTCCAAAATTACTAGGGCATGTAATGGTGCTAAGGTGGTCAAGATTACCAAGGAACAGATTGCAGAAATTTTTAAATCGCAAAATTGGAATGAGGATATGGTCCCCATTGACCTTCATAGCTTCAGAAAAGAATATGAGAATACCAAAGTCTTGTGCCATACTACAATGTTTCCAATGCAAATTGCTTCAACTAGATATGGAAAGAATAGAAATCAAATTAAGATTGGAAAAGATGAGAAGGAACCATTTTCCTATGAACTATTTTACCCACTATTTCAGGAAGACTGTCTACTCCTTGTATCAAATTATTGGCTTTGATGCACCTAAAACTATACCAACTCAATATTTGTACATGGTAGGAAATATTCAACATGCAACATTTAATGTAGTCTATGATTTTTCTAGTTATTTAGCAGAAAATATGCACAAATGCTTTGTTGATCTTAAGGCAGGACAAAATTGGGTGAAATTATGGTGGTTTTCTCTTTTATTACATATGATTTTATATAGGAAAGAAAAGCATTTTAATGAGGACATGTCATTGAAGAAGATTGAAGGTGAGCTTGAGCTACTAGTCCATTGTTGGACCCAAATTTTGGATATGCATGACCAAAAGTTTGATTATGTGGTCTTCCATAATGTTTTTGTATCTAAGATGAGGAGACTTCTAGTTGTTGATCTGCCAAGGATCCCTAAATAGATTCATGACCTCCTAAGGCCTATCGAAAGGAGGCCCGAGCTAAATATAACTCATAATTGGGGAGATATAATTGCATATCCATATAGAATTATATTTAGGGTGTATGGGACTAGTATCTATCCTTTTGTGCTGCCAAGAGATGTATCTCTCAAGATTATATTTATAGAATCCATGAGATAGTTAGCAAGATCCCAAATGTGTCACTCTCTAGAAAATAAGAAGGGTTCATTCTTCCCTGAGTACACAACATTTGCAGATTTTGTGTTGGTAAAAGGGAGCTAGAAGGCTTTGGAGGAGGTCCTCTAGCCCTAAAAATTGATGATAGCTCACCCTAGAAAACATGACCCTGAGGGATTTATTCATGAAGTAAAAGTAAAAAGTTTATTAGGTGTGTTTGTTCACAATTTCTACTATCTTGAAGATGTTATCAGAAATATTCTTGACCTACAAGTGCAAGAGGAAAATAAATCAATGTATCTTGCTTTCAACAAGATGGTAGCAATGATCAAGAGATCATATTCGGCTTATGATCCAATGCCCAACCTTCAAGGGAAATGGAACCAAATAAGGTATGTACTTGAGAATTTTGAAAGTATCATTGGTGTTTTGAGAAGAGAAGAAATAATCATAGATACGGGAAAAGATTTGGTAACCGAAGAAGGACCATTTGTACAATTGGAGGAAAGGCCTTCCTATTAGCCACCCAAAAAGATTTAGGTGTATACTAGGAAAAAGAAAACAATCAGGAAGGAGAAAATAGAGCTAACCCCTGATGCATTAGAGGATTTAAGGCCAACCTCTCCAACTAGATCAATATCATTTCCTCCTAGGAAATCCTCACTTGTTAGAATTGATATTGATTCCCCTCCAAGAAGTTTTCCTCCTCCATAGCAACCACCAATTCAGAAAGAAAGGGTTGAGAAGAGCACTGTAGTGGATTACCCTAGCAGTGATGAAGATGCTATTGTGATAACCCCTGAGCATATGCAATAAGGGATGCCTTCTCCTCCAAGGGAAGTTGCATAAAGCTCTAGGACAAATATTCAAAGATTGGGAAAACTTGAATTAAGTGATGTGAGCAATATTGATGAAATGAGACAGGAGGCTTGCAAAGAGTTCATGGAGGATGACTCATTTATTAAAGTATCAATATTCAAGGATTTTCTATGGAGAGAATAAGTTGGAGAATATGCAGATAGGGTTGTTGTTGAAAGAAGCTTACATCCTAAATTTCCTGAGGTTGTTATCCAAGCCAATGTGATGCAATAAATGAGGAAATATTTTAAGAATATTACAGCTAAGGAAGAGAACTTGTGAAAAAGAGTGGTGTTTTGTTATTTCCTAAATGAGATACTGTTGATGTAGTGGTATTAGATACAATAATAAGAGATGATAAGCCTTTATTTCAAACTAAAGAAGAAGCTAAGTTGGAACTTCAGTGATTTGCATTTAGTCAGGAATGGGATGCTCCAGAAATATGGTCATTGTCTCTTAGTTCTAGGAAGCCCAAAGTTGCAGCTCGCCATTAGAATTCAATGGCAGATTAATTATAAAAAGAGTTGTAGATACTCTAGCATTAGAAGCCATTGACATGACTATAAATGTTCCTAGGTTCACAAAAGCAATATTTGAACATCTCAATAATGATAAGGACATGTTTAGAATCAAGTACCATGAGCTGTTAGATGAATACAATAAGAGTCAGCAGAGAGTAGTTGAGCTTGAAATAGAGCAAGAATTTTGGAAATAAGTGGAAATGTTGAGGTCTCAAGGGCCAGCTATCTCAAGCCATAGTGCTCCCATTCCTCCTATGACTCATCCTCAGTCTCCACCTGAATAGTCATTGTCAATTGTGCCTTACAACATGGGTCAAGAGCCCATTGCAATAGAGAAGCTGAGTACATTAGATGTAACTCCATCTAATAAACCCACAAAAGGGAAAATACTTTAGTAAGTTGAGGTATATAAGAAATTTCTTGAGAAAACACAGGACATGATGTATGAGAACAATGCCAAGATTGTTCATAATATTAGAAAGCACCTTAATAAGAAGATTCAAGGTAAATTGAATAGTTTCCATGCTAATTACTCTTTGATACTGAGAGAAATGAAGATGTCTCAAAGAGATGGACAATTGGGAACCCAACTCTTAGATAAATGGATTCCCAAGTTTGGTGATTTGAGGTTAATGGAAACTGTGGCTAAGTAGTGAGAGGATAGATATCCAAAGGTGGTCCCGACTTACAAAAAAATTAGTGATGTTAGGGAACAATAACTATATGGGTATGTTGCTCCAGGGTATGTGTAGGATCATCATCGAAAAACAAACCCTTAAGTGGCAAAAAATTTAGGAAAATTAGAGTTAGGCAACTTGACGTAAAAATTTGAATAAGTTATCTATATTTTTTCAAATATATGTAAGAATAGAATCTATAGAAAATTGAATGTAGTTTCTAAACTACTAGGTTTGTTTTAAAAATAAATCTATTTGGTGAAAATTTGAAATTTCAATGCAATGATTTTAAATTTCATGGAAAAAAGTAGTTGTCTGTCTCCACCCTAACCACAATAAAATGATAATATTTTTTATAATATTTTAGATATAAGTAGAGTACTCATGTCCCAATGTGATGCAATTTTTTTGTAATTTTTTCCATGTAAATAATTAATTATGAATTTTTTATTACAACTTTAAAAAAGTATAAAACTCGTATGTCCGACCACCTTAACTTGGTCAAAATTTCATGAAATTCAATTTTCCTTTTTTAATCCTATAGTATGCTAAGCATAGAATGCGACACATGTTTTGGATTCAAAATGTGATATCGTTTGAAAGCTATAGATGTTTTTCAATCAACCTATCAATCGAGACTTTAGTCGTAATTCAAATAGAAAATGAATAATAATTAATTATTAAATTCAAAGTAAAGAATAATTTATATTTGTGGAAAACTAGGAATCTCCTTTAAAAACCCTTTTTGTTTCATCAATTTTGGGTAAAAAAAAATTCGTCTGCCACATACCCATCATATTGCAACTTTTTGGCCCATCATGATCCTGCACATACCCTCCATTAGAGTAGAAAATAAGAGAGTTAAAGGCCAAGTATGATCAAGCATATTTAACACTATTACCTGACATTCATCAAGCCCATGATGAGGTGAAGTCCCTACAGATGTGGAAGGATCAGGTGGACATGACAATTAATTCTCAAGCAAGATTCATTTGTGAGGATGTTAATATTGACATATTGAAAGATACTTTCTAGAAACTATCTTTCATCATTAGTTTTCTCAAAGACTTTGACAAGGAAGCCAATTTGTTGGTGTAATTAATATTTAATTACACTTTGCATAAGTTTACTTAGGCTTTATTTAATTCCTAAGTTATAGGTTCTTATCTTTATCTTGTTGAGCTATCTTGTTGCTCAAGATAAGATTAGGGTTATGCATCTTTGTTTTTATAAACAAAATCATTATCTTGTAATTATTGAATTCTCGAATAATAATTATTTGCACATCTTCTTGCAAATCTCTACTTTTTCTATTTTTCTCTTCTGTGGAAGGATATTCTGGTTTGCAAATCTGATCTTGGTTTCTAACATCGTATCAGAGCATTCATTTGCAGCCCCTTCTCAGATTTTTGAGAAAATCATTGCAGGGTTCGTTCCAGATTCCTCGAGGGTATCATTCCTTGAGTTCATTCATGAGGTTTTTTGGATCAGATCGGGCTTTACTATTGGATTCAAAGTGCTAGAAAAAGTCAAGATTGGCTTTTTTTTTGTAGATTTTGGCCATCATTTGCTAGATCTGTGAGGGTTTCAAGCTTAGAGTTTTTTTACAAGCACTGGGGATAGCCAAATTTTTGGAGCATTTTGGGCACAAATGGAGGTCACCATCATGTTCGCAGTGGCCAAAACCCCTAAGAATGCTTTTCATTTCATCGATTTTGGTGCAGTTGGTCTGGGAGGCAAAAAAAAATTTCCATGGAGGCCGTACGGCCTCCCCAACAAGTGTTACGAGGCACATTTTTTACAAACAATTCAAAAAAATTAAAAACATTGAAATTTTTTGTTAAAAAATGGCGCCGCTCACATACATGCAAGCAGCACCACCACCACGCCACCCGATGGCCACTAGGAGCGACGGCCACAGGGCAGTGCCCCTAATCCACCGCCACTTTGATTTCTAGCTCCCGCGGGCTTGCTCCAAAGGCCTATGGTCACATTGGTGACCGATGGTTGTGGCCAGCCCCCCGGAGCCTCTTTGTGCCCGCCGACAGTCCTATGGAGGACCAAGGGCCTATGCCTAGCCCTCGGCGGTCTTCTAGCCCAAGCGACAATCATATGGGTGACTAGGGGCTCTTCCCCAGCCCCCAGTTGCAGCCCCCTGGTCCTACATGGGACTAGGGGCTCTTTTTTTTAGCCCCCTGGGCGCCCTACAACTCTTATCGGGCATTCTGGAGCTGTTTTAACCAAATTGGGTATAATTTTTGCATACGATCTCTATTTTTCACAAACGAGATACCATTGGAAAGCTGATTCTAACGCTGATCCAGTGGTGTAGGTGTTTTTTCCAGATCTTGCTCCAAATTTATTTTGTAGGTCTTTGAACTCAGATGGATTTTTTTCACTTCAGAGGGCATATCTTTTGACTCGATGATCTATTTTTCGTCGTTATTGTGACATTGGAAAGCTGATTCAGTCCTCTACATAGATGTGAGGTCTATTTTATTTTTTTGTTTATGCATGTTTAGGATACAGTTCCTTTTACAATTGTTGGGTTATTGTAATAAATGATCTAAGATAAAGTTCCATCAGCGGGGTTTCTTGCATAATAAATATGATTAGAGTGTAGTTTTCACTTTGATCTCCATATCCATTTTGGTTTGATGGCAACTTGTATGGGTTATCTGGTCTTTTAGTTTCTTTTAGCCACTTTTTTGCTATTGCTTGACACATATCAGATTCATCGGTTCACCCTTCAGTTGAGTGTTTATGTTTCTTGATCCACATTGGTTCAGATTCTTCTCAGTTTGAGGGCCATATTTTTATGGTTAATGTTCCAAATTATTTTTGGTACTCCTTCCCATGGAAGAGTTTTAGTCACAATTTGGAATCGGCATCAAGATACACGGCTTCCAGATTCTGTCACCATTTCATCTTCTGTTGTTTCATAGATTCCAGGGTTGTTCTAGTTTGTGAGTTTTCCAGTGTTTCGTGGCATCGGGTCTACTGTCACATTATTATGATTCTGATTTTGGTTTTAGTTGTAGACAGAAGTATCTTTCTTTGCTTGTCAGATTGCGGTTCCAGTGTTACTCCACAGCGTTCTTCCAGTACTTCTTCTGACATTCATCTCATTATAGGGGGGTTTTGTCCCACTGGGTTTTCCTTCTCTACCTCATATTGCATTTGTACTTGGGTACCTGATCAGTCCTTGTTGCTAGGACCCATTAATGCTTTTCTTGCATTCATCTTAGTTTTAGGTTCATGCTTTGTTAGTCTCCCAAAGTTGCACTTATGGGGGGTGTTAGTGTAATTAGTATTTAATTAAACTTTGCATAAGTTTACTTAGGCTTTATTTAATTCCTAAGTTATAGGTTCTTATCTTTATCTTGTTGAGCTATCTTGTTGCTCAAGATAAGATTAGGGTTATGCATCTTTCATTTTATAAAGAAAATCATTATCTTGTAATTATTGAATTCTCAAATAATAATTATTTGAACATCTTCTTGCAAATCTTTGCTTTTTCAATTTATCTCTTCTATGGAAGGATATTCTGGTTTGTAAATCTGATCTTGGTTTCTAACACAATTCAGTGATGACAAAATACTTTCCTTATAGAAAGAAAATGGATGAAATCATTGATTTCAATTGGCCATATGAGGAGGAATATGAACAGTGGAAAAGGATATTTGTAGATGTATTGGATTAGTAAATACAAAATGGAACACATATACTCGGTCAAGTATTGTACAGGTCTGGCATTTGAGGTTATAATGTATAAAGTATGTGTTTCCTAACTAAAGGTACCATACGTAAATACTAATCATTGATGATGTGGATGCTGACTGGGATTTCTATTTTCTTTTCCTACCTTTGCAATTATTTTCATCTTGCCCGATGGAATGAACGTGCTACAAAATTTTAAAGGATAATTCTTTTCAACATGTGCCTTTTAGAAGGCAGTTTTGTTCTTGTTAGCAAATGGAAATAATATTTGTCTCATGCGTATCCCTCTGACTGAAAAAGTAAATATAACGGTAAAGGGAATATTGTCGTGTAGTAGTCAAATTAGGATGTGACATGTGTACTCTTGGCCCAAAGCCTGTTTTGCTCCCTTTTTTCCGTAAAAGGGAATTCAAGGCCATTAGTGTGGGTCTTTGGTTCAATTCTAGAATCAAATTGTGTAGTTGAGTCTAGATAGTAAGTTTTGTAAAATGTATGGTTCCTGAGCTTATCTAAATGATAATGCACTTTTTTCAGAGTATGTAGTCTCTCCAATTTTACTTTGTACCCATTTGAATTATTAATGAAAATTTTGATCAAAGATCATTTCATTAAGCATCATCATTATTTTACTTTGATGTATGCTTTGGTTTTAGCTCTGGTTCAAAAATTCAGTTAAAATGCTTAGATCAAATCGTTAATTCATGTGCACGATAATTAGATTTGATAAGTAGTCTTAGAATTTGTTTATTGATTTGTGAATTGCAAAGAAACCTCACATAGATCATGGATGTTCAAGATACCTTGCATTTTAATTTTCTTTGACTCCTACCCCATAGATAATGGCACTAATCTCAATTCTTATAAGCATTTCTTATGATTCTAGTCACCCAACTTGAGAACACCATTTAAACAGTCGTTAAATCAATCTTCAATTTGTTGTGGTTGATGTTGTTTTGTATTGTTGGCTTTAGATATGCAATTCTTTCAAGGAAATGACAATTTCTTGAAGGATTTCATCCTCCTAGCCTTTGGTGAGAATATATCTGTTTAGTTATGCAATGTATCTATTAATTGTTTAGAAGAGTCATTTAATATACATTGTGGGATTACCCTCCAAGGTTTTGTAGAGCTTGAATTGTAGGAGATAAATCATTCATGCTACATCTCATTTGTTGGCCACTTATCTTGTAGGTATTCGAGAATTGAGTTTGGCAAGCTCATAGGTACTTGGTGAGATTTGATTGGTTCATTGAAAACAACCAACAAAATGGTGACTCTACTGGGGACGTAGGCTTTACAATTATTGGTTCTCCAGAATGCCTTATCAAAGACAATTATACTATATGGTGATATTTACTTATAGGGTCAGTCAATTTCAAGTGTCTGCTAAATATTGCTCAAACATTTGTCATGTGCCCTAACAAAGTTCATGTTAATTTTCCCACCTTCTTTTTAAAGATTGTGTTCAAATTTCATTCAAAAGAATGTCACATGAGTCAAATTTCATCTAACTTTCCAAGGATCTGGTAAAATTTTCACAAAGTGTAACAAAATTGCTACGAATTAGTCCCAAGGAATTTGGGTAGTGACTTCGAAGTCTCTACACAAGTGCAAGCTGATATTTAAAGATATCAAAGAAGTAAAGAAGAAAAATATAAAGAATTTGACAAATTTGACAGACGTGAAGAAGATCCAAGTACAAATGCAAGGAACATGAGGCCATATGAAGAAGCATCTAGAGTAGAAGCTAGAAGCTAAATTTCTCAAGAACATGAACATATGTGGGAAGTGGGTGAAGCAAAGGACACTAAAAAATGTAAGTCTACTACTCATCCTATCCCTTAATGTGATATTTGTTCTAGCTCTAGTTCAAAATGTAAAAGGAATTTTCTATTTTTTAGTGTTAGCACTTCTATTGAGAGAGGAGAGGTTTTTATGATGTCTGTTGTAAATGAGCAACCCTCAAAGCCAGGCTTGCAAGCCATGGAAAGGAGGGAAAGAGATAGAATACAAAGAGATAATGTTAGTGCTAGATGCACTAGACTTGAAGGAAATTTGACCTCGAATTCCCATCCTTATACTCACATTCCTTTAGACTTGTTAAGTTCTGGAGATGATGAAAATTCCCATAATATTGCTCCTAATCTAGTTGAGACTGTAGTAGCATTTGAAAGTGATTCTACTTTATAGAGGAAGAATAGGTTCTCAATGATATGCAAAGGCTTAGATAAAGAGCCTCAAAATGCAATGAAAATGGGAAAAAGAGGGATGAAGAGAAGGAGAGAATAATAAGGGAAGCCATAATGCATGCGTATATATGTTAAGAAGAAAGGTTCAGGAAATAGAAGAATTGGACAAATTAGTAGCTAAAGTTGTCCAAACAACTAGTCATGTTGTGCACGAGATTATTGCAAAGATCCTTGTAGTTCCCTCTATTGATAATGTTGTTGAAAATACATAAACCAACACTACTAACAAGACTTCTATCCAAGTTGACCCTCCTACCAAAAATACAAGTCATGTTCTCGACAATGTTGATAAAGGGAAGAGACCCATGGAGGGAGTAAAAATAAATGAGGGAGGTTCTTCTAAGGACACACTATAGAATGAGTCTATCCCATTAGTCAAAAGGCTAATGAAGGAAAATGAAGAGTTGGAAAAAAGAATGAAAGAGATGGAATTAATGGTTGTAAATACTGAGATGAAAAGGAAACTTGGTAACCTAGAGTCCACTATAAAATGTTATGTCCCTAAGACCCATAGTCTCAAATCCCACACATCATCCTCAAGTCCTCATACAAATGACAAATTATCATCTAGTGGAAACCCTTCTAGCTCATCCTCACATCTTGAAGACAAGGCTAGAGTTGTTCATTTCAATGATCAACATGATTCTATACAAAAAAGGTCTAGAAACAATAATAATAGGAGGGATCATGATAGCCAAAATGAGGAAGGACCTGGTGGGAGGAGACTATTGCACACTAATAGGTATATGCAATTATGTTTTGAGAACATTCCTAGATATCCAAATCTATTCCTAGATAATGCAAGGAAGCATTTACCTAAGTTCATTGGTAATAATTCTCTTAGTGGTGAGGACCATTTAAAGGATTTCCAAAGTTTTGTGGAGGACTTTTAATTATGGGATGACAATGTTGCCATGAAATATTTTATGTAGTATTTAACAAAGGATGCTAGGGACTAGCATATGAGCTTGCCTAATGCAAGCATTGACTCCAAGTACTCTTTCTATTGGATCTTCAAGGATCAATATGGGGAGAAAACTAATCATTAGTTTAGGTTGAATTATTTTAACATTATTATAAAGGGGCATAATGAACTGGCAACCAAGTTCAATGCAAGGTTTCACAAGGTGATGTACAAAGTCCCTACTTATTTGAGACCCAATGAAAAGGAATGTCAAGTTGTATATTGTAATGTATACGACTCAAAGATGTGTTATTTAATCAGAGACAAGAATCCACGTACCTGAGGGAAGCCTACAAAATGGCAGTCAACATTGAAAACAATAGAAGAGCATCAGGTAAAGTGGGAAGAAGGGATGACTCCAAACCTTTGAAGAACCTAAGGACTCATAATGAAAAGACAGTCAAAGTTGTAGCCCCTGATGATAAATTAGATCAGTTTCTTAGTCTGTTGCAAAAGGCGGCCAAGAATGATAAACCACAATTCTAGAGAAATGAAAGGCCACAAAGACTGTAGGACTATCCATATCATTGGTAGATATTTTTGAATAAAAACCCAAAAGAAATTTTGAATTATTTTGAATTTGGAGCAAAGAGGGACTCATTCGCACTCATAGCGAATGGGTCCCACTCTAGGCTTGTAAGTGGGTGTCAGGAATTAAGTTGCATTTAATGTTGTTTGTCAGGTTTACATTAAAAAATACACTTAATTAAGTCTTGTGAGTGCATAAAGGAGTCAAATAGAGCATAAGAAAGGTGTAAATAGTGATAACAAGCCTAGAAAAGAGTGAAATATTATTACAAGACTTTACAACACTTTAGAATAGAACTTGATAAGGGATTAAAAGGTCATTTTTAGATGAATTATAATAAGAAGATTCTAGAAAAGTGTAGAAATGTGTTACAAAACTTCACAAAACCTTCACAAGGCATTAATAAATGCATTTTATAAGGGTCCAAGATGTAGTTTGGATGTGTAAAACACCTCACAACACTAAATAAATGCCTCCTTAAGTCCAATTTATCATCAATTATTCCCCAAATCAAGCAATTTTCCTATTTTCTATGGTACGAATACCAATCCTTTAGGAATCTTGTTAGTCTTCAATTGGATAATATCATTCCCAAATATAGCTTCCCTACCATCCACTTCCTCCAGAAAGGCTCCAAAGTCAATTTCCCAGCCTTCATATTCATTAATACATTATAGGAATCTCAAGATGTCATCATCATCATTAAACAACTACTAGTTCTTTATATTATCTAGAACTAAAGGCCTAACTTGCACTTCAACCTTTCAAATTCTAGTAAATGTAATGCCATTTGGCAAGATGGAAATGTTAGCAAGTAAACATGCCATTCTATATTGTTTCCCCTGTCAAACCAATCAATGCCAAATGCATCAAATTGTTCAATAAAATCCCAAACAACATTTCTATACTTCCTTAGTCCAGTATTCTTTGATGCATATTTTCCTCTCACCTAAGAAACTACAAGTTCTGATTCTCCAATTAATCTTAACTTCTTAATACAAAGTTTCTTAACTAACCACAACCCAAATAAAAAGGCTTCATACTCAGCTACATTTTTTGTGTAGGCAAACAATAATTCAAATAAAAATTTGAATGTCTTACCACTTGGAGAAACTAGTATTACCCCTGCACTAGCTCCTTCCTTTGAACAAGCTCCATCAAAATGCATGTTTCATAGATCATCATTATTAGCTTATTGCAATACTTTCTTTTCTAGAGGTGTAGGTTATTTTTCTTCCTCTTCTTGTAAATCTTCTATTCTGAAGTTGTCCATACCAGTGTCTACAAAATTAATTCTATCTACTTTTCGCACAAACTCAATGATATGTGGAACTCTTGGTTACCTCGCAAGCTTGATGTCCTTTCTCTCAATTGGAAAATTTGTGCAAGACATGTCACATTGCATGCTACCTCCCATGGATGCACTCCACTTTCTTGAAAACAAAATTCCTTAATTGGGTGGGATATCCACCACAACTATGCTCACAATAAATTCCTTGTTAGGGAATGTAGCTATTCTATATGGAACATCCTTGATGACTCCAATAACTAGGATCTCTCTTGAGTCCATGGTATAGCACTTACCATATGCACAATTTATTTTTAGGCCCATTTCCCTCATTATCTCCACTGGCGTGATATTTGATGAAGCCCCTAAATCAGTCATACATTTCTTTAAGAGCTTACCATTGACAATTAAAGTTACTTAGAATGGGTCAATATTATCTGGGAATGCTTTAATAGTACTACCCAAATAAGTTTGAGGGATTTCACCATTGTCTCCCTCCATTATCTCTTCACTCACTTGAGTCTGAGTAGACACCTTCTTCTTTTCACATGCCTGAGTGGCACCAATGATAAGGGCCACTACCTTTTTCTTGTGCTCATCAATTCTCATCATCTCCATTATTGGAACAACCACCTTTACTTGAGACAACAACTAAAACATATCAACTACATTATAATTTGGTAATTCATATGGAACTACACTCTCTTCTTCAACTTGAACCTTTTGTTTATCCAATTTCTTTCTAGTCTCTTTGTTATCATGTTTCTTTTCTTGATCAACTGTTGACTTTTGAGTCTTGATTTTTACAATTGAAACAACAACCTCATCAGGCTTCTTAGCTACATTATCTTTCTTGGCCCAAATATGAGGTCCTTTACTTTCCTTAGTTTTTACCTCTCCTTTCTTAAACTTGGCCAATTCTTCTATTCTAATCCCTTGTTTCTTTGCACTTTTCTCTTTCATGAATAATCTACCAAGTTTATCTTGATCGCAATTAACAACTCTAGTTCTCAAGGTGTGAGTATTCCCATCTTTCTCCACTAATGCTATTTTCATCTGCTTATACTCATCATTAGAAGGTCTTCTAAAGGATATATCCATTTATTTTGTTTCCATGTAACAAATGTTATCCTCAATTTCTTCATCTTCATAAAGGAAAATGTGTTGATATGAGTCTAACTTATGTCTTTGACAGTCAACATCAACTTCTTGTGATTCTTCATCAGAACAAAAATTATCATTAGCAAAATATGATCTATGCATAAGAACATTCACGTTAACATCATTTTCATTCATTGGCACATAGTCATCTAATTGAGCCTACTCTTCTTCAAATTGTCTTGCCATTGAACACATTTGGGAAGCATGTAACAACTAGCAGATAACACACCAAGGTGTTTCATGTAAGGTTAGGTTCATTGAATTTTTTAGTAAAGGATTAGGAGGGACTTTATTTTGTGCATTCTCCTGTGTTATTATAATCAAATCTTGTCAGGGCGGATTTCAAATTCTCCTAAGAGTATGCTTAAAACAAATTCTAGAACACAAAAAAAATGTATAAAACATAGAATAGAAAGAATGAATTTCTGAAATGTAGAAATAATGCAGATTAATTAATTGATTTCGATTATTTGCAAAGGATAGATGGATCTCACATAAATACTGAAGAGGTAACTCTTGGATGAGACACGTCTCATTAGAGGACGTGTCTCCACAAGGTGGAGACACATCCACTCATGGGATGTGTCCCATTAAGTACGCATGAACTAAATAATTAACACATTTAATATTTAGTTAGATCTGTAATCATAATTGCAAGATTCGATAAATAATTGAACTTCACAATACACATATGATAATATTAATAATAGATCGAATAAGAGTTTGTATATATCTGATCGATGCTATATATTAATTCAACACTCCCTCTTAGCTAGGGAAGATATTAGAAATCAAAAAATATGTAGAGATAACACTTTCACACGTGATATCGAAGATATGATATGTTTTCTCAAGATTGTCAAGTCACATGACATTCCTCATAGTCACATCTTCATTATGGTATGTGCACTGACATCAAGTCACATGATGTCTACCATAATAATTCATGGCATATCCATGGATATAAATATCCACCATGATTATCTCTTAGGAATCACAATGATCTTTAAAAGACATCAATCCACATGACATCCATCAAAGTGTCCAAGAGATACTATCATGACATGTCCACAGATATCAAGTCACATGATATCTATCATGATAGTTAAACATTGCAAAGTCATCACCTTACAATGTCACATCCAAGTGTTCATTATTAGAAAGATCGTCACCTTTCAATAATGTACACATGGAAAGAGAGAAAGTCATGGAGTCACACACATGACAAAAATGTTTACACATAAAACATCTTTAAATATATTAGTACAACTTCTAAACAATTTGAATTTTACAAAATATCAACTTACATTTCAATCATACCAAGCTTCTTCCTGAAATGTTCAACCTTGATTCGGGAAAGAGGTTTGGTGAGAATGTCTGTTGTTTGATCATTTGTACTAATATACTCCAATTGGATCACATTTCTTTCTACCATGTCTCTTACATGATGATAGGGGATCTCAATGTGCTTAGATCTATCATGGAATACTTGATTTGCAAAAAGTTTGATGCAACTCTAATTATCACAATACATAATAGTAGGATTTAAGGGCTCACCACAAGAAATTTTTGGAGCCATACTGCTTCTCTTGCCCACATAGAGGCTGCAATGTATTTAGCTTCAGTCGAGCTTTGAGCTACTGAAGACTATTTTCTGCAAATTCAAGATATCATAGCCAATCCTAAATTGATGAATATTTCAATCCATATCCAACTATGCCACACAAGTATCTCAGGACATGCTTTGCTGCAACAAGATTACCATCTTCTTCAAGCTCAACAGGCTCCCTTTGAATCTTCAAGCACTTGCATCAACCTTCTGACCTCTTCGTCCAAGGTTGCCTGCAACACTTTGACTTAGATAAATGTTTTCCAGTGCACACTTCAGATACTGTAGAGAGTTCAGGATAGTACTCCTTGATCTCATCCAAGATCTCACTATTCTGAATAGGTTTGCAGGGCTACCAATGAAAAATCTAGAAGACAATCTTGAGAAATTCTGATCTCAATAGTTGAAGGGATCCTCTAAGAGTTCAACACCTATCCTTGCAATACAACAATCTTCACTTCTTATTAGTGAGTTACAAAACTCCCTCTTGATCCCTGCTTCAAGAATTGGAAAAAATGACTTCTGGAAGAGAACTCCCTCTGGCCACCAACTCAGTCCTATGTCTGCTTGATCATTTCTTTGGTTGGCATGATTTCCTCACAAGATGCCTTAGGCTTTTCATCACTAAGCAATCTCTCAACACCTTCTGCTCTTAGATCTGTCATGGAAGCATTTTAGAGAGATATTACTAACTGTTTATAAGTATCCAAAGAAATATCAAGGCTAGAAATTACTATCTTAGGTTATAGCATGATTACATGAACCTATAACAGAAATATATCAAAGAATTAGAATGAAGGAATAAAGAAACTTATCTTTATTGGATTTTGATATAACTCTTTCTTCCAACTTTTACTCCTCTCGAGAGTGCTAAACTCAACACAGCAAAGGACAATCTGATCAACTACAAATTTCTTAAATGCGTTATGCAGTTCACATGTATAACCAACTCTCTCGAAGAGTTAAGGATCAAACATATTTCATGCATCAATATGATTAGCCTATCACAATGAAAAAATCAGTTCTCTTTTCCATCTCAGAGTCAAACTCAAAGATCTTCAAAAAAATCACAAGCAAAGAATAATTGAAATATTCAAAGGATCTTATGTTAGTGAACACAATTTCAAGAGAAACTACTATCTCTCTTTACTAATTACAAGATCCAAGTAGAAAGGGGTTTCAAACAAAAAAAAGAATACTTATCTCGCTAAGAGTCAAACACTCCTGAAGTGCTGCACTTGAATGCTTCCTGAGCTCTACTCATAACAGCTTATAGAAACAACAAATCCTTCTCATTGCACATAAATTTGTTTCTCCTCTCACAGGCCCATCTTAACTCAGAAACAAAGTAATTTCCAATCTATCTTTTATACAACATGCAAGACAAAAGTGAAATACTTATCTTGTTATGATTTAGTGTATCGAAGTTGTCCCAGGTTACCTTCGTAATAGACTTGATATTGGGTTAATATATCAAGAAGAAGGAAATCGTCCAAAACAGAGACAATGGTTATTAGAAGTCTCCTACAATGACATAAAGAATTTCAATGTCATCGATACATTTCCTCTAAATTCTTACATAGAGAAGCTTTTGACTCTTAGCATGGAGCCTCTCCAATGCACATAAAATAGACACTTGTTCTCTCAGAATAATTTCAGGTCTGTTCCTTTGGTTGATGCTTAATCCATCTCAACCCATGAGTATTCATTTGATCTTACTTGTTGCTTTCAGGATAATCATCGATAGACAAGAGTAATTTCCAATCTTATGTTCACATCATAGGCAAGCTTGAATGACAAAAAACATACAATAGTTTATATACACTTAAAGTAGTGAGGGAGAGAGGTTGGTGTCATCTTTGAAAACTCTCTCCACTTCCAAAGCAACTCATCTTTGTCATCCTAAAACAAGTCCAAGATAACCAAACCGGCCTTTAATGTATCCTTATAATCTCCCATTAATAGTAGAACGGACAACCCATATGTATGATAGTCTAAGATTTCCAAATCATCATTATAAAAATTTGGTCGAGTATTGCAGGTATTCTCACATGCTTAATGGAAGCACCTTCAATGTTGTAGCCTGCAAGAATCTCAGGTGGGTGTCCTAGAAAGAAAATAATGCCATTGCAATACGAAAAAACTTCATAAAAGTAGAGTATTACAAACCCTTCTTTCACTGCAAACTCAAACTGGTGTGCCAGAACTGATGTGCTCGACTCACCGCTGGAAATGCCTGATGGTATTGCAAACCTCATCGATAGGAACTTGATGACTGCCAGAATTATGAGAGTTCCCATCCCTTCACCTAGAGCATCTAAGATCTAGACGGATATATGCCCCAATAGTCTTACAATACCGTTCACAATCCCAGGCTCACACAGTGCCAAGTAATGTACCAGCTTGGAATGCCAAACGATTCGTCAGAATGTATCTTCTCTGGACTCCACGTGATCAACAGAGACTTGAGCTTACTGCAATACAAATGATTTGTACACTGGGTTGTAGAGGATACGGGAATGTGAGATAGATGCAGCTCCTCTTGATCCGTCACTTGAATGTGTAACCAAAATATATATTTGTTGTTTCCACCAATCGCTTCTTGGGTGCCAACTATGTGAGAGACTACATCCTCACTGATCCCTGTCTTCTTTCTCGAGCGATTTTGATATTTAGATTTGATTTGGATTCACACAACGTAGCTCTGATACCATGTTATTGTAATCAAATCTTGTCAGGGCAGATTTCAAATTCTCCTAAGAGTATGCTTAAAACAAATTCCAAAACACAGAAAAAACATATAAAACATAGAATAGAAAGAATGAATTTCTGAACTGTAGAAATAATGTAGATTAATTAATTGATTTTGATTATCTGCAAAGGATAGATGGATCTCACATAAATACAGAAGAGGTAACTCTTGGATGAGACACGTCTCATGAGAGGACATGTCTCCACAAGGTGGAGACACGTCCACTCATGGGATGTGTCCCATTAAGTACGTTTGAACTAAATAATTAACACATTTAATATTTAGTTAGATCCGTAATCATAATTGCAAGATTCGATAAATAATCGAACTTCACAATACACATATGATAATATTAATAATAGATCGAATAAGAGTTTGTATATATCTGATCGATGCTATATATTAATTCAAAATCCTGATTATTTGGAATTTTCTTCCCATTATGCCAATTAGTATTATACGGATGGTCTTGCAACCAAGAGGTCTATCAATTTTTTGGAAATTTAACTTTTCTTTCTATTGCCTTGCAAGTATATAGCTGATATCCTTCATGGAACTGGCAACATTTCCAGTCTTATCTTCAAGGGAAGATCCTTTTACTCTAGAGTTTTTATCCTCTCTCTTAGGGTTCTTCAATATTTTTACATCATCTCTTCTCCTAACTTTACCAGTTTCTCTACTAATATTGACAATGTGAACTTCCATCTTAATAAATTCTCTCAAAGTTTGAGGATTCTTATCAAGTAGGTGATAGCTCATCTTTGCATCAAATACATTACAATAGTTCACAAAGCATACACTATTATTTAATCTTAAATGAGGAGGTAATGTGTTCATTGCCTTATGAAATATTAGATTGAAATCAACCAAAGTCTCATTTGATCTTTTAGAAATGTTGTTAAATTGGTGGAGGATGAACCTTGAGTCAGTCTTATCATCATACTATTTTCTATTTACCTCTTGAACTCTTCCCAAGAATGAATGCTTTCAGTTAGAAAACCTCTATACCATTCTCTAGCATCCTTAGTAAGTGAGTGCATGAAAAGCTTCATCATCACATCTTCAGCCTCCACTTCAAAGTCATCCATTACATTAGCAAATTCCTTCAAGTGATCTTCACCACTTATTGCATTGTTACCAAAGAATTTTACCAATGTAGGTTTGATGTCTTTAGGGAACTGATTTTGATAACTAGAAATTTCAGTGAAGCACAACTGTTGATACCTTTCAACTTCCATTGATCTTTTGGTGAACCTATCTCTATGATTATCTTGAGATTCACCACCATCCTAATTACAACCATCTATGATCTAAGATCGAAGGTGGTTCAGTTCTTGAGAATCAAAGTCTCCTAGAAATTAGGATGTCGACAACATGGAGATCAACTTCAGATAAAGTGGCTTCAAGGAGAGAAGGCATTATGTATGTTTCTGCAATAACACAGGGGAAGACTATGATGTGTTTTATCACTTCATATTCAAGTTCCTTCCATTAAATAATTTTCTCTAGAGGTGAGCTATTTTGGCCTGGCATGGATATTCTATAAAAATAAAGACCAATTCTAAAAGTGGAATCCTTAGTTCAGCTAAATAAATGAATTCGAGATAGGAAGGATGGTTATATCAAAAACTAGTTGCCTTAAAAGTACAAATATACATAGAATCTGCATAAAAAATTGTCAAGTAGTGCTCATAAGAGTCAAAAAATCATTGGTATTTGCAACGTGTCACCAGTTTTCTTGGTATTTTCATAAATCATTTATTTTAAATATATATATATATATATATTTAAGATAATTGTGCAATTTTCATATATGATCTTGCATTTTAAAAGTTTGCATGTTACAGTTACACAATATCAAGAGTTGATCTATAATTTTATTGAATTTTAGACTAATGATTTAGTGATGATATTAAGTGGGGTTGCACTTTTATGCAATGTATAACATGTTAAAATCAAAGACAAGGTTGTGTTTTGGTGTGTGTCTTTGCTTAGTGGTTGTGTTAAAAGTTCACTATAGTGATGGATTTCCTTGTTTCTTTAAGTTAGAGTTAAAACAAACTATGATCTTATAGCTATTAATCATTTTATATCAAAGGCCTATGTATCATGCTCATGTTTTTTGTAGAACAACTAAACTCTATTACACCATTGGCTAGCTAGTATCCATGTAGGTCAGTGGTGGGATCCTTGTCCTCATCTACATAGGTATTTTTGAATGAGCCATGGATGATTTATCTTGACAATAATGTGGTAGATGACATGATTAACACAATCTTAAAATTTATCAAGGTTCATTCTTCCTTTAGTCTATGCCATTAGTTGGAAGCATTCTTGCAGACCTCCTGAGTTATGTGCATATTTATGGTATCACTACAAGCTAGAAAACCACCAGATCTTAGGTTGAGGTTAAAGACAATGTGGCTAGATAATTCCAAACATATTTCTAGAGTTCCTTATATCTCCTAGGTTGTGTTATCCATCATTTATTAGAACATGATGTGATCTATGGTTATGATTTTCTGGTTTCATTGGTTAGTTGTGACTCACATGATGTACAGTGCAACCCTTTCTTCCTTCTACTATTATCCACTTTTAGTTATGTCAGTTAAATATTTCTATTTTGTAGAGGTATATGTGTTGTCATAAGTGATCAATATGTGATAAAATTTATAGATTACTTTGCAGTTTGCTTTTATAATCCTGTGCCTTGTTGGTGTTTATTTGATATTGGGATTACATCCTATAGGACCAACCTTAATTCTTTAGTTTCTCCACCTGCAATGATCTTTATTCAATCATGACAATAATTTATTGCATCATTGGCTACAAAGCATCAACATCATCAGTATGAGTGGTTGGGGAGCACATGATAGAAAATATTTTGGGCCTATGCATATTTGATAAATTTTGTTTGGTGTAGGACAATACAATCCAATTTAGTTGCATGTATTTTCTATCATTTCAATTTTATTGGTTCCTTAGACCAAACAATGGTATCATGTTTAGTGTTCATGTGTAATGATAAGATCAATGAGGTAATCAATCATTTGACTTAGTGATATACATATAATTAATAACCTCAGTACACTTATTTTGTGGGACTAGTTATGCTTAATTTTTGGTTGATATGTGAAATGGTATCATATTTATGAATCATTTTATTTTAAAGGACCCATGAATAATGTGATATTGTTAACCTAAAATATTAAAAAAAATTTTCCATTGAGTATTTGACATCTACAAAACCTAGAATACTCAATTATGAACATGACATTTTTTCAAGATGTTTACCTTCACCCCTTTACCCTCTATTAAGATTTTTCCTAGTCTATTTTTTTTACACCCCCATCTTAATATCCCTTTACACCCCCATCTTAATATCCCTCAACCATAAACCAAATTAATTCTTACTATTTAAGGTATCCCAAACTTTACAAGACCACTTAATGTGTTGTACCAACCTCGTTGCAATACAATTGATCATAGATACAATACTAAACCCATTCTCACTATGGGGCTCCTTAGTATTCATCCCTCATGTGTTGAAAAATTATAACAATACTGCCCCTCCTCATGAATATTAATACTTCAAAAGGGTTCACATTTTTGGGAAAAAAATACCATGTCAATATTTCTACTCCTAGTTCAACAAATAATCATACTTCTAATTTGGATAAGACATCTCCTCCTTCATATGAGTTGGAAAAAATTATAGAATTGGGTTCCAAATTCTTTCTAAACTTGGATATAATAAAAACATGAGACAAGGAGTTAAGGATAATGTGAAGGCTACACAATGCCTTGCAAAATGTGTTTTTTAGTTTCCAATCTCCTTCTTTGTCTATGTCTCATCCTCCATTTTCTAATGTATTTATGATTTCTCTTGTTGGAAACAAAAATATCCTTCATAAGAGAAACTATTTCTTCCTACTACTTATCCACTATCTAAGCTAGAACATTTTTTTTGAGTCTTCTCAAATACAACTTGATTACTCTTTATCCTCAACCACTTAAGTAGTTTTATAAAAACAATCATACAAATCATTATTTTAATGGATACCATCGAGTTGTTGGACATTCTACCAATGAAATTCATCTTTTGGCTAATAAACTACAACTTATAAAATCTCATACTACCATCATTCCACTTCATATATGATAAACTCAATTCATCAATGGTAGCGACATGATGGATCCTATCATGGTTTTCCATGCCTATACATTTGGGGGGAAGGATAAGTATTTTTTGAGGTGTGCATCCTTCCTGAGGATACCTCTCAAGAATTCCTCTCTTCTTTCCCCATTCATTTCCTTAAAATGTAAACATACAAAAGATGCTAAAATTTTAAGGGTGGACATATCACCCATCCAGTTTGCAAATCCATGCATGTATTTATGTCCTTTGATCTTTGAATAGTTAATGTGTCCCCTTTGTGGTCATGTTATTCATAATCACCCCTAAGGCATAGTTATCAATCTATGGCCAAATATTTGAAACCATGCACTATGACACATTATGAATTTATGTCTTTCACATGGACAAAAAACATAATACACCTTCCTAGCCTGTAAATCCATGTATCTCATGAAAAAATTAGCATGACACAACTTCCTAACTTGTGTTCTTTACAAGACATAATATAGCTACCATAACATAACTTGCTAGCCTATAGATCTATGCATGTCATAATAAAACTAGTATGAAAAAACTTTCTATCCTATGTGGTTTATGGGATCTATTATATATCATTGTCATGGTCACATAGCATATTAAAACTCACTAGCTTGTTATTTATTTGGGATTTTTCAATGTGCATGACACCTTGCAATGGAGAAGATTAGTGATAGAGTCATGTATTCTCTTATAAGAGAGGGGGACCAACCACGTCAAGGCTCCAGGTCACGAAGAGTCGAGAGTGGAGGGCTGCCCTAAATTACCTCACTCTAAAGGGGTGTTTTGGATAGAGGTCGAGAATGATGAGGATTGTAAAGTACTTCAATCACCCTTCAGACCCAAAATCCATGTTTAGGCTAGGCAAGCTAGTTTTCAGAGTTGATATTATACCTCAGACAACTCTCTATCTAAGGATGGTAACACAATTATGGGACAACAACATGGTGCGCTGGCATCTCTCAATAACACTGACATTTGTACAACTAGAGTATAGAAAGTAAAATATAGACTACCAAAAATGAACTAACGATCTAGCTAGTTATTCTTACATGAACAAAAAACAACAATAAATTATGAAATGTACAAATGAAGATGATAAAGTAGATTGATGGAAGCCAAAGTAATGAAAATGATCTCACCAAAGCACTAGTTCACTAGCTAGCTCCAAATGCAAATTCACCTACACTCAAGGAAGAGGGGAAAATTGTTGGGGCTGTATAGGGGTCTACCTTAGTCAGACCCCCATTTTGGTCTTTCCACCTCCACAAACATAAAAAAAAAGTATTGAAGTAGAAATATGTGATAAAGAAGTAAATAAAGCACATATTGCAATAAACACTACAAAACAGTAAAGTGCTACTCAACCAAATCACAAAGGAGAGGAGCAAAACATTACCACCTCCAACCAAAAGCTCACTAGCCAATGGAGGAGAAAAAAAAATTGGAAACGTCACCACAACCTTGAATATGATGAAGGGAGGTCTCCCAAGAATCCAAGCCCACACTACTATGGCTTGTTTCACACTTGATTTGTGGATTTGGTGGAGTATTGTTGCTACAATGGAGTGTTGAAGTGCTATTGAGGGTGAAGATAATGTTGGAAGTGCTAAGAGAATTCTAATTTTTTGATTAGAGAATGGAATGAGAATGCCAGAAGATCAAATGAGATGAAGATGGATGAATTTTAAGGAGAAGTGGGAAGAATCTTCCATTTTTAGGGTTGGTTGGTCAAAGAGGGACGTTACAAATCAACTCCAATCTAAAGTGTTATGCCTCTGCCAACTTCAGATGCAGGAATCCATTAGGGATAGTAGGGCACCATGTGGATGTCTATGCACCATGCACATTTCCTCGACAAATATTCTCTCATTGACATAAGAAACAGATGCCAAGTGAAAGGAATGCAACTGGGTGATGTGGAATTTTACCTTCAGATTTAATTTTCTAAGATGAGGGTGTGTAAAATGGGAATTTATATAAGGGATACAAATTTGTTTCTATACATTTTTTCACCACCTTAGCAAGTACAAGTACTGATGAGTGATTTGGTGAAGTAAATCAAAGAGTTAGTATGGTTAAAAATTTATATCTGAGCCATCAAGGAAGCAGGAAAAGGAATCCATAGATATGTTACCTAAGGAGATTTGAACAAAAGACTCCATAGCCTTGCAAAACTATGAAGCTGCACAAGGTACACAAAAGGCCCTCAAATCAAAGATGGGAAAATCCTTTAAGATGAAAGTGTCTTACAGGCCCATACACCTACAAGGGGGCAACCCCAAATATCTCTCGCGTGAAGGAAGCCCTATGAAGTATGTGTCATAGAGGCCCATAGACCTACAAGAAGGTATCCCCCAAGATCTCTCACCTAAAGGAAACCCAGATGAAAGTGCCTTACATGCCCACAAACCCACAAGGAAGTGACCCCAAGATCTCTTTCATGGAGGAAACGCAAAGGAGGAGACTCTATAGAGTCAAATTGGAAAGAAACTTTATAGGCGCACCTACAAAGTGACATGTTTACCTATAGATAAAGCATGTTTGAAAACAAAGTGGCCATGCAAGTGATCAAGTGGATAGTCATGCAAACTATCAAAAAATTTGAAGGCTTTCAAAGGGGTCCCTCAGGAACCTGGTGTAATAAGAGGGGGTCCACTCAAGGGACGTGTTGTTTGAAAGTGATAAAGTGACATTTTTTCTCAAATTGATTCATCATCAAGGCATCATTTTGAAAGATGTTCACTTCATCAAGGAATTCAAAAGGAAGAAAATGCCCCCTCGTGAGGGGAAGGCCAAAGTTGCTTCCACCTTGGAGGAAAGTTATCAAGTTCTTTCTTTACGAACCCATGATGAAGGAAACACATTTCGTTAGGTCCAAGTCTAGAATGCGTTTCTTGAAAAAAGATTTCAAATATTTTCGAGAAAATATTCATTGACAATTAATACTTTTTTTCAAAATCAAAGTTTCATAGAAGTAGTGTTATCACACATGAGAGGGAAAACTCAGGAGAAGAAGAGAAAAAGATAAGAAAAGAGAAAAAGAGAAACAAACATAAACAAAGGGCACAGGGGTGATATGATATTTTAGGGTCAAAATTGCTTATAAATATATAAGTATAATAATAGTATCATCAGCCCCCTACTATATTAGACCATGTGAAGAATTTCCTAGAAGACAAAGTCAAAATAAAAAATTGGGTCAACATGGAAGGGAAGCCTAAATGCATCCAACACTTTGCATCATCCCCAATTTTCCAAAATTCAAACACAAACATGGAAGAATGATGATACAGATAGAAGAAGTTTTACGGCACAAAAAACACTCTTGTATCCAAGCACCAACAAGGGTCACAAGGGTCATCTAGGACAACATAGCACAAGTATGGGGGGAACACATCACAACACACACATCTAATCTAAATATAAAGAAGAGGTCTCCCCCTAGCACTCATCGACCTAGAGGTCGTCCACTTCCCAATCTAGATCATTGTAAGGGGAAGGAGGATGAGCTTCCAACCCTCCTACAACAAGGGCTAAGGAAGAAGGCCCTACAAGGTCTTCTCTACTAGGCTCTTGTGGAGCTATGGTCAGTGATTTCACGAAGATCATTGACAAGGCCGAAACTTCATCTAGAGAGTTAAACATGCACTTCACTAGAGTTCCATGTCAAACCTCAATGGAAGAAAGAGGGCTGCACCCAAGATTCACCGGTTGGCTCACTGAGTGACTCGAGAGTGGTGACAAAATCAAGGGAAGTCGGGGTTCTGTCACTAGGATAGAACAACCTAGCGTAGGACCACCCTTTGGAGAAGGTGGGATCCTTTGATGCCCTCCATTGCTAGAATGGGAAAAATCTACCTTCTTCTTTGTAGGGGGTTGTGAACTCCCCATAGATGAGGCAAGAGGCACAGAGGAAGAGGATGAAGAGAAGAACACATCAGATACCACTGAATTATTCAACATATCTATGGGTTTTGGGAAAGGAGGGATGTCCATAAGGGACATCAACAAGGGTGGTTCAACCGAGGGAGCAATGAACACCTGCACCTTTTTAGGGTCAGGCACACTCATAATAGGAGCCAAGAGCAATACAAAGCTTGGTTGAATGAAAGTAAAGGTGAGCAGAGAGGAGGATGCAATACAAGGTCATGAAGCAGGGGTAGTCTGGTGGAACCCCTAAAGTTTATATGTTCCATCTACAATATTGCTTAAACTTAGGTTAAAATTTTATTTGAGGGCTTATGGTTTTGTCTTTTGTCACTATTTAGGGGTCTTAGTTACTTAAAGTCTCATTTTGAAAACCCTCTGAGTTTGTGTCCTCGCCAAGGTTTTAATTATCTATTGACCCCCTTTTTCCGGTTCTCAATCTTTTAAGTCACATCTTGTGCCATAGAACCCCATTAAGTAACTGGCCCATTGGTCTTTTTTTACCAGTTGTCATGTGTTGGGCCATTACTTTAATATTTCCTAAATCTGGCTAAATTATTTCCCATGATTTTTTTTTTGGGTTTTAAGTCATCTTTTCCATGTGTGTTATCTCATTGACCTAGTTGGGTCCCTCTTTTAAGATTAATAGTTTCGAAACGTGTAGATATAAGGACCCCTGACTACCTTACGATTGATGCAGATAAATTGTCACCATTCCCCATATTCCCATTCCATTTTATTTCCTATTATTTTATTCTCATGGGCTCACAGGCGAAGGCCATGTGTCTTGTGCATTGGAAGGCCCAATGTCTTTGATAAGGCATGCAATTGCTTTTAAGAGGAACTAAACGGTGGGCGATGAATGATGTGGCTACTTTTGGATAGTTCCTTGGGTGCCTGTTTATTTTTCTTTCCCATTAAAATAATCACACAAACTGATGGATGGTTTCCGCATGTCTGGTCCAAATAGTGGGCCCAGTCATTTTGAGTGGTCAACATCACAAAGTTTTCAAATGAATCAACACTCGATAGCGAGCAATGTAGATTAATCTTGAGCACTCCCCGCTATCTTGTATGGGTCTCACCTTTACTTCTAGACTCCCAATGGGGAAGCAAGCATTTTCCATGTTGAGTGATCCAAAGAATGTGGAAGCATTGGAGCAAGGGAAAATATTAATTAAAGATTTCAACATGGGGCATGGAGAATAAAATGTGTTTTACTAATGCAAATATATTGCACATTTTTTAAGATCTTTTAATCTTGGCCTTTCCATGTCTCCTCGTTGATGAAATTTTCACATGGGTTATGACTCACAGGGGTGAGGGAAAGAAGAAACATGGATCTTGGCTACAATGACAAAGAGATGGTGGAGACCACATACCACTAGCAAGTGGTTCCATGTGGCTTTCTATCATTTGGTAAGTATTGTGGTTGTGTATAGTTAGATCTTTCATATGAAGCTAGCCAAATCTGGGTCATCCATCAATTAATAGTCTCAAGAGATCAACAGTTGGCATTCAAAACTCAATTGAGGGAAGGTGATCCATTCTGGTTCACATGTGCAAGTGTTAATAGTTGCAAGGAAATCAAGCTACTAAAGTAACAAGTTGCATAAGTATTAATAACTATATTAAAGGCATAATTAAGCATTATGATGTATACTCTACACACTCAAGGAGCTTGTGTTGTGGGTTTTCCATATTTTCTGACATTGGAACTAGGGTTGTCAACCTGTGAAGAGAACCAATAAGTGAATTATTGCCCTCAAATAAAAATTATTGATAAGTTGTGGCTTCTCAAACTTTTGAGTCTGTTAGGGTTTTCTTGGTTTAGAATTTTAAAGGTTTGACATTCATAAAAGGTGAATTTTTTAGTTCTACATTGCATAACTTGTGTCAAAACCTTACAAAAGTCATAAGTATTGATCAAATAAACCAAAAACCTTGCCTTGTAATACCTCTTGTGTTATGGCTCCTAAAGTAAAAGTGTCTTCTTCTAAAGGGAAAGCTTCTTCTCCCAAAAGACCTTTGAATAAAGACCTTACTAACCAATTACCACCCTTGACCAGTGATAAACCTAAGGGCCAATTGCTTCCTAGAGGCCGCAAGTAGTAGAGGGTTTGATTGACAAAAAATGATTTATTAAGGATGCCAAATTGCCTTATACTGGATGGGAAATATTTTATAGTTGGTTCAGGAATAGAAACATGGATATCCCAGTAGGTAACTCTTGGAACTGTGACTTGGCAAAGTTGATTGTACCAAATGTCAATATGGATGTTGACTTGAAGCTTAAGGCAATAGCTACCAATTATGACCCAGTCACAAGAACTGTAAGAACATATGATGGAGGGAAATGGTAAAATTCACCAAGGAGGAATTTGTTGGTGTAATTAACTATTTAATTACATCTTCATAAGTTTACTTAGGCAATCTTTAATTCCTAAGTTATAGGATCTTATCCTTATCTTATCGAGCTATCTTTTTGCTCAAGATAAGATTTAGTTGTTGCATGCTTGCCTTTTATAAGCAAGCCTCATCTTGTACATTTGTATCAATTAATCATGAATCAATCTTGCATATCGATAGCATGCATTCTTGCCATTATTTCTCTCTTGTGGAAGTATTTTCGTCTAGCAACAGATTCCTGGAAATCTAACATAGTATCAGAGCTTCCAGGGTTGCGGACTCCTTCCTAGATCTGAGGTTTTCATTCTGGCTTGAAGATTTTTGCTGGGTGCAGATTGGGGTTTCAAGAACCTCACGGTTGACATCAGAAGATTCCGCAGACGAATTTTGACTATAAATTCGTCTATTTTGGGAAAAGTTGTTTTTGAGGCAAAATTTTTTTGCTAGAACAACCTTCTCAGCAGTACGATCTTTCTTATTTTCGCAATAAAATATTTTTCAAAATATTTTCTACGATATTTGATTTAAATATTTGGGGAAAATATTTCTATTGTTTTGGGCTAAATCATTTGTCAAGGTTTATTAAATTTTTCTGCGTCATATTGCTCTGTACTCCGGTCTGATCCATCAGTCAGCTTGTGGTCAGAGTTGTCCTTTAGTCAGATCAGGTTGTGGCTTGTCATTCGACATTCACTGTGTACTCTGTCAGGAGTCATCGGTCCGTCCACTACTTTCCTACACTGCAGTCATTGGTCACCGGCGTCTCGAAGGAAATCAAATCTGACAGAGGGTTATCAGCTGGCATTGGCTTGTACACATCATTGCAGGGTACAGGAATTTTCCTTAATCGTCGGTATATTCCTCCAGTCAGATCCGCAGCCGACGGGTATGAATCTTCATTCAAATCGGCCTGATTTGACAATTCTCTGTCAGCATCCGTCAAGTTGCAAGAAGGCTTGGGGTCTTTGACTCGGCCCGTCAGTCATAAATCAGTGGAACTTTTCTATTGGATTGGCTTCTATATGAACACAGTGTCCTTCTCTGACAGTACAATCTTTGGTCGCAGTCAACACTGCTTCATCCGCATGCTTTCGGGTCATATCACCGTTCCATTATTGGCAGATCGGTTGGTGCATTAACTCATCGGTGCTTTCTGTCCTCTGTCAAATCAGTCGCAGTTCTTCCTGCCTTGTCGGCTATCGATCTATTCACATTTGGTACCATTGCCATCCTTTCTGCATTAAGTAGTGGATTTCATTGCCATCTCACCGGTCCGTAGCTCCTTACTGGAGGCCCGTCCGCGAGTACTCAAGACTATACAAGGTCATCGCTGTCACATTGGCAGAGTCTTTATTATTGGCATATTCTCCTATCAAAGCGGCATCTTCTCAAAGTGGTACGAAGGCATTTATACTTGGTTGGAGTTTATTTGTTTTACAAATTTCTATAAATCTTTGTATAAAAATTTCCAACCATTGTTCAATTGGCTGACGGTTTATATTTAGTCCAACCTTTGTATTCGGTGATTTTTATTTTGCTTTGCTTGGTGGTTTGGTCACATGTAGAACCGAATTGTAGCCCCAGGGTGCCAAAAATTTGCACCATTTTAGCCTTGTAATTTCCCCAAGTGCCTATTTATAGGCCTTTTTTTCTTTTTATCATAACTTTTTCATACGGAGGCCATTTTCCAAAAACGAGATATCGTCAAAAAACTGGAAGAGTCATCTTTTTAGTGGTGCAGATATTTTATAGGGTTTTTGTAGTTTTGTGCCATATTTTCCAGGTTGAAGATAGATCTCCTTTTTTGGCTTTTGGAGCTCATATGTTTGTAAATGGGTGACTTAATTACTTTGGAGAATGGGAACTATAGGCAATGGAGTAATTTAATTCTCACTCATCTTGGTGAGAGAAATCTATTGCCCTATTTGTTTAATACAGTTCCTTTTCCTAGCACAGGGGTTGAGTATTGCATTTGGAAAGGCTTTAGGGGTAGAGTCTTTAGAGTTATTTTTGAAAATGTAAATGATGACATTTTGGAGACACTTATTCACTTCGAATGTCCTCATGCTCTTTGGACTCACATTAAAGAGGTATATGGAGACCGTGATTCTTCTCCATCTCTTGAAGCTCCTCTTTCCAACTCACATGTGCTTGTTCATTCTTCAGAGTTGATAACCCATGCTTGTGATCCTTTGGACAAGATTGCAGATGTTTCAGAGGTTCCTGATAGTCCTCCTGATTGGGATTCCTATTTGACAGACATTGCTTATTTGTTTGTGGAGTCTCACATTTCAGATTTGGAGGACCAATTTGAGGGTTTATCTCTCTTATTTGATGATAGTCATGGGTCCACTATTATCACTTCATGTTTGTCTATGGAGTTTGTTCAAGATCAGTTTCCACTTGTTCCTGGTTTGTCACAGTTTGTTGTGATTGGGCATGTACCTAATTGGATTGTGGCATCATCTTTATCATCCAAGAACTTGGCAACACATGAGCATATTTCAGAGACACAATCTTCATACATATGGATTCCTCTTCCTTCTTCCTATCCAGAATGGGAATCATTCCTGCAGTTGTACTTGGTGTATCTTCTTCCTAAGGGGAGAAACATTGTTTGTAGGCATTGGATTTTGTTTTGTCTTCAGACATTAACCATACTTGCAGGAGATCATACATCATGGGGGGGATATCTTATGGGGGGTTCATTTATTGTATATTCATGATGGATGTAGTTCTTGGGGGGTATCATTGAGTCCTTCATACATCATATTTACATTTGTCATGCTTTTTTTCTTGTTTTCTCTCTTTTGGAGAGGGGTTTTCTTCCCACTGGGTTTTCCCCTTTTCTCTGCTTTATGAGAGATTGCATTTCATTTGCATCTGTAAATGGGTACCTAACATGGCCTAGTTGTCGGGACCCATAGTAGTTTGCATTATAATCTTCTCCCTAAGTTGCACTTATGGGGGGGTGTTGGTGTAATTAACTATTTAATTACATCTTCATAAGTTTACTTAGGCAATCTTTAATTCCTAAGTTATAGGATCTTATCCTTATCTTATCAAGCTATCTTTTTGCTCAAGATAAGATTTAGTTGTTGCATGCTTGCCTTTTATAAGCAAGCCTCATCTTGTACATTTGTATCAATTAATCATGAATCAATCTTGCATATCGATAGCATGCATTCTTGCCATTATTTCTCTCTTGTGGAAGTATTTTCGTCTAGCAACAGATTCCTGGAAATCTAACAGAATTGGGTCATGTCTTCAAGCTCACTAGATGGAGTGATGAAATGCATAAGATAAATGAGAAAACTCCTAAATAGGATTATGATAGGAATGAGATTGCATTCAGAGTCTGCATCTTGTCGAGATATCTAGTGGAAATTTTAGGTCGAAGGATTATAATAGGGCCACATGTTAAATAACCTTTCCCTATTAGCTATTTTGTTCCCTACTTCCAAAAAACCTTTTATTCTATTTGATAAATAATTGGTTATGATCCTATCATGTGAATTCCAATGGAATGGATGTATATGGTTGCCCATATTTAACACCCCCAATAATGTGCAGTGTATGATTATGTGTGGTCTCTTTCAGAAAGAATGCATTAAGGTTTAATAGGGTTGAAGAAAGGTAAATGGGGAGTGAGATTCAGCTAGTATTTATTGTTGATGCATATTTTTTTTGTTCAAGGGTGGACCTTACTTTGGGAATAATATGAATTTGGAAAGAAGAGAGGTGTGACATAGATTTTAGGAACCCAAAAATGTTGGCTCTCTTCCTAAGATTTTCCACCTAGAAAGAGAGAGATTAAGGTACCTAAAATCCTTATGCACATTCAAATTAGGATGTATGCAATGTGACATGACATAAATAAGATAAACTAAATGCAATTGATTGATTAAAATGATCTAAAATGAATGTAAAAGTGTAATTTTAAGCTAGGTTTGAAAACACATTGTGATATGCAAACAACTATGAAAGATGAAATAGAAAGAAATATGCAGAACAGAAGATACAGGGTCAAATCTAAGTGCACCTAGAAGTTGTGTTAGCTTTCTAGAGTGTCTGGAATGTTGAAATTTTCTATTTTTTCACAGTGAGACTAATTCACCAAGGGTGGTGAATCAATCCTCCTACTGTTGAAAAAGTGTCGGGAACTAATATCTGACAGTCAAGAGTTGATTTCTAAAAAAGTACAGATTTTCTTATTTCAAGTGGGAGTCATTTGCCAAGGGTGGTGAATCAGTACTCCCCAAGATTTTTGGAAAATCAGAAGACAACACTGCTACTCCAGATCTTGCAATGTCTAAATATTAGGTTGTCAGGGTCAACTCTATAGAAAACATGATGAAAATGCTCAAAATGCTTGAAAAGATGATGAGTTGACTTGAAGAGCATAATTGAATTGAATTCCACTTTTCAACACATTTAAACTTGTTAAATCTATAAAACAAAGCTACAAATACACATGCACAAAGGGGGAAAATGTTGGGGGGTTAGTGAATAGGGGTTTTCTTTGGTAATCAAACCCAATAGAAATGAAATGTAAAGGAAATGATAGATGAATAACATGCAAGTATTACAAGCTTACCACATCCTTGAATATGTAAATCTGAAGTGATGTCAATGGCTGCTCCAAAGTGCTTGAAAGTGCTTGAATTGAAGATGCAAAATGCTTGTTTTCTTGATTGAATGGGTGATTGTAGGATATTGCTTGAATGAGTTAGGAGAGATGTAAAATGAGGTTAAATTCTCATATTTATACAAATTTTGTGCCTTACTATCCATTCTTACCTCATCATAGGATGGCATGAAGTGAATTTGAGTAAAATCCTTAAAGAAATTTTGAAATATTTTGAATTTGGGGCCAGGGGGGACTCATTCACCACCCTTGGCGAATGAGTCCCACCTAGGACCCAAAACCAAGTTTCACGAATAATGTTATGTTTAATGTTGTTTGTTGTGATAGGACCCAAAAATACACTTAATATAAGCATATGAGGGCATAAAAAGACAAAATAAAGCATGAGAGGGGTGTAAATAGTTAAAATATGACTAGAAAAGCATGAAATCTTGTTACAAGACTTTACAACACTTCAAAATAGGGATTTTTGATGAGTGAAAAGGTGGTTTTTAGGCGAATTGCATTAAATAGAGTCTAGAAGAATGTAGAAATGTCTTACAACACTTCACACCACCTTCAGAAGACGTCATTCTTTGATTCTTAGCACTAAAATAAGCATGTTCAAGCCAAGATACATCATAAAATTAAAGCAACATAGTTCCAACACTATGAAACAAGACCTAAAAGACCATGAAAATGAGAAGGGTCCATTTTTCAACAATACAAGAGATAACTTGGAGTTACCTGTGCAGTGGTGGACTATTGTTTTAGACAAGGATGATAGGATGTATGATTATGTGACATTTCAGAACTTGTTTGCTTGAAAACTAAGGAGAGCCTTAATTGTTAATATAACTAGAATTACCATAGCTCTACATGATTTCTTGAGACCCAAGGAGAGAAGGCTTGATCTAAGAGTTTATCATAATTGGGGAGATATTATCCCATATCTTGATTACACTATCTTAAGAGTATATGGTTCCATGGTTGCACCTCGCTTGTTGCTAAAGTTTGTGCCAGAGAGAATTGGTTTCCTTGAGGTGATGTGACAATTAGGAAGTGTAGAAAATGAATACCTATTGAATCAAGGAAAAGGAACATTCTTTTCTTTGTACACTTGCTTTTCTGATTTTGTGATGACCAAGGGAGATTGGAATAAGATTATTGATACACTCAAAACCTACCACATGCTGAGATCAGTTGAGAGAGTTAGATATAATCCCAAAGGTTTTATGGCCTGGATGAAAGAAAGAAACAAGTGCTACAAATTTGTGCACATTTTCCAATCTCTAGAGGATGTGATAAGAAATGTGTTTGACCTTTTAGAGTAGGAAAAAAAAGAGAAAGTTGGATTGCCTTCAATATGATGCAAAGAAATAGAAAGAAAGAAGAACCTAACTTTAAGGTCCTCCCAAAGATTGAAAAAGTAATAAAAAAGGTGGAACACATATCCAGGAATTTTGACTCAATAGTGGGCCACCTTGAAATAAAGGGGTGATATGTAAGGATAAGGGGAAATCCCCCATTGTAGAAGAGAAGAGTGGAGGAGAAATCCATGTTGTTGGAGGAAAATCTACATCTCAAGCCCCTAATGAACCAAGAATAAAGTTCTTTGTAAGGAGAAAGGGTAAGGAAAATAAAATTGATGCAACTTGTGATCCTTCTCAACAAAGGGCAGCAGAGCCTAAATTTTTTGACATTGATTCTCCACCACCTAGTAAATTACCACCAAGGGGGCCACCATTGAAAAATAAAAGGGTTGAAGTGACTAGTCTGGTGGACTATTCTGATGAAGGCTCTGAAGAGGACATTTGGGTATCAAAGCAGGAAATGTACGAAGTTCCCACTACACCAGTAGTGAGGGTGGGACATCAATTGGGTATAAGATTGAGTAAATTTGATCTCACTAGACTCAATGGAATAGATGACACTACTGAATTTGACACCATTTTCCAACGGACATTCGTCGGTGGTTTGACAAATATTTGTCGGTGTAGCGATGAAATGACGAAAAAAAAATTCATCATTTTTTTTGTCACATGTCCGATGATAAATTAAATGTTGAAATAATGATGCAGTTTCATCGGTCATCAGCATCATAAAATGGCTTAGATTTTTGTCAGAATATTGATGAAATGGGCATCAAAAGAACACCAGAAGTTCATCACTAGTTTGACGAAATGGGAAAGTATTTACGATGAAGCCTTTGTCGCAGCTAGGAAACTTTGTTGAACCTTTTATGTGGTTCGTCGGTGACGTTCGTTGAAATAGCAACGAAAAGGGCAAGGAGTTACGACAAAGTCTTGGTCGCAACTAAGCAACTTCGTCAGACATTTTCTATGATTTGTCAGTATACTTCATCACCATTACAACAAAATTGACAAGGAGTTACGACGAAGTCTTCATCGCAACTATAGCAACTTTGTCAAACCTTTTTGATGATTGATTTGTTGTGTTCGTCAAAATTTTGATGAAACAATGCAATTTTAAAAAAAATACATTCGTTGAAATTTACCATTAGTGAGAGATCAAGCAAGTTGCGTCCCTTCATATTCAAATCTCGGGAAATTATTTTATTTGGTCATTTTCCATGTTTATTTTATTATTGATGCAGAGTGGCAGGTGAAGACAATCTCTTAAGAGCTTCTTTCAAATACTCTTAGATAGACTCCTTAATACACCATACAACTAATGAGCAACTTAAGCATTATTTTAACTCCACACACCCAAATGAAATTAGGAGGCTTGGAAATGACTCAAAATCTTTTAACATGGCTAAACTAAGCCAACAAACAAGACTTCTCACTTGGGAACACTCTTTCATCTATCGCTACCATATTAGGCCTTATAGCCCTGTCTAATGGGATAGTCAACATAAAATCCTTCTAATGACTGAAACCAGACCAAACTCGCTGGTTTTTGACACTTGATACTATCCTCCACAAACCCTCAGAACCACAAGTTTTGAATCCAACACAAAAGGCAACAAATGACTTGTTTTCTAATGCTACAAGGAGGCCTAAAAGACACTTTTCAATCCATCATATTTTACATATCTTTATTCACTCCTAGCACTTCAGATAAATTTGCATAAATGAGACAAAAATGTGAATCTTTTATGAGAAAGAAAATTATTAAAAGGAGGGGGGAGAGAGCAAAGGGTAGGGGGCAAGAGAATGCTTGAATGTAGAGCAAAGTATAACATTTTGATCATTATAACAATGAAACAAATCTTAAGTTTGAGGCATTAATATCATTTACAACATTTGTGATCAAGAATGAATGTAAGTAGAGAAACTTTTGCATACCTGCAGATGGTACAAAATTTCATGGTTAAGTCAAAGCCTGCCATCAACAACAAGATCCAAATATTCGTGTATCTATCTCAATCGAGCCTCTAAAATCTTTAGAGCTATCAATTTTTTCACTAACCTGTTATGCACAAAAGTCAAATTTTAGAGTTATGTCACCACTAAAAACAAAAGAAATGGAGCTTTGAAACCAAATCCACACACAACATAATGTGGTATTCATACAAAGCCATACAAAAAAACTAAACTCAAAACATTGGAATGGAGACAACTTAAAATTATGATGCAAAGCATGGATTCAGGGTATAAAGAATCATTTTTCTGCCACCATAGTTAAAAGTTAGCACTTTCTTTCATCTTTCCATATTGGTTTGATGCTTCAAATGATGCATTTCTTATATTGAAAAGTGCATTACCTTATTGAGCTTCTCTTTGTTTCGAGAATAGTTTAATATTCTCTACTTAACAGGGCCAACCACATGACAGTGGAAGCTCATTTGGCCCCTCCCCTTCACATCACTCTCAATTCCCCATACCCAATCATACAACATTAATCATTCATTCATCCATTAATAACATATAACATTCATTCATTCATCCATTAATAACATATAACATTCATCCATTCATCCATTAATAACATATAACATTCATTCATCCATTAATAACATATAACATTCATTCATTAACATATAACATTCATTAATTAACATATTCAAATTCATTCATTAACATATAATATTCATTCTTTCAATTTTTACATATTATCAAAACTATGGTTGTCATGATATGATTACAATCACTTTCTTTTTGTTTCTTTTTTAAAGCTACATAAAGTTGAAGTGGAGTATCATTTTCTAAATCAATATTTGTCCCCCTTTTAGTTTTTCTTCCCTCTTCTCATGATCTTAATGCACGCCTAGTCATCTGCTCATGATGTGGATGCTTACTCAAGGCGGGGTCTGCTGCAATAAGAAAGAAATGTTAAACTGATATGTTTTATTATTATTGTTACAAGTATTTCATTAATTAAAAGAACATTAGAGTGGTTCTCTTTACCTGATGGGTCCACATCATGTTCTTGAACTTTTGTTATAGACTCATGCCCAACATGTTGAACACCCTCTAAATCCTAATCTATAGTTGAAACACGAAAGGTTACATTAATTAATACAACAATTGAAATTAAATATGTTTAAGAGAACATGAGAGTGGTCCTCTTTACCTGATGGGGCCACATCATGTTCCTGATCTTCTCTAGCTTGATCATGCTCAAAACATTGATGACGCTCTACATGATCTAAAGTTGAAACATGAAAGGTTACATTAATTAATACACCAATTATAGTTAAATATGTTTAAAAGAACTTTAGAGTGGTCCTCTTTACTTGATGGGGCCACATAATGTTCCTGATCTTCTCTAGCCTGATCATGCTCAACATGTTGATCATGCTCTACAAGCTCTAAAGTACTAGGATGCACACCATGACCTTCATCTGCAGGTTGTGCTCCACCCTAACCAGGTTGCATTCCAATGTCATGTTTAGTATTATCCTTGCTTGAATGTTTAAAACAAATAGGCATGTAATTACTTTATGGTGGAAATTAATATTGAATAGATTAGACAAGTATTCAATTTTAAATAAACTTTATTGAGTTTATTTACCTGCATGTCAGATGTAGTAGAAGGTTGTGTTTTCCCAGTTAAGACTCTTAGCCATTCAACCATGGCTCCATAGCCTTGCTGGAAGGAAATCTTTAGGTCATCTTTTGTGGGAACTTTGTTGAATTCAGAGCCCTAAATTTTTTCATAAGATCATGAATTTTGCTTCTATGGTGTGATAAAACAAAAATTGTTTTCAATTTATTATTTGGATACTATATTTCATTTATTGATACTTACAATTTGTGTGGCTAATTTCATATAACCACCAGAGCCAAGTTTGTGCTACCCATGTTTTTCTAGTCTTGCCTTTGTTTCCTTTGATGTGTCGGGTAGCATCTGAAAAGTTTGAAATACATTAGATTATGTAAAAAGAAAGAGTAATCAGTATATAATTACATTGTTGATAGTATCACATACCTTCCTTGGCCCAGTGGTGTCTTTCCTTTTTTTCTTTTTAGCCTTCTCCTTTCCATCCAACACTAGGTCCTTCCACTCCCTCTCCAGAATCATGGGGGGATGCTCATACTTTTTGTTCCTCTCTAAATGTGACCTATATTGGTCCCTCGCATAATTTAGATAGGTACCAGCTTTCTGAAGGACCTTGGTTTTGTAGAATGTTTTATCATCAAACAACACAACTAAATGGTTAATGAGCTCATCTTTTAAATCTTGATTTTGGGAATTCCACCGTGTACGTATGGTGGGCCCGAAGAGCTCCAATGTAATATCACTTAGATGTTTATAAAAAACATCATTTCCTACAGAATGATCATCAGATCAATAGTCTAAAAAGAGCAATCAATAAGTAAATTTCAATTGGATTATATATAATAATAATTAATAAAATTTAAAGTACCTGGGATCCTCTCTATCTTTATGGGAATGAAATCCTCGGTCATCACTAGTGTGACTGGAAATGTTCTTGTACTAGTAATACGGAAAGATCCAGGAAATGCTGCTAAAACATCACCAGTACTAGTGGCCTCTACATCCCCAAGTACATGTCCTGACACACATGTTCTGGAATGTGTTCACTACCAGAGGGTGCATTAACGGATTCCTGCATGGTATGTGTTTTTGACATTTCAGATGAAAATATAGGCACAGATGATGGGGTCAGATGATGTGATGTATGTGTAGGAAGATCAGGATGGACACTTGTACCAACCCCTACTACTCGGGAAACACTTGTAGTACCCTGATCATGGCTAAGAGCATCATGAGGAGGCAAATAACCCTTAAAAACAACACATATTTTACTTCATGACATGAAAGAGTACAAAATATAAAACCATGAGTGAACTTATGTTATAATTAAAGACCTCATGAAAGCTTACTTGCATGTTTTGTAATCTCTCAGTGAATATTTTAACCCTCTCTTTTATCTCATCTGTTTGAGGCACTATGAACATCAACTTAACCATTTCTTCATTGCATTTTTTTTGGATCTTCTTTATCGTATCGAGAGGGTTTTCTAAATAAGTGATGTTATCATCACAATATTGACTGCACCTCACTATGGATACTCTCCTCTACTACTAGTGCCTTTCCCCAAACAGTTGACTACAACAAGAATATTAGAAACATTATCGAAATTAACCCAAAAAACTTATGAAAAGAACATAATAATAAAACATTTTTCTCGTATCTAATTTGTACAATTACAATGATGTAAACCTGTCAGGTAGAAACATCTGAAGATACATCGCGATCTGTGCTCTAGGCTAGAGCCTTCTCCGTATGATCAATGTCCCGTTGTGACAAAAATTAAATATAAAAAAACATTACTGAAATGAAACCAATAGACTTACGAAAAAAACATAAGAATAAAATGGTATATTGGAGTCATTAATTGGAGATTGGGTAAAATGGTACATAGTACGTACCACCCCCATAGTAATTATGTTTGTAACTGTGTTTGTAACTAAGTGATTTAAATTGTAATCGATTAGCAACTCTTCCCCTCTAGTTATTGATTTTATCACACATACGAATACATGGTTTCCCTCGAGCACCTCAAATATGCAATTGGGTTACTTATTTGTTGACCTAGGTCATGTACTATTTATAAACCCTACAATATTCCCTAATTCTTTTGGCCTTTCATCAATGTACATAGCCACTCTTTTATTTTGATCCTTATCTTTTAGTTGTATATAATTTGCTGACAGTGCATACCTACGAATACTTCGTGTATATCGAACCAGTTGCATCCAATCTTTGTAACTGTAACAAGGTCTGACATACTCCATCAATTTAGTAACTTTTTCATAATAGACCTTTATGTCGTCCATGCAAAATAGGCCCAAACCATGTAACGACAATGGTTCTATGCGATATATTGTCTTGTTGACACAAAAATTAGTGTTTATTGGAGGAAGTTCCTTGGGTACCCATTGTTTCTGTAGATTTTTGTACCTTAAGGGCACCTCAACGTCGCCTATACTCTCATCATCATAAGAACATGACCCCCCTTCAGCAAGAAAAAATTCCATGCGTTTACGAAATTTTCTTCTAATCTTTTGACCTCTAGTTGATCTCCCTCTTTTAGACATACTATATATCTCGCTTTCCTCTTCTCTTCCTGAATTTCCCTCACTCGAGGAAGAAAAATCTGAAAATACCTATTTGGTGGTACCTGCACTCATAAGGATGTTGGATGAAGTTCTTTCATGGTGATGTGATTCCAAGGTGACATTATGATTAATCTATCATTTCATCGCTAGAATTTCACAAGTTATAAGGTAATCAAGTCTTGATAGATTGCAAGGTATTGTTATTACCATCCAAATGTGTCCATCACAAATCAAATCTACTTAACGTTTTAACTCCCAAACTTTGTAACAAGTGTTAAATGTGACTATGGTCCACCAGTCACACAACCAAGGCCTCAAATGTATTTTCTAATTGTAATGAAAGGACTTTTTCTCTTCATTCAAGTAAATAAACTTGAAGGGAAACACCACCAAGTGGTTTATTAGACACCTACATGACTAAAAATAGCAGAAAATTTACATTTAATTTCCATATGTCTAAGTGGTTAACAAGGAGCGAGTGTGTACTAGGCCTGGTTAAGTCATCATAAGTTTACACTTTGGAAATAATTTTTTAAAGTCATATTAAATCTTCCTATGTCTAATTGCTAGGAGATTTTTGGTATGTTTTAAGGTAGGATGATTGATGAAAGAGCCCAAAGACTAGCCTTTCTCCATGGTATCAGGTACACATAGAGCGGTCTTCTCTTATACAGTTGGACATGATTTAAAGAACTTAGCTAGGAATTATTCATTTAACCTAAGGTTTTCTCATAATGCCATCATTGGAAAAGTATGATCAAATTCTTCTATTATGAAGAATTGGTCTATGTGCCTCTAGTAATCATTATAAATGTTTGTAAGGATAAAATGACTAATTGCATCAGGTAGGAGAGAATCAACTTTGAGTTCTTCAAAGATTATATTCCTCTATTCATAATTTTTAAGGGTTGTGTGTGGAGGAGGTTATCACTACCAAGAAGGGAGGAGACCTTTCCTTGTATTCTTTTATAATTTTCATTATTCTTATTTATTTTACACCTATATTTACATATACACATACATACACATTTACTATTTTCATTTATTTCTCATGTAGTTTAATAGTTTGATCGATTTCATATTATATGTGTTGAATACTTTAGAATTTCAATTATATTAATTTATGGATATGTTGTATCTATAACACTACAACACCATATGCTCTTTGCATTTACACTTGCATTTAGAAATACACATTTATATACATAGATATAGATTTATTTAATGATATGTTAGATTTATTATTCTAGGAGAGCATCCAGTAATTGCATTTACATTTACATTTAAAAATACATAGACATACATACATATATGTGTGTGTGTGTGTATGTATATCATTTATTTTCAGTGTTCAGAAATAACCCATTAGGTCTAAACAAAGATAAAAATTCATAAAATCAGATCTCCCATACATGCATTGTTGAAACCTAGGCTTAAACCTCTCATTTCACATGCTTTTCTTCACAAAAATATTGAGGACAACAACTATACCTTCTTTATTTCTCATCCTACGCCCTATTCATACATCCTACGATTACAACAGTATCCATGGGGCCTCTTACACAAGCTACAATAATAATAAAAAGTGTAAGAGCCCCTTTATATCATGTTTGGACTACAAAACCCTGAAAAATAGGGTAACTCATATTATGATTTGTTGGTGAGTTGTATGGACAAAATCATTCGCACCAACTCATTCTTGGAGTCTTTTAAAAAAAAAAGTGAATTAGGTGGCAGTTAAGTACACACCTTATATTTTCAAGGTGAATGAGTTGATCAATTTTGATTGACCAACTGATGAAGAGTAGCAGAAATGGGTAAATATATATTTAACTAAGAGCGAAAAGGAGTAGGCTACTGACGGTTGACAAATCAGTTGTTGCAGTTACAATAGATTCCAGTTTTGTTTTTTGGTGATAGTCTAGGCACATAATTCTTGAATTTTTTTGTTGCTACAACAACCATTCTCAGCGGGCATGATGAACAAGAAGATTCTCTGGGGAGATTATTGTTGTAATAAATTTTTGGAATATCACAGGGCGGTCCAATTGGTTGGTGACACATGTGCTTTTTGGCCTGATGCTTGTTTGCTCCTCCTTTTTCTATAAGAAGGATTTCAAGGCCAGAAGTACAGGTTAGCAAGTTAGATATTTTTGGTCGAGTCTAGATGAAGTTGCAGAGCAAATTATAAAGTCTGATGGTTATAGGGAAAATGCAATTTAGGTTTTGAGTCATTCTGTAGTAGGTTTTGAATTCATGGGGATTTGATGTTTTATGATAGTACTGGCATTTGAATTGATATGATTAATTCAAACTCATGTCTCTCCATTGTACAAGCATGTCGAATTTTGAATAAAATGATCAAGGGTTGTTTCATTCATCTCACTATTGTGGTGTGTATGATTCTTGTTTTAGGTTTAATTCAAGGAATTAATTAAAATACTTGAATGGGATTGTAGGTGGATATGTTCTGTATAAGCTATTTTATTTTTTTGTCTTATCTTATACCATTTTACGAGAATGAGGGTGCCAATGTACGAGAAGATCTTTGGAAACTAGGCATGAAAATTGAAGGTTAAAGAGAATGGGGGTTCCAAACTTACAATACTCATTTCCCCTTGGTCATCGATTTTCCTTGAGTTCCCTCAACCTCATCCTTGGCATTGGTATTGACCTTGTTTTCACTCCTCCAAACTCTTCCTTCGCACTGATATTGACCTTGTTTTTACTCCTCCAAACTCTTCATTGGTGCTGGTATTGACCTTGTTTTAACTCCAAACTCTTCCTCGGCACTAGTATTGACCTTGTTTTCACTCCTCCAAACTCTTCCTCGGCACTGATATTGACCTTTTTTTCACTCCTCCAAAATCTTCGCCGATGCTAGTATTGACCTTGTTTTAACGCCAAACTCTTCCTTGGCACTGGCATTGACCTTGTTTTCACTACTCCAAACTCTTCCTCGGCACTGGTATTGACCTTTCACTTCTCTAATTTGATGAGCTACAACCTGGTTTCATTAGTTTTTACAATATGTTAATTAAGTTCAAAATTTTGGTGCCATTTAGCTAGGTTTTAATATTTTACAATATAGTTAAGTATATATTAGCTATATTTTCCATAATAAATAATATAATTATTCAAATTATTATAATTATATATTATATTCTTTAAGAAAATTATTAAATACGTATAAAATTATTATAATTAATAATTAATAATAAGTATATTTTTATATAATAAAAAATATAATTAATATAATATGTATTTAATATAATAGTAATATATATTAATATGAGATAGAGAGACTAAATTTTGATTGGTTATTTCATGTCAACAATCCAAGGATGGCATGGGTCCTTGGGGAGTTATGCTCAAGGTAGCATGCCATTTGATTAAAGATATGATAATTCTCCTTTAAGACCTCTTCAATGTACCCATTCCACACTTAAGGAGACAAAGATGAATATAGAGAAGAAAATATAGAGAGATAGGGAGATAATGACAAGCATACAAATAGAAAGGGAGAAAAAGAGATAGAGAGGGGTAGATAGATAAAGAGATAAGGATGAATAGATAGAGATATAGGGAGGGTGATTGATATATCTCTCCCTATCGAGCTCTCTATATCTCTATATCTCCCACTATCTATGTCACTCCCACCTCTTCCCCCCTCTATCTATTGAGCTATATCTCCCTCTCCCCCATTTCTCTCTCATTCACTCCATCTCTCCTACTCTATATATCTATCTCTATTTATCTATTTATCTCCCTCTCACTCCTCTCTCTACCTCTTTCTATCTATATCCCTTTCTCTCCCTCCCCCTCTCTATCTCCCCCTCTCTATCTCTCACCATCTCTCCCTCCCTATCCCCCCTATCCATTGACTCTCTATCTCTACCTCTCTTAATTTCTCTTCTCATATATCTCCATCTCTCTTTCTCTTCCCATATATCTCTATCTCTCTCTTTCTCTCCCCATTTATTAAATAAGAAGCCATACAAGCATACAATAGTATATGTTGGTAAAACTATAAGAGTGTTTTATTAAACTATAAGTAACACTTATCTTTCTAATGTCAAGCCTCCTTATAAAAATAGTGTTTTAATAAACTATAAGTAGATTATTGTCACCACTCTTCATTCAACATGAAATTCCAAATGTAGCAATTGTTTTGTTTCTTTTGTCAAGTTTCATTAACCAAGCTATTTACTGGGTTGAATAAAGTTGTGTTATGACCCTTCTTCTCTTTAAAATAATTATACAATATTAGCGAGATCAGAAAGGGGAGAAAACTAAACTCCTTCAAAATAGGGGTAGTTGTGGGTTTATTGGTTTTCTTTGTATACTATATACTTAGTTCCTCTAGAATAAATAAGTAACTTTAGATCATTTTCTTAGTTGTGTATCCTAACTAATATAGAGTAAGATTTTTCATTTTAATTGACTACTACATAATAGTTTGTGTTGAAAGAATTGTTTCCATTCTTTGTATTTTTTACATTGGAATACAGATCATATTTAATTTCATTCCAATATACTTCTCTCATAAAGATATTTGTTTGAAATAAGTTCTTCATAACCCATCTAATCAAATCATAATTAACCTGTCAAAAAGGCAATAGGAATTTTCTAAAGAAAAGAACACTTGACCCAATCATAAGTGTATGGCCTTCAAAGAAAGGAGTGATCCGCCTTAGAAATAACAACTATGTGATTTAGACCTGGGTATGTGCAGGATCATGATGAGCTAAAAAGTGGTAACATGAAAAAAGTAGCATTTTGAATTTGCCAAAAAATGTGAAAATCCTGAGTCAACTTTTTTTTTGGGTTGGCTATCAGTAAATTGCTCCATAGAAATTCCCAAACCAAAGTAATAAAAATTGGATATGTGATTTGTTGTGGATATCCAATTCATGTCTAATATCTAATTTGAAAAATATTTTAAAATGTAATAATTTGGTGCTATAAATCAGATATTCAATTTTTGCACCCATATACCCAAGAGTAATTAGGAGGTGGAGGGTGGGAGAGAGAGAGAGAGAGAGTGAGAGCAAGAGACAAAGAGAGGGGGAGAGAGAGAATTACGAGGGGAAGGGATAGGGAAATAGAGAGAGAGAGGGGGAAGAGGGAGAGGGGAAGAGGGGGAGAAGGGGAGAGGTAGAGAGAGACAAAGACAGAGATAGAGACAGAGAGAGATAGGGAGAGAGAGAGAGAGAGAATTAGGAGGGGGAAGGGAGAGGGAAGAAGGGGTAAAGAGAGGGGGAGAGAGAGAGAGAGAGAGAGAGAGAGAGAGAGAGAGAGAGAGAGAGAGAATGAGGAGGGGTAAGGGAGAAGGGAGGATTGTTGAGGGTAGAGGATGGAAGGTTTAAGGGTTTATGGTTGAGGGTTTAGTGATGAGGGGGTAGGAGGGAGAGACTTGAGAGAGAGAGAGAGTGAGGGAGTGGGAGAGAGATAAAGGAAGGGAGGGTTAAGGGTAGAGGGTAGAGGGTTTAAGGGTTAAGGGTTTAGGGTTTAGGGATGAGTGTGTAGGAGGGAGAGACTTGACAAAGAGAGAGAGGGAGAGAGTGGGAGAGAGGTAAAGGAAGGGAGGGTTAAGGGTAGAGGGTAGAGGGTTTAAGGGTTAAGGGTTTAGGGTTAAGGGGAGAGAGATAGAGGGAGTGAGTGAGTGAGAGAGAGACCTAAGAGAGGGAGACGAGGTAGGATATTAAAGATACTTGAGAGAGTGAGTGAGAGAGAGACACCTTAGAGAGGGACTGGTGCTAGGAGGGAGAGACTTGAGAGAGATAGACATATAAAAGAAGGGAGGATTAAGGGTAGAGGATAGAGGGTAGAGGGTTTAGGGTTAAGGGGAGAGAGATAGAGGGAGTGAGTGAGTGAGTGAGAGAGAGACATAAGAGATGGAGAGGTGGTATGATATTGAAGATACTTGAGAGAGAGAGAGGGAGGGAGTGGGAGAGACAGTGAGGGAGAGAGGGTTAAGGGTACAAGGTAGATGGTTTAAGGGTTTAGGGTTAAGGGTGGAGGGGAGAGAGATAGAAGTAGTGAGTGAGTGAGAGAAAGACCTAAGAGAGGGAGAAGGGGTAGGAGGGAGAGACTTGAGATTGAGTGAGCTCATGAGTGAGAGAGAGACCTTAGAGAGGGAGTGGTGCTAGGAGGGAGAGACTTGAGAGAGAGAGAGATAAAGGAAGGGAGGGTAAAGTGTATAGGGTAGAGGGTTTAAGGGTTTAGGGTTTAGGGTAGAGGGAAGAGAGATATAGGGAGTGAGTTAGAGAGAGAGAGAGACCTAAGAGAGGGAGAGGGGTAGGATATTGAAGATACTTGAGAGAGGGAGAGAGGGAGGGAGGTATAAGGGCAGGGTAGATGGTTTAAGGGTTTAGGGTTAAGGGTGGAGGGAGAGAGATAGATGGAGTGAGTGAGTGAGAGAAAGACCTAAGAGAGGGAGAAGGGGTAGGAGGGAGAGACTTGAGATTGAGTGAGCTCATGAGTGAGAGAGAGATAGAGGAAGGGAGGGTAAAGGGTAGAGGGTAGAGGGTTTAGTGGTTTAGGGTTTAGGGTAGAGGGAAGAGAGATATAGGGAGTGAGTGAGTGAGAGAGAGACCTAAGAGAGGGAGAGGGGGTAGGAGGGAGATAGGGTTAAGGGTAGAGGGTAGAGGATTTAAGGGTTTAGGGTTAATAGTTAAGGGTTAAGGGTTTAGGGTTTAGGGTTTAGGGTAGAGAGGAGAGAGATAGAGGGAGTGTGTGTGTGTGTGTGAGAGAGAGAGAGATAGAGAGAGAGGGGGGGTAGGAGGGAGAGAATTGGTAGAGAGAGAGGGTAGAGGGTTTAAGGGTTAATGGTTTAGGGTTTAGGGTTATGTGTAGTGATGGAACTTCAAAGTTTTGTTCTCTGTGTTCTATTTTATCCTGCCTTGTGTCTCTGGTCATCTATCTTGTTTGGGAAAAGCCTAAGGATGGGGTTTTACCTTCATCTTCATGTAAAACCCTAGTGTTCATATTACACCTCTGATGGGATCTATTTGGCAGTTACTTTTTTGGAAGGCTTTCAAATGACTCAAGCCCGATCGCTTCGTATGTCTAGGCTAGGCCCCCTTTTGTTTTATTGTTTTATTTCCTTCACCTGAATTTATTTTTCCTAAGTCTTTTATTGGTCTTGTGTTCCCTGGCTAAAACAACTTATGTCATTGTTTGTCGTCGACCTAGTGATGTCCCCTTATTCCTTTAGGGGAGAGGGCCTAGTAGTCGTACAGGCTAACTTTCTCAGCATATAGAAATTGACTAGAATATCGTAGAACCTTCTTCTTTTTTTTGAAATGTAGACTAGTCTCTTATTTATCTATAACTAAGGTTTGGAGGCACAACTCATCATGCAACTCGCCACATCGGCAGATCTTTTGAGAAGTGTCTAAAATTTGACTTTTTAAAGGTTTGACGAAAACTTAATCATCGAATCCCCAATAGTTGAACCAAAAAAATATCATTTGTTGCTTGTAGAATATGATATTTTGATTTAAATTAAAATTAATATACAACCTAAGTGGACCAAATACTTATTGCTAACCATAAATCTTTAATATCTCTACCCTTTATATTCAACACATATGGACTAATAGTTGAACACAAAAAATCTATTTGTTGTTATAAAAACAACACATAATGATTTAAAATATAACTTATATTGAAAAAAAATGGACCAATAGTTGAACACTAAAACTTTTTAAAAATCCTTCACATTTAATGGGAAAATACATGTTATTTATTGTTTTCACCTTTTATATTTGTGATAGGGACAAACTATTAATATAAAAATATCCAATGCTTGTACTGATGGAACTTCAAGTTTTGTTCCTAATGTTTCACTCATGCCTTGCCTTATGTCACTGGTCTTTCATGGTGTTGGAAAATTTCTTAGGGCTGGGGTCTTAGCTTTGTCTTCATCTTAAACCCTTGTGTTTACCTAATGCCTTGGTCAGGATCTATTTCGCCATTACCTTTTTTGAAGGGTTTTAAAAACATCTTATGCCCCATCATTCCATCTATGCCTCATCCCTTTGGTCTTAATATTTTATTTCCTACGCGGGTTTTATTTTCCTAAGTCTTGGTTGTCCCTTCGCTGAACGGTTTTAAAAAAACTTATGTCGTTGTTTTCCATCTGCCTAGTAATGTCCCCTTTCCCTTTAATGAATGTTTTATTTTTCAGGAGGAAATGTGCACTATCGTCGATCAAAATGCATTCAAGATCAACGGTTGCTCACCATCCCATGATCAGGAATTGTAGGATGGCGATATTGCGGGTGGGTGACACATGTCCCATATGGGAGATCAAATTTGCGTGATTGTTCTTCAACTATCCTTTGATCTAAGCCATTCCCCGCCATCTGGTGATGGTGCTTTTATTGATTACAAAATCACAGGTGGGTGCCACATGGACTGTAGAAGGTGGGGCCCGAGGAAATTTTTGTGTGATATATTTTAAATGTTTCATTGCTTCCAAAGAAAAACATTTAAAATGAAATATTTGACAAGGCCGGGGGGAAATTTATTAAAAATGAGAAAAATCAGAGAAATTAGGGCAACTAGTCAAGTGAGGAGTAGGCTACTCAACATACAAAATGGTATACCCATCCATGGCCTGCCTGCCTCTAATGGTCTGTTAGCTGTCAGAATGATAGGATCCATCCCGTGCTATCGCCAGCAACCTGCCTTCCGTGCAAAAAATAACTTAATTCGTAACCCTCACGTTTTTTTTATTTTTGAGCCCACATACAATGGTTAAACTTTTATATATGTTTTGTTTAATATATTTAAAAAATATTTTATAAATTATTTATAAAATATTTTTAATATAATTTTTTTTTTAATATATTAAACAAATATATATAAAATCTTTAATATTTTTTATTAGTGATTTTAATGGTATATTAAAAAAAAATCATATTTTGATAGTTGAATACATTCAAAATATTCCTAGTATATTTCTAATTTAAAAAATATATTGTTTAATTTTTTAAATATATTTTTATTTTAAAAAAAAAATATTATACATAAAAAATTGCATAATCAATAATAGATAATAGATTTTGGTGAATATATCTAGGTATGTTAATACAATACACTGAAAAGTACATGCATTATAGCCAGTGCTTGGGTGGGCTCCCCCTACCTCCTTTCTTTTCTCATCCCCGCACTGATGTGCTAGGAGATCCAGCTAGGAGTTGAGGTGGCAAAAACGAAGGGGCTATGGGGGACTTAGGTGGGTGTGACTAGGAGGCTGGTCACGTGATGGAGGTGGAAATTTTCTTCACAGAGCTTGACAATGTCATAGGAATCATTCCCTGAAGGCAGTTTCATGTTGATTAAATGTTGCACATGTGGAGGGAAGTCATTTGAGTCCCATAGGCTTCTTTGGCCTCGTGGACATCATTAAATTTCTTCATTTCATTCCATTTCATATCGGTTGGTGGTAACTTTGGTGGTGGACATTTGCAACAAAATTTATTTGTTCTGGTAGTGGAATTCATGGTGAAGCGATCTCTCTCTGTCATTGAAGTCTTTGTGGATGTCCTGGAAAAGTTTGGTGCAGACACACCAATCTCTCTGAAATCTTCAGCTAGACAAGCCTCCTTCAAAGAAGTTAAAGACCAATGACTGAAGCAGATTCTCTTAAACAAGGACCGTTAGTTCTGGTGGTGACCATAATGATCCTGGGAGCTGGTCATTTGGCTAACAAGGAGTTCAGCAGGGACAATCTACACATCTCCTCCCAATTTTTGGCATCTCTTCTGGACAATGGTGAGTCCAAGGTTGTGGCTAAACTATTGTTGGTTAAGATGTTTCACAAGGATCTAGTGGGAGGGGTAAATGAAGTGTTGAGTTTTGTGGTGGAGGGTAGAGGCGTCCCAAGACTGAGTGACTTTGCAACTATACAAGGTTCAGACAAGGCCGTAAAGCTTTTCTCGTTCCTTCTTGACTTGAGCAGTCTGACATTGAGCAGACATAGAATGGTGGCGGTGGTGGCCATTGAATTCCTGAAGAAATTCTTCAGCCTGATGGCTATGGGTGATGTCGAGTTGGTAAAAGTCTTTGAAGATTTTGTTGTTTTAAATAAGTTCTTGTGAATGCCTTGTATAGTTGTTGGTTTTGATAGTTTTTAGAGTTTATCTCTATGGTCCAATGGCATCTTTCAGTCCCAGAGTTTATAAATTTGATCTCTAATGGCTAGTTTGGGAGTTTTGGGTGACCTGGGATTCGATTGTTTAGTGTCGGGGCCAAACCCTTATGGAATTTTGGGTTGGTAGTTGGCTTGGATGGCGGGGTGGTGGTTTCTAGATGGAGGGGTCTCCCTGTCTTTGGCTGGTTGGGTTTTGTTTTGACCATCTTCGGGGTGGTTTTTGGTAGTGGTGGTTGGGATGGGTTTGCTAGTAATCAATGGCGAAAGCTTTCCTGTGTTTGCAGATAGTTGTACCTTTTTTAATCTAATATATAAATCAATCTTGCAAATAAAAAATAAATAAATCAGTTTTTAATCAATTTTTTAGTTTAAATTCTATAAAATATTTAATTAATTAGTTGTATTGTTTGTTATTGTTTAAATTATGATATAGTTGGTTTTTATTTTATGATTATAAATAAGGTTTTTATTTTAGGTAATGCATAAACAATAATGTGATCATCTTCGATCTAAAAAATAAACCAAAAGGTATAGATATATAATTTTCAAAATTACATCTATATTTTATCTTTAATAAAAACATAAACTAATATAATTTAATTAACCACAATTTAAATCCCAACCCTACTATTAACCCCAATCTTAAGCCTAAAAATAACCCTAAGTGAACAATCATCCTAATTGAACCTTAACCCTGATTTAGCCCAAACCCCAACCTTAACCCTAACCCTAATTGAACCCTAACCCTATTTAAACTCTAGCCCTGATTGAAATCTAACCCTAATTAAACTATAGCCCTAACTGAACCCCAACCCTAACCTACACCCTATTTGTTCCTAACCCTAGTATCTCACAAATAAAGGATCGAGACCTTGCCAACTCTGGTAAACCTTATTGGATAGTGATAAAAGCTACCTTATCTTTCATTAAGGTAGAAATTTTTTGTTATACAACATGCCCCTGGAAAATTGAAGATAGGCACTACAAAAAGAATGTAAAAACTAATGAAAATGGTCAGTGGTATTGTGGAAGATGTGATAAAACTTTCCCTGAATGTGATTATAAATATATACTTCAATGCAAAGTGCAAGACCATACTTCATTCACTTGGATTACAACTTTTGAAGAAGTGGCAGAAGAAATTATGGGTGTTACAACAAAAGAATTGAACATTTTGAAGCATGAAAAACAAGATAATGTTAAGTTTTCACACATTATACAAAAGGTCCTTTTCAATAGATACATATTTAAACTTCAAGTGAAAAAAGAGACTTATAATGATGAACAATGGATTAAATGCACAATCATAAAAACAACAAAGTTTGATTGTTCATCTAAGAGAAAAGCTTTATTAGACTCAATTGCAAAGCTATAGGTTTCATAAAATTCAATTGCTTGAATGTATATAATGTTAACAATGTATTCAAACATTTGAAAAAAGAAATAGTGGATATATCTAAGTTAGTTAGTGCCATTTTGTCGTGATATACATGTTTGATGCTGTCAATACTAAATCTAATGATTGATGAACATTTCTGCTTTTAAATTTGTTGTTCTTGGTTGATTGTTGTTATAGACAAGTTGGTATGATTTAAAATCTGAATGTGTACCCTTATATATGGGAATTGAGATAAACAATGACACAAACAATAATGAAATCAAATTGATTGCTTTCCAAATTCATATTCATGAAAATGTAAGCATTTTTTCAAGTCAAAAGGCATCTTGATAAAGATAACTCTCGGCGTGTTTTACATATATTATTAATTAATATAGGTATGCTAAATAATAAATTATTAACTATATTTTATTTTTATTATATATTGAATTGTTAAAAGATGTAAAAATCTCAATACTAAATATATAGGAAAATGGTTAAAAAATTACATATTTTTCAAAAAAAAAATATAGTGTGTAATTTAAAATACAAATTATATAATTCTTATAATATTTATATTATTATTTATTGAATATTTTATATAAGGGTATGTGTAGGATCATGGTGGGCCGAAAAGTGGCAATGAGGAAAAAAAAATGTCTTTCATCGACCGAAAAATGTGAAAAGAACGTGTTGACTTTTTTTAGGCTCAGGTGTCACCATACCAAACACCAAACCTAATTTTACAAATTGGATATTTGATTTGGATTGGATATCGAATTTGTAAAAAGAATATATCAAAAAAGTCAGTCGCTATTTTGAAGTTATTTGACAGTGAAGAACCCGCGGGCGCATAGTACATTGCTTCTTCGCATAACGGATATCCGATTTGGGAAAAATCCGATTTGGAAAGGTAAGTTTTTTTATTTTTATTTGATTTGATTCAATTTTGATGTAGATTTGAATAATTTCATATGGGTTTTTGTGGATATTTTTTAAAAATAGGGTTTTTGATTGAATTTTTGTGAAAATTTTGAGTTTAGAATGGATTTTGATAAAAAAATGAATGTTTTTTATGGATTTTTTTTCACAATAGGGTTTTTGATTGAATTTTTATGAAAATTTTGAATTTACAATGGATTTTTATAAAAAAATGAATGTTTTTTGTGGATTTTTTTTCAAAATAGGGTTTTTGATTGAATTTTTATGAAACAATTGAGTTTAGAATGGATTTTGATAAAAAAATGAATGTTTTTAATGGATTTTGATTTAAAAATAGTGTTTCATTTATATTGCCTAATTTTAGATTAATTATTTTTTAACTTTAATCAGGCATTATGGCTGCCGAGAATGAGAATGAACAAATTCCACCAGTTGAGAGTGAAAATCCACTAACTAAGAATCAAAATGTAGAAATGCCAAATGCTCCACCACCTCTGCAGCCATTAAGTAAAGAGTTAATTCAAGAAAAATTGGAGAAATTGAAGGGAATTTGTGATGTTTATAATAAAATCCCTTGATTATCTCGTATGTCAACCACATTGACAGGAAAATTACAAATGTAGAAACCCTCTCCACCCAACATAATGCATTTCATTTGTGGCGAGAAACCATGAGGAAATATTATGCATGTGGATTGTCTTATGATGATGTGAAATATCTCCGATTAACAAAAGCCCAAATAGCCTCTTTATTTATTAACCCCAACACTGGTTTTCCAGTTAATGTTAACAAACCAAAACTTTCTATAAAATGGTGCATGCATAGGAGCATAGTAGATAACTTTTGGGATCGTTGCTGTATGGTTTTTGATAAACCACCCAACAATAATCTTGATGTAACTTTTTACTTTATTAAAAAAATATATGTTGAGTTTTTGTTAGGGCATCATGTCAATTTCTTTGACATTAAACCCTTCTAGGGCATTGGTGGAGGTATGCCCTAGGATAGGCCAGGGGCAGCTAGAGTAGTCAGATGCCCACATGTTCCTTGTCCTCCCCTTCCTCCGCCAGCTCCAATACAACATCCAGATATTACAGAGGATGCAGCCACACAAACTATCCAGGCCATTCACTCTTTGAGTGGTCTTTTGGTTTCCCATGCTTCTTCAGTAGCTCAACCACAGTCTAGTGATCTTAGTGATGGATCGAGTGTTGTTGCATCATCCTCCTCAGGTCCACATATTTGCAATATGTCCCAACAAATATGTTTGGGTCCTATTGTATAGCCCCTTGAGCAGCCATTAGACACTTCTGATTATGACATATAGGATGTGGAGATTATAGCAGATCACACATAGGGGAGTGGAGAACACCCTACAGAGTCCTGTCCTGCTAGAGAGGTGGACATTGGAGTAGTCACACAGGTAACATTTAAGGTGTAATTCATAACTTGCATTTTTTTAAAAATGAATATTAATAAGAGATAGTATCAAGTACTAATATTTATTTACATGGTCTATTTAACAGTTAATGTTTGAGGAGTAGCTCACATGAGTGACTGATAGCACCCTTACGACCATTTCATTTGGCCTCAAAACGCACAGAGTATGTATTTTCAGACTCACTCATTTACATTTTTTACTGTATACTTTCTTGTCATTTGAATTGTCATTAATGAAACTATATATTAACTTATATGTTTATCTTATTCTCTGCTTATAGGAAACACCTAGTGTGAGTGAGGTGCGATGCTCTCCAGACTATGGACACACAATGTTAGATAAGGGAAAGGTAATTGAACTCAAATTTGATTGAATTAATATTTATAAGATATTTTATTGATTATGCATACATTGACATAGATTCGTAGTTTCATATGTACTTGTCATTTTTATGTACAGGCGGTTGTGAGCTATACATCATTGTTGATAAGTGCCACAACACTTGAAGGAGTAGGTATTCAAACACCCAAAGGAGGAGGTGTTGAAACACCTCAAGGAGGAGGTGTTGAAACACCTAAAGGAGATACAAAAATAGATTAGCCTAAAGACGTATGTGTTTATTTTTTTTTTCTTGGTAAATATGTTCTTATTGCTGAGAATTCTATGCTAACTTGGATCAATTTCATATTTTTTTTCACATATATAGATTGACGTTACAAAAGTTGGTTTGGTTAGTTCTTTGAGAGGGGTATATTATAGGACTCCTGACCCTTCGAAGAGACGTATATTTTAGGTAATCAAGATTTCAATTTTAGAGTTCAATTATAATTTAATGTGTATTGATTTTTATGTTCATTATTTGATTTTAAATTATATAGTATAACTAATCTCAATTGTGGTTTGACTTTTTCTTGTGCAGCTACCTTCAGAGCCAACAAGTGCTTCAAAGAGGCTCCATTTTGATGATCCACCAGTAGTTTAGGATGAGATAGACATTTTGGCATGTAAATATTGAATAGATACCAAGATGGCATATGCCACATATTGTAAGACTTTGTTTGAGTTGGTGTTGATGCCATTTTTCTATATGGACATACACTTGATTATTGGATAATTTGATGTATATAGAAGTTGACAATTGAAATTTAATTTCCTCCTCATGTGCATGATTAAACTCTTTGAAAATTTAATCAAGTGAGCAATGGTTAAATATCAATGAACAATAGCATAAAAATAATGGCTAAATATTATGTAGTTTATATTCATATTGTTGATTACATTGCATTGCACATATTTCAAACTCAAAGCATTACTTCACATTGCATAAGTAACATCTAGATGCTGATAGATGAAAAAAATTCAATAACAATATAGTTTTTACAAAGTCAACCTAAGCAGTTATGCAATTACTTCACATTACATAACTAATAACTAGGAGCAGCTATCAATTGCATTAACTTGTCATGGAATTCTATGAGACCACATTTATTTGAGGAAACTTGGCACAAAACTCACAAAAAATGAAAAGAAAGCACTCAAACAAACTTTAAAGGGGTCTCAACCCTGCTGCCCCCTCATTCCACATGCTATGCAACCATTTACTTGTGTTAGTTTTATTATCAAATTTAATGCATAGAAAATTATTTCTAAATAAAACACAATAACACAACAGATACCTTGGGAAAACCCTCCTCTTGAGGGAGAAAAAACCAGCCAATAATATCACTTATATTATTGAATCACAATAGAAACTCCTTTACAATGAAGGTCGATAATGAGGCCTAATAATATGCACCACAGACTGATTCCAACACAACAATACAATGATGTAATTCTCAAATGATAATCCTCAACCTTCTCACAATAACTCGATCTACACTTGAAGAGTGTCTCACTAACTCGCACTTGATATGAAATGGAATGTATGAAAAATGTATGTCTCAAAACAATGAAATGTATCTAATATATATACAAGCTGAGAGAGATGCAACTCTTCACAATATAAGTCGGCCTCCAAAAATAATGTGTCTCCTCAAAGATTGCACCTCCAAGATAGAAGTCGGCCCTCATAAAATAATAAATATTATTTGACATAAATCGTGCCTCAAGCATGTCAGCCTCTTCATAAATGCACCTCTTCATTAACTCGTATCTCTTGATGAATTAGCATTAATCACAAATCGATATATATATAAATTAAATAGCTTTGGCTATATTTAATTTATTCTTATGTAGAGGAGATTGTTGGAAGGATATGACTGACACTGCAATAATCATCAACACTCCCTCTCAGCTAGGGAGGATACTTCCAACTGCACAAGGAAAATCACCTCATCGTGATGCCTAGTACTATGGCTACAACCATAAGTGAAAAGAAGAATATCATCTCGTCATGATATTAGATATTGCCTCAACATGATATTAACCATAATGGCTACAAACATACTATGGTGTTTACAAGTGTTCACCGTAGACCTCAACTGAAACAACATCCAGAGGTGCTCTTCGGGTCAGCAAAACAACCATCTTCTTTATGTTCAGTAGGCTCCCTCTGAATCTTTAAGTACTCTTCCGGTCAGCAATGCAACCATCTTCTTTAGGCTTAGTAGGTTCAGTTCCATGGCTGCAAGCTGTGACTTCATGATTGATCATTTCTTTGGTTGGCATGACTTCCTCATAAGATGCCTCAAGCTTTTCATCACTAAGCAATCTCTCATCACCTTCCTATAGTAGAGTTATCAACATTCTTCAAAAATCATAAGAATTATTTTAGTACACTCAAGAGTTATCAGATGTCTTCTTGCAGTCTCAAAAGTTATTTTGTATCATTGTTACATTGGTACTTGAGAGTGGTAGCTTAATATAGGTCCACAATACAAAACTTGGTTTACCTGTGCAGTGTAACAGTGGCATAGGAAGATTTTTCTTTGAAAGCAAAAATGAAAGCTCAACCTCTTGGAATGAAAATGCTTGTTTGCAAAACAAATGAATAAGAATGAGGTCCTTAAGGTGTTTGAAGTGATTTAGAGGTCACTTTTAGGATAGTTAAGGTGTTTGAAGTGATTTAGAGGTCACTTTTAGAGAAGAGATATGTTGAAGAGTACATCAAGTCAGTGAGAACCAAAGCGTAATGTGTTTTAGTTTGTGGTACTCCTTTGTTTCTCAGCAGATGTGTGATAAATTCGTAGTTCAATGATGTTGAACAATTTTGAAAAAAGAAAGTTGTGTCACAGTCCGCATTCAATCCAACAAGCAAAAATGAAAGCTCAACCTCTTGGAATGAAAATGCTTGTTAGTTAAGAATAGAAGGCTTAAAAATCCATTTTAAATGCACAAAAAGGAATGAAATTACTTCAAACCAAATTTGTGAAGAAGTTAACTATGTTGCCCACTAGTTTCCCTTAAGAGTCCAAAGTGCTAAAAGGTAGCAATATTTGAAGGTTTATTTCTCAGATATCATGATGCTTACAGACTCTCCGTCATAGGCTATGGGATTGTGTTGGGACCATCTACAAAAATCTCTCTCATTTTTTGCTATCTCGGAGGTGTTTTCCTATGGTGATGACTTTTCAGTGGAGGGAAAAGTTGCCAGATGCAAGCAGTGTAAAGTTACAAAGTGGTGCAACTTTCATTCCGCAACTCATACGACCAAACAGACTATTCCAACACATCTAGATGGGTACGTTTATGCTATGTATGGTTCTCTCTTGCACCCAAATATGCCGAATCACTCTGAGCTACATTGGACCGATGATTTCCCTTAAGAGTCCAAAGTGCTAAAAGGCATCAATATTTGAAGGCCTATTTCTCAAAGAATGTGATGCTCACAAACTCTTTGTCTGAGGCTATGGGATCATGTTGGGACCATCTACAAAAACTTCTCTTATTTTTTCTATCTCGAAGGCATTTTTTTGTGGTGATGACTTTTCGGTGGAGGGAAAAGTTGCCAGATGCAAGCAGTCTAAAGTTGAAAAGTGGTGCAAATTTCATTCCACAAGTCGTACGACAAAACAGACTATTCCAACATGTCCATATGGGTACGTTTACACTAGGGATGGTCCTCTTTTGCACCTAAATATGTCGAATCACTTTGAGCTACATTGGATCAACAATTTCCCTTAAGAGTCCAAAGTGCTAAAAGGCAGCAATATTTGAAGGTCTATTTCTCAGAGACCGTGATGCTTATAGACTCTTTGTCCTAGGCTATGGGATCTTGTTGTGACCATCTACAAAAATATCTCTTGGTTTTTTCTATCTCAGAGGTGTTTTCCTGTTGTGATGACTTTTCAGTGGAGGGACAAGTTTCCAGATGCAAGCAGTGTAAAGTTGCAAAGTGGTGAGACTTTCATTCTGCAACTTGTACGACCAAATAGACTATTCTAACACATCCAGATGGGTACGTTTACGCTAGGGATGGTCCTCTCTTGCACCCAAATACGTTGAATCACTCTGAGCTACATTGGACTGACGATTTCCCTTAAGAGTCCAAAGTGCTTAAAGGAATCAATCTTTTAAGGTCTATTTCTTAGAAACCGTGATGCTTACAAACTCTCTTTCTGAGGATATGGTATCATGTTGGGACCATCTACACAAACCTCTCTCATTTTTTGCTATCTTGAAGGTGTTTTCCTATGGTGATGATTTTTTAGTGGAGGGAAAAGTTGCCAGAAGCAAGTAGTGTAAAGTTGCAAAGTGGTGCAACTTTCATTTTGTAACTCGTACGACCAAACAGACTATTCCAACACGTCCGAATGGGTACATTTACACTAGGGATGGTCCTCTCTTGCACCCAAATACACCGAATCACTTCGAGCTACATTGGACTGACAATTTCCCTCAAGAGTCCAAAGTGCTAAAAGGCAGCAATCTTTGAAGGGATATTTCTCAAATACCGTGATGCTTATAGAATCTTCGTCTAAGGCTATGGGATCATGTTGGGACCATCTACAAAAACCTCTCTCATTTTTTTTTTTATCTCGAAGGCATTTTCCTATGGTGATTACTTTTCAGTGGAGGGAAAACTTGCCAGATGCAAGCAATGTAAAGTTGCAAAGTGGTGCAACTTTCATTCCGCAACTCATCCAACCAAACAGACTGTTCCAACATGTCTATATGGGTATGTTTATGCTAGGGATGGTCCTCTCTTGCACCCAAATATGTCGAATTACTCCGAGCTATATTGGATCGAGCGAAATTAGGTGAAAATTTGCTGTAGACACAAGGGAACAATCAAAAATTCTTTGCAACCTGCCTATTTTAGGCATCTAACAAGATTATTCTGACCTCTTTGGACAGTCCAAAACTCCCTTAAAACTTGAAAAACAACTAAATACACATTTCCCTCTTTAACCCCCTTAAACCCTTGTAATAGTTAGAAACTAGTTTTTGTGCAATTACTCCACAATCTTCTAAAACACTAGATGAACACATGACTGATTCAAACACCCATATCCAGGTTACACAACATATATGAGAAACAATATAGACTCCTTTGGACCAGCGTTGACTTCCTATACATTCACCCTTCAACAGGCTACTTAATTATCCCAAAAATGCAAAGCAACATACCTTCAAACACCACATAGACCCCTGAAACCTTGGGGAAGCAAATAAATTTCTAAGAAAACAATGATTCTACAATTGGATTCCATTTGTACAGACTTGTAACTGTCAAATCAAAAAACCCTTGTTTTTAGCATAATTCTTGAGGGTTTATTGGATGTAGCATTTCCAAAACCTTTCAGACTCTGCCACCACCTTAGACACCTTTATTTAGGCCCCGATATGCTTAGAAAACAAAGAAAATTTTGGTATCTCATATATTTTTGCAAACCCTAGGGTAAAAACTCTATTTTCAAGTGAAAAAAAACCACCATTGTTAGACCTTTTACTCTTCATTTTATTTCAAAACCTAGTTCTTCACACCTTCCACTCTTGAAATAATTTCAAGACATGTAAGAATGTTTCTACATAATTTTTTTATACAAAAATTCTTGAATGGCTTGTGCATAGGCGGAAAACACTAGAAAAATAGTAAAATATGAACTGAGCAATTGAAACTTTATTGATTGAAAGAAAAAAACTCCTTCAACCAAACCTGTCTCGAGCCCTTGAAGGCCTTAAGTGCACCTGCATAACCCATGAAAGCTCCATATAATTCCTCCAATTTACAAAGCAATGGAAAGATACAACCATGTAAGTGGTTTCCCCAAACTAATTGCCACCAAAACCATTCTTGATAGTTTAAAACCACGAACCACCCCAATGTGTAATTATGATAGCACTCAAGATAGAATCCATGAATAGATAATGTATTTGACCAATAACTCATCGAGAGCACAAATTCCTAAAACTAGCCCTCCATTATGAACATATCAACTAAGTAGGAACCCATAACATTATGGAAAGATGATCCACTTCTCCCAATGTAACTCCCAAGCATTACATGTGAGAGATGGTCAATTTCATTGATGGCAATGATGGTCAACACCTCATGATCATTCAAGTACTCATTCTAACAATACAAGAGATTTACACAATAAATTGCAAGTGAATATAATTTACTATATCTTAACATAAAAAATGCAAAACCTAATAGAAAAATGTATCAATGACGTACAAGGATGTATAAGAAAGTTCAAATTTGAAAATAGAATGTAAACTTAGAACACTATAGATTTGAAAACCTTAATAATGTAAAACCCTAAAAAGAAGGTTGGATCAAGTGTAGGATTGGTTGGGCTCAACAAAATATAAAGAAAAGGATAGGGCTAATTGTATAGTGATTTAAGTATGCAAATTGATAAAAGGCTAGAGAGATGAGCTTGAATTTAGATGCTGAGTCACTACGTACATGTATCAAGACATTTCTTCAAAATAGACACAAAATTATATGGGAAATGACATGGTATGCACAAATTTTATTGTTACAATTACACACATATTGATTTACAAATGCTTTGCATATAGATTAAATTTACTTCAAAATTAATACCTATTAATACTTATTCTTTAAGAAAACATGATTATGTATTCTCTAATAAAACTTTCACCATAACAAGACTTCATGAAATTACTTCAATTGTAGCATACATAATTTCATATTGCACCTATCAATGTGCCCATTACATCTTCATGTGTGATTGCTAGTATATGTATGTCTCTTCAAAAAACATAGATGGGTTAAGCTCTCTCCTTACTCTTTCAGTAAGAGATAGATTAAGAGATAGTAGGGGAGAGGACTAGATAGTATTACAAAACCTAGTTCAAACAAGCATATCGGAAGGAAAGAACCAGGAAGAAAACATTCGATTGTAGCTCGATTAAGTACAAAAATAGACCCCTTTACAAAACCTATGAGTCTCCAAAATATGTACCCCTTTACATTTTAAACATACCCTTTATACAATGTCAGACATTTGACCCATATTTCAAAAAACATCACTGGGTATAGATTATGCCCATACATAATTATGACCATTTTACATTGTTTCCAATTTGAGAATTTAAATTTTACAAAATTTTATTATTAGAGGCATTCAGGGCACAGTCTTCAACAATAGTAGTATGTTCACATTCTGGACTTACAAGCACCTTTAAAAACCATCAAGGTAGCTTAGAATAACCAATCTATATTATTCTAAATGACACAAAATATGATGAGATGGTATTGCAAACTATAAAAGATGCTTAGAACAACCAATCTATATTGTTGTAATCTATTGCATACCTCTTCGAAAGGATCAGAGATGGCTATTTTTGTAGAAGGTCCATGATCAATCGTGCTAGGAATATCGCAAAAGTGGGAAAATGAGAAATCTATATTTTCACAATAGAAAAGATGCTTAGACTAACATAGCTATATTAATATAAACAACTTGAATGATGTTGAGTTGGTGATAGAAACTATAAAAGACACATACCTCTTCAAAAGGATCAGAGTTGGCTATTGTTGCAGTAGGTCCATGATCAATCATGCCAAGATTATCGCAAAAGTGGGAAAATGAGAAATCTATATTGTCATAATAGAAAAGATGCTTCCACTGAAATATCTATATTAACCTAAACAAATTGAATTATGATGAGTTGGTGATGTAAACTATAAAAGACGCATACCTCTTCAAAAGGATCAAAGCTGGCTATTGTTGCAGTAGGTCCATGATCAATCTTGCCAAAAATATTGCAAAACTGCATACAAAATATCACTATTAAAGACACCTACATTGCAATATTATATAAAATATCAGTATTAAATAAAAAACACTAATGAACTTAATCATAATGAACATAAGCATTCTACTTTCCATTCTTGAAAATGCTATTCAAGTGTGCCTAAAGGGTCACCTCTTTGCTTAAGAGTATCCACTATTGCTTCATGATCAACATTACTAAGTGTACATAGTTGTTTTGTCATTGGTTCTACATGATGCTTCAACAACTTAACATTTGTTGCTATAACAAGGTGTGAATACATGAGAATGGTTTTGTGTTTCTCATAGTCTTCAAATGCAGGTATGCCATTCTTTCTAATCATGTATGTTCACAACCGAGTTCCTGCAACCACAACTGAACCTGTAGGATACATGAAACCATCATCATCTTCCATCGATTGTGTTAGCTTATGCTTTACCCGCACACATAGAGCCAACCAATAGTTTGATCTTTCTTCATTCCCTTGCGGTGCAACAACTGCAAAAATATGTCATAGCTGTAGTAGATGTAAAGGTAGGTCTTAATAAACTAAACTTTCCATTGTGTCATTTGTCATGGATATTGTTTGAGATAAAGGAGTTAGATATTGTGGTACCCATGTATCCACCCACTCACTTGACTCACATTGATCCCACTCACACTGAATAAAACTCTGACAAAAACAAGCCAATTCTCGTGTCCAAATGGTCCATGTGCCTGCATCTAAGCTTCTAAATGAATGCATCTTTGAAGAATCTATGATTGTATGACAATCCAATTTGCCTCCCACTGTACCCTCCTTAATGAACCAAAATAATTTGTGCACTGTTGAATCAAGTGTTCCTCCCTGTGACAATGTTGAACTACACCAATCAACTATAGAACATGCATCGCTGAATTTTTCTCATGAAATCTTAAATTGCTCCTTTACTAGAGCTCTCTTTATGCATGCACCTGATCCATCATGCTCCCCTTTCCCATGTCCAGCTTCAAAAAAACTCCAAATATGAGGTAGACCCCTCTCTACATGCATTCTACTGAACCAATAAAACATACGAGCATTCTTGAATTAACATGTGCAATTATCTAACCAAATTAGATGTCGGCCCAATGCTATATCATGCTCCTACAAGAATTCAAAAAAATTCTTGAAACAATGTTGGACATACTCAGACGAGTGAGATATCTCATCACTCATATAAAAATGATACTCTTTGATTATCTTTTGATCCTCCTCTGTGCTATCAGGTGCATTTCTAAACGTTATGTTGACAAAAATAGTAATCTGAATGGAATTGTAATACTAAGATTGTACCTCATTTTGTGGTTGTAATGTGTAGTTTTCTGCAAAATCAACCACTAATATAATAGTGCCAATTGGAAAAGAGTCCTTACACATCCTAAATTGTGGATCCAACCACTGAGACCTATGACTATGCCTTGAATACTTGTAGAAAAGATTGTCCTTAAAATCTGAAATAAAATCAGCAACACTGCATTCTTTTGTAACCAACTCACATCTAGAACCTTCACCTCCACTTTGCAAAGTATATTTGACTAACTCATATCTCTTTTTCTCAACAAGCTTCTTTCCAAATTCATGTTCAGAACTCTCATGAAAACATTGAACAAAATTTGAAAAGCCACCACATTGTGAGCACTTTTCATTTAAATAATCATTTCTATAGAAAAAGCAACCATCATCTCTAGATCATAAAAATATATCTAGCAAGTCCCTTGATGATTTCGGAAGATGCATTGCACCACACTCCTGCAACATTTCATTAGTATACAAAGTAGAATGGATATAGCATAATAGCTCATGGTACATTGAAAACTCCACATGGTATTTGCAACAACAAGTATTATGAATCTTAAGAGGCACACAATAAAATGGCTTCAAACCCTCAAAAGTCTTTTGCGAGATTTCCATATTTTTATGTGTTTCAATAAATTTTTTGAACAACATTGTTTGGATTGATTCCAAGAAATTTTTAGGATTTGGTGTATGGTCTCGATTTTCAATTCTTAACTTTAAAACATCCTTTGCATTGGGTGATACTCTAGAGTTATCATGCCAAAATTGTTGAATTACCTACTTTACATTATTGGTTAGCTTCTTATCAACATGCGGAAGCCTCCCGGCAAAAGCCCATGTATCATTTTGAAGAGGATCATCTATTCTTTCTCTTCTTGTAATTTCTCTATCCAAAGTTTTATGATTTATGTCAAAATCAATACAAGTTTGTCTCATAAAGCGAGCCTTTTTCAATTTATGGCTTACTAGGGCAGTTGTAATGACTCTTCAAGCAGCTCTCTTATCCTTTTCCTTGTTACTTTTTCCAATATACTTGAGAGAATTCAAAAGATTTTTGACAATAATAGAATTTTTTTCGGTCTTCTTGTTCACACAAATCTTCAATTTGGCTAGCAAAGGTCTCATCTTTTACATCTTTAGCAATTGTACAAAAAATTGGCATTTCTCGGTCAATGTCTTAGCACTAAAATATTGGTTGAATAGTCTTCTAGCCCACAACCGAATAGTTCATGTTGACCTCTTTCCTTCAAAATTGTTTATAATGTTCTCATCAAATTCAAGTAATGATTTAGGTGTTCTTGAAGGTCTTGAAATTGGAATATGTCTTTCTTCCATACAAGGTTCTTCATTTCTCATGTAATTTGGTGAAACATAATTTACACTTGCTTCAATATTATGTTCAAAATCTTCATTTCCAACATTTTCACTTTGAACATTTTCAATATCAATTTGAATAATTTCATTCCCAATTTCAATATCATATTCAACATCTTCAAATCCAACATTTTCACCTTGAACATTTTTATTATCAATTTCAATATTTTCATTCCTAATTTCAATATCATGTTCAACATCTTCAAATCTACCATTTTCATTATCAATTTCAATAATTCCATTCCTAATTTGAATATCATGTTCAACATATTCAATTCCAACATTTTCACCTTGAATATTTTAACCTTGAACATCTTCAATTTCCTCTTCACTTGAAAGACCATAGGGTTTAGGTTCACCAATATTTAACATACCTTTTCTTCTCTTCCTATGACTTTCTCTATCTCTTTGTCTATATGCTTCAATTTCTTCTTTTGTAAGCTTTCTCTTACGTTTTTGCTTCCGACAATTGCTGCTCCCCATTATACCTCATAAAAAATGCTAAAAATAATTGCTTATGACAAATTTCAATAGAAGATGCTCCAAAAGGTTGATCTTCGTCTCTTCCTATCTGAAACTATGTGTGTGTTGCCTACAAATAGAATGTAGGATCCGTTGGAATGCACAAAATAGCCCACATGGTGCTTTTCTATGGCCCACAAATCTGATATTTGATTCATTTGAACAAAAATTATGATACTTGTAATGGTATAATTTTAGTTCTACAAATCAAATATTCGATTCAAATCAGATATCCGATTTGTGTACACATAGACCTAAGGGTTAATGGTAGATGGTAGAGGGGTTAAGGGTTAAAGGTTTAGGGTTTAGGGTATATGGTAGAGGGTTAATGGTTAAGGTTTTATGGTAGAGGGTTATAAGGATTTAAGGTTTCATGGTTAAGGGTATAGGGGAGAGAGATAGATGGAGTGAGTGTGTGAGAGAGATAAAAGAAGGGAAGGTTAACGGGAGAGAGATAGAGCGATTGAGTGAGAGAGAGGCCTAAGAGAGGGAGAGGGAGTAGGATGGAGAGAGTTGAGAGAGGGAGAGAGGGGGGGAGTGGGAGAGAGATAGAGG
>VDFB02281492.1:199966163-200046817 GCA_007258455.2 Sequoia sempervirens
GAGGGAAGAGAGATAGAGACCTGAGAGAGGGAGAGGATGTATAAGGGTGAGTCTTGAGAGAGAGAGAGGGTAGAGGGTAGAGGGTTTAAGGGTTTGGGGCTTAAGGGTTTAGGGTTATGGGTTATGGATAGAGGAGAGAGAGAGAGGGATTCAGTGAGAGAGGCAGTGAGTGGGAGAGAGATAGAGGGTAGAGGGTTAAAATGGTAGAGGGTAGAGAGATAGGAGTGAGAGAGAGATAGACCTGAGAGAGGGAGAGGGGGCAGGAGGGTGAGAATTGAGAGAGGGAGGGAGGGATGGAAGGAGGTTGTGGGAAGAGAGAAATATATGGTAAAGAAGTTAAAGCGTAGAGAATTAGAGGTTCAGAGCTTAGGGTTAAGAGGTAGAGGAGAGGGAGATAGAAGTCAGAGACACAGGGAGAGGGTATGAGGGGAGAGTCTTGAGAGAGAGAGAGAGGGAGAGTAGAGAGAGAGATGGGAGTAGAGGTTTAAGGGATTAAGGATTTAACATTGAAGGGTAGAGGGCTAAGGGTAGAGTGGAGAGACATAGGAGTGAGTGTGAGAGAGAGGTCCTTGAGAGAGGGAGAGGGGGTAGGAGGGAGAGATGAGAGAGAGGAGGGGGAAGTGTGAGGGGAAGAGGGGAAGAAGGGTAGAGAGAGGGAGAGAGAATTAGGAGGGGAATAATTTGAGAGAGAGAGAGAGGGAAAGAGATAATATTTAAATATTTTATATGTTAGTAATATTAATTAGTTATATAATATTTTATATATTAGTAATATATATACATTAAATAAAATATAGTAATAATATTTAAATATTATACATAATAATATAATATATTATATATTAAATTATAAACTATATTGTATATTCTAAACTAGATATATTAAAATAAACTATAAAATATTTATTGCATTTTCTAAATCATATATTATAAAGTATAAAACATTTTTTTAAATTATATATAAACCAAATCAGATATCCAATTTGAAACGAATATCCGATTTGAAAAAATATCTTATATTTCTGACAAATATTTTATTGCCTAGGGATTAGCCTAGGCCTAGCTTTGGTATTTGTCTTGGACATGCCAATCCTAAAAATTCAACGCAAAAAACGTGTTTGACAACTCACTTTATTTTTCTAGACTTCGTCCATGTGGCTGACGACTTTATTTTTAGCCAAAATTGATGAAACAAAAAGGGTTTGTAGAGGAGACTCTAAGCTTTCCACCAATATAAATTAATCTTTACTTAGAATTTAATAAATAATTATTATTCATTTTCTATTAGAATTATGACTAAAGTCCTAATTGATAGGTTGATTGAAAAATATCTATAACTAACGGTATTATATTTTTTGAATCCAAAATATGCATTACATTCTATGCTTCGTATACTATAGGATTAAAAAAAAAAATGAATTTCATGAAGTTTTGACCAAGTTAAGGTGGTCAGACATACAATTTTTTCATATTGTTTAAAAGTTGTAATAAAAAATTCATAATTAATTATTTACTTGGAAAAAACTTACAAAAAAATATGCGTCACATCCAAGCATGATTCCTCTACTTATATCTAAAATATTATAAAAAAATATAATCATTTTATTGTGGTCATGGTGGTCAAACAAACACCTACTTCTTATTTTTTCCCTGAAATTTAAGTACTACTGCATTGAAATTTCAAATTTTCACCAAACATATTTGAAAAAAAAAAAAACTTAGTAGTTTTGAAACTACATTCAATTTTTCCACATATTTTATTCTTACATATTTTTGAAATAATATAGATAACTTATTCAAATTTTTATGTCAAGTTGCCTAACTTTGATTTTTCTGAATTTTCATTGCCACTTAAGGGCCTGTTTTTTTCGTGATGATCCTGCACATACCCAAAATTTAAACTAAAAAATTATCCTCCCCCTCTCGCTCTCCCTCTTTGCCCCTCTCTACATATATCTCCCTCTTCCCCATCTTCTATCTCTCCCTCCTCTACATATCTCTCTCCCTTTCTCCCTCCCTCTCTCTATCTCTCCCCATCTCTCCGATCTCTTGCCCTCCTATACCCCTATCTATCTTCATATCTCAACCTATTTGTCCCTTTATCTCCCATATCTCTATATCTATGTCTTTCTTCCCATTTATCTATCTCCCTCTTTCTCTCTCTCTATCTCCCTCATTTCTATCTCCTCTCCATCTCTATTTTTCTTTTCTTTACTTATCTATCCCTCTCCTCTCTCTATATTCCATCTCTATCTTTCCATCTCTCTCTCTCTCTCTCTCTCTCTCTCTCTCTCTCTCTCTCTCTCTCTCCCTATATATATATATCCCCCTCTATCTCCCTATCTCTCTATATATTTATTTCTCCCTCTATCTCTCTCTATATCTCTATCTATTTATATCCCTTTTCCTCTCTCATTTTATATTCATCTCTACCTCTATCTATAGGGAGAGATACAAAGGTGAAGCATTGGACCTTCCCAAAGATTCACCAACCTCAACACTACTCCCAACTATTTTGAGCATTTAAGTACATATTGTAATGCTAGATTAGGAGGCATGTGTCAAAGTTCATATTTATTGATGCAAAATAGGTCCAAAGTCACAAATTCGACGTAGAGTTAGTTATAGTTTTGTAAAAAAATTCAAGTGCCACATAGAGCAAAGATATTCCAGTTTTTTATATCATGTCATCAAATTTGGCACTTCATCAAGATTTGTATCCTCATCAACATTAACAAAAGGAAATGTATGAACTTGAATCCCTTGCATTTAAATTTTTCTATATATATAAATATTTTAATATTTTCCCTCAAATCCATAATATATATATATTAGTGTGTATTTATTTATTTCAATAAAGAATTAACCTAGGTAACACATTAAGAATTCTAAGGATTTGTGCTTGGAAAAAATGCATAACAATTTTTTTTGTTGGATGTCGTGTTGTATAGTTTAAAAAATCTCAAAATATGAATAGGATTTTAAGGCCATTTATTATGGTAGCTTACAATGCAAAAGAAGAAAGGAAATCTATTATCAATTTTAATCTACAATTTAATACCATATGAAAAATCACATGTAGTATTATCTAAAATTAATTCTTGACATATTAATTTTATAAAATACACTTACCATTCAATAAACTTCTCCCAAGAAAGTAACCCTAAGTGAACATTATGCCACGGGTTATATTTATTAATGTCTTAATATTAGTTTATAAATTGAACATTAATTATAAATATTTTAAAATCAATTAAGTATTTCAATCTAAATTTTTAATATTTGACACTACAAATAAAATTAAACTAAATTCTAATTTTTAAAATCCATAAAATATTTATTATCTATTTAGTTTTACTAATTATCTAATACAATACAATACAATACAATTAAATATTCATTTTATATTAATTAAACAATTATTAATTAGAATTTTAGAATAAATCAACAAATAAGATCTATATAAAATCAACTTTTCTATTTTTTTCTTTGTGTCCAAATCATTTCATTTTCAAAAATTATACTAAATTCTAGATATCATAATTAAACACAAAACTTTATTCTATTCTAATCCTAACCCTAGTTAAACCCTAACCCTATTTGGACTCTAACCCTTACCCTAATTTAACACTAAATCTAATTGTAATTGACCACTAACCATAATTGAATTGTACCCCTAACCCTAACTCTAATCAAACCCTAACCCAAACCTACTTGATTCATAATCCAAACCCTAATCCAAACCGTAATTGAACTTTAAAACTAACCTTAATTAAGTATTAACCCTAATTGAACATTTATTGAATAGTAGTCCTAATTGTACCATAACCCTAACGTTGAACTATAGTTGAACTCTAATCCTAACCCTAACACTAATTCTTATCTTAATCGAACCTTAACTTCAACCCTAACCTTATCCTTGACCCTATTTGAACTCTTATTGAATTCATAACCTTAATTAAACCCCAACCTCATCCTCAATCCTAACCCCAATTGAACATTAATTGAACCCTAAACCTAACCCTAAGTGAACACTAATCCTTATTGAACTCTAACTTTTTAGTTGAAAACATTAAACTACCTTAGATTTTCCCATTCATTGTCATGTATCATTCAATTCCTAATAGAACTCAAAAAATTTATACTTTTATAATGTTTTAATACACACCTAATATTAAGGGTTTAGAGTTTAAGGGTTAAGGGTTTAGGGTTAAGGGGAGAGAGATAGAGGGAGTGAGTGAGTGACCCATTTACATATTATTCTTTTATTCTTCATCAGTTAAATATTTAGTTACCCATTTACCGTTAGCAGAAATGACCCAAGAATTTAATAGAATGGACTACTCATATAATACCTTGCATTATGGAGCTCAATTCTTTGATATATTACTACTTATCAAATCCTTTATAAATAATTGTAAACTTATGACTCCATTTAAGCATTTAATTGATTTTCTTGAATCAAAGCAAAAACATAGACACACAATTGAACAAATTCTCAAAAGAAGAATGACAACATCATTAACATTTCATTCAAAATTCACTCAAATCCACATAAGGAGAGAAAATATATTAGAATTATATGTTTATTCATTCTTATAAGTCATATTTGCATACAATTTAAGATAATTTGCATATATTCATCCAAAACTCAAAATAGGCTATCTATTCTATTATGTCTGCTTGGGGTTTTAAGAGTCAATGGCACCACATATATCACTTCCCTATCAGAGGACAAATATCTTTCTACCCATATATTCAACTCAAAACCTAGCTAGATCTTTTCATCAGTTCTCTCCCTACAAATGAGCCTTGGATTCCATTTTATATGACAAGGGAGGAACAAGTTTTTGGCTCAAATGTAATTTCACCACAAATTTTCATTTGAAAAAAATCTCCATTGCATTTGACTTTCATTTCAAAACTTCCAACATGTTGAATCTGGAAAACATAGTGCATGAATTGGGGAAAGCTAAATGAAAAGGGAACACAAATTGTCATCAAAATCCCCTTTGTCGCTATCCACGCAAAAAATCTAGGCAACCAAATTGCCACGAAGGCACCACAACAACTTCTTATTTACCCGCAATCCTACCCTTACCAACACTTAGACCCCAGTATACATGCCTAGTTCTAATTGTTTCCCAATACGGTAGACCCTCAACTTCCTCTTCTTTCTTGTCCTTGCCCAATATGGTTCTAGTCCGTCTGCTTGGGGTTTTAACAGCCAATGGCACCATAGATATCACTTCCTCACCAAACGGCAAACCATGATTGAAGCGAGCTAAATACCGACAATAGTCAGAGTCAGTCTCGATTCCATCATCATAAGTGTTGCTCGTAAGGTCAATGGACGAGTGTTGGAATCCAGAGGATCCATGCCCATACCTTATTTTCCTACCGACACTAGTAATAGAGCACACTGAATGCTTGCCTTTTTCATCTACTAGTTGAGTAGCAATGTCCTGTAATTGCAACCTTCTACTACATCTAGTGGGCACAAGCCTGGTCTTGTCAACCAAAGCACCTTCTTGAATAGTAGGACCAAGCTTTTGTGAGCTCAAATGAACAAACCTCCTTACTGATTTACTCATTTTCTCTTATCAGACAAGCATTCAAACTTGATTAGACTCAGCCCAAAAAGTGCTCTAACTACTACAAAAATGAAACTATCAGTAGTTATTTCCTCTTTTATTTATTGTGTGAGGTAATGCTTTCAATGCTTAGCAAAAATTCATGTGTAAACATGGCAATTTGGTTGTGTATGTACTGTCACCATTTAACTAGAGCTACATGAGAATTTGTAGATCACCCTTCATGATTATCAACAACATCTTCACATAGATTGAGATCGACGTGACTACACAAGCAAGGAATAATTCATTAATGCTTCACTAGTTGTATGATAAAATGACCACAATGTGTTGTTTTCCAACTTTGAATATTGCCTGCTAATCTTCTAAAGAGTTGGTAGATCAAACGGTTTATCTCAGGCTAACTTGGTTTGACATCCAACGAAGCATCGTTCACCTTCCTCATGACCAATAACATTAATCCATGTCGGCAGGTCCTATGCACTTTGCAAACTGAATGGCTGGAGCTATGCATCTCAATCTCGTTGACCTCACGGCTTTTAACCAACCTTCATCTTCCTTATGCGAGCTAGTAGGGAACAACAAAGATTTACATTAGCTTTTGATCTTTATGTCGATCTAAAACCACGGGTTATGAGCTCAATAGTGGAGATTGGGCCCCACATTCCATATAGGACACACATCTACCTTTTGTTGACCTCGCACCAAATAATAGGGCGACACCTTAGGTCTACGAGTTGGCGGGGTATGATTGAGATCTTCTCCCATATCTTCAAATTTGAAAAACCTACACAGTGCACGGTTAGTATTTAATGAAAGGATTTTGCTAAGCTATCGGTGACATGACCACTGGGGTTAATGGCTTAGGCTTACGTCACCAGATTAAAATTAAAACCCAACTTTAATTTTAATACTTTATTTCCTCCGCAAGGTTTTATTTCCTAAGTATTGGTTGGCCCTGTGTTTCATTTTTAAAAAAATAACTTATGTTGTTGTTTGTCGTCCACCTAGTAATGCCCACTTCTCCTTTTAATGAATTTTTTATTTTGCAAGGGTTGATTTAGTGCTACCATTGATCTATTTCCTACAGATATCAATGGTGTCCACCATCCCGTGATTGGGAATTGAAGGATTATGAAATCACGGGTGGGAACCACGTGTCCTATTCGGGGGATCAAATTTGTGCTACCGCTAACCAACTGCCATTTGATCTGAGTCGTTCCCCACCATCCCACGATGGTGCTTGGGTTGATTTCTAAATCATGGGCGGGTGCCAGGTGTCTCATCTGATGAAGCCTAAAGAGTAAAGGAAACACTAGCCAACTTTAAATCTACTAAGGGGCAGATTGTTGAAGTGTTCTCGAGACACACATGTTCTAAATTGATGAATATGTTATAATCTCACTAGAAAATCTGCTCGAAGGTTAATGACATGGCTAGAGACTATGTTAAAGGAACAAGATCATTTATTCTCAGGATCAATTGTTTCCCACCATCGCACAATCAGAAGTTTCAGGATTGAGATATCGTGGGCAACCACCACGTGGACTTCCTTCATAGTGTATGGTAAGGTTGCCCCTTATCACTATGTTGGAAATTGTTTCACCTTGTTTTGAATGTGGTCATTGATAATTTGATCAAGTTGAAGAATCGACGGCTTGAATTTAAATCTGCATCAAATATGGTTGGAGTCTTTCATACAGCATGAAATTGAGCTTTAATGGTGGATGAAAAACTTGCTGGCGTAAATTTGATCGACAATAAAATCAATTTCCCTGCTTGGTCTGTATCACAAAGCATTCAACTATATCGCAGAGCAGTTTCAGAGCCGAAGGTAGAATTGTGAGTTTTTGCAGCCAGAATTTGGAAGTTCTGCAAACAAAGCCGTGAGTTTATTTTTTGTGCCTCCCGGTCATTTTGCATTTTAATTTGGGAAAGGATTAGCTGGATGTGTTGTGAGCTTGTTGACGAATGTGTTAGGGCTATATTTTAATAATAGTTGTGAGAAATTGTAGTGTTTTGTCCTATAATTTTCTATCTTTGGTTAGTCCTAGCTATCTGAATTATAACATTGTAAAGAAGCCCTATTTTGTTTGAGATGGCACCACCCAAGCAATATTCTAGCCAAACTAAATACTTGAAACAAAACCTGTATGATGATTTCCTAGATCAATTGCCCCTTTCAATGAATGATAGGAGGAAGGGATTGGTCATAATGTGAGGGAAAATTTTGGGGGAAGGGTTAATGTATAATTGCTCCAACATTTATGATGCTAGGGTTCCCCTCACTAGCTTGGAATTGTTCAAATTGTGGTACGGACAGAGAAATTTTCCTCACCCTTTTTCAAATGGATGGATGTATGATATGGGGAAGCTGGTGGTACCAAATGTATTCCCTGATGTAGACCTGCTTAGGACAGTGGCTGCAAGATATGACCCTGTTACATGAATAATTAGGGACAATGATGGAAAGGTTCTATTGAGCATTAATAGAGAAGAGGTTCAATATATTTTTGACTTGAGTGAACCAAGCGAAGACATGGTTCCTATCAACCTTGAGGAAATGAAGTAGGAGTATGCAAAGTTGAAATCTATTTTTAGAGAAAGGTTGCTTCCACCTCATCTGGCTAGAGCAGGAAGTTCAAAATTTCATATCAGCCCCAGTGACCAGGAACCTTTCAAATTAAATTATTTTGCAAACCATTTCCTGGCCACTTTCTATTCTTTATGTCATATTTTGGGTTTCAGTTTTGGTACTATAATGCCCATTGCTTATATGTTCATGGGGGTGCAAATACAACACCCTAACTTCTCTGTGACCTATGAATTCACTTCTTTCTTGGCTGAGAGGATGCATGAAGGGATATCAAAGCTACAAAACAATGATACCAACACTCAATTATTTTGGTATTCTATGCTAATGCATATGTTTTTGTTTACGAATGCTGACTTTTTCTCTGAGAGGATGAAATTAAGACAATTAGTTGATGGAGAAAGATTGCCAATACTGATATGGGCTACAGATTTATCTTGTAATAAGGAAAGAACTAGTTATGTGCAATTTGATAATTGTTTTTCTTCCAGATAAGGGCTAGATTAATGGTGAATATACCTAGGATCCCTAAGGAATTACATGATTTCCTCAGGCTAAAGGAGAGGAAGCCAGAATTGAAGGTTTACCATAACTAGGGTGACATTATCCCATACCCAATCAACACTATCTTGAGAGTATATGGTTTTCAGGGAGCCCCTCATATACTACCATACAATGTGCCACCAAGAGTGGGATTTGTAGAAGCTATGTGGCAGATAGGTTGTATTCATGAGGACAACCTCACTGGAAGGGGTAATGGAACATTTTTCCCAGATTATATAGTGGTGTCTGATTTTGTATTTTCTTTGATGATTACCATTTGAGGCAAAGACCAAAGTGGTAGCATGATCCTAAGGGTTTCTTTGCTCTTTTCAAACAAAGAATAAAAGCTGGAAAATTTGTGCATGAGTTCAATTTCCCTAAAGACTTCATTAGAAATGAATTTGATTTGAATAGACAGGAGTTGAACAAGGAGAAATGGATAGCTTATGGTAAGCTACAAGATGTTGTGCACAAAATGGGTCTAAAATATGATCCATTGTTGGAGTTTAGTCCCCACCATAAGAAAATTAATTTTCGGATGGAAAACTTCAAGGAAATTATGGACACATTGAGGACAAAAAAGGTAAATTTAGAATTGATTCTGGGTGTACAAGAGCAAGGTGCTAGACCAATTGAAACAAGGCCAGCATACTAACCTATGGAAAGGTGGCCCATTTATAGGAGGAAAAAGGATAGTAGCAGTGATGAAGAAGAAGTGGACAAAAAAAGAAAATAGATTATGAAAGTGCCTCCACAACCAAGTCCAAAATCAAAAGTGCCTGGGGCAATCAAAATTATTGATTTAGAATCATCACCGGAAGACTATCCCTCATCACCACCATCTGAGCAAAGCCCTAAGAGGCAAAGAATTGATCAACCATAGGAGGATCTGATGGATGAGATTATTGTTACTGAGCAAGACATGTAAGTTGGTATGCCTTCCCCTCCTAGGCCAACTGAATTAGTTTTATCTGATTTAGATATAAAAGGTAAAAGTGTACAAGATGCAAGAATGGAGGCATGCAAGGAGTTTCTAGATGACAATACATTTGTAAAAACTCCTGTATTCTTGCAATTGGTATGGAGGATGAAGTTTGAAGAGTATCAAGATAAATGAAGGCAGAGAAGAGAACTAAGGCTTGACAAGTCAGGCCAGGAGAATGATGAGGAGGTAAAAGCTGAATTAATAGAAGAATTCAAGAACATCACTCCTAAAGAAGGAAGAAAACTAGTGAGTCATGCTGGTGTATTAATTCTGCCTGAATGAGACATTGCAGATGTAGTAGCCTTTAATGCTATTATGAAGTCTAAGAATCCATTTCAAGACTCTGAAGAAGAGGTCAAGGCAGCATTGCAAAACTCTGCTTTTAGTGAGGAATATGAAACTCTGACAATTTGGGCATTGGCCCCACAAGGGAGAAAACTAGATGTTTTTGATATTAATCCAAATTTCAAGGGAGGATTGATAATAAAGAGAGATTCGGAGACCTTAACCACTAAGGCCACTAATTTTACTGTGAATGTGGCCAAATTGGCCCAAAAGACTGCTGAAAGGGAGGAAGCTGAAAGGAAGAGCTTAATGGAAAAATATAAACTTTTGATTGGGAAGTATAGTAAGATGCAGTAGAAAAATGTTGAGTTGTAAACTGAAGTGGAGAGTTTTAGGTATAAGAAGATTAGGGAGACATCAAGTGCTCCACAAACTAGTAAATTACCTTCCACAGAAGGGTCAGTGCCTCCTACTTCTCCAATTTTTTCCACACCAGGATCTCCCAATCAGAATCATGTCCTCACCCTTTGTTTAGAAGAAGTTGAAGAAGAAACAGAGTGCTTTGTCGATCCTACAAAGAAGCAGCTCTTGCAAAAAATTGATGAATTGCAGGCATCATTAAAGAAAAGTGACGAGGGATCTCTCTTAAAGCAAAAGGAAATTGTTACTATTTTTTTGAGGCATTTAAATGAAAAGGTTGATAGAGAATTGCAATCTATACATTATTTATATTATTTGTTGTTAGCAACAATAAAGAATATTGATAGGGATCAGGAAGTAGCGATACCAATAATTGAAAATTGGATCCCTAGGGCATATGATCTAGATATCATGTATAAGGCCTGAAGGTTTGATATAAATAATAGGCCTCAATCATTAAAGCCTATTCATGTGTTAGTAAAATCATTGCAAGGTTTTCAGACCTTACTAGATGACTTGAGTAGGAATATTAGGGAGCTGGTGAATAATTTCAATGATTGGGGTAACATATTGTTACCTAATATAATTGATGAGTAGGGGAAAATTAGGTCATTTCAAGAATGAAAAGCTCAAGCAAGTGAGGCCATCAATGATCAAATCAATTCAATTTGTGATGACTCAGACTATGATTTTTTGGTGAGCTGTATGGACAAAATCATTAGTACCAGCTCATTTTTGAAATCTTTTGAAAGGGATGCAAATTAGGTAGCAATAAAATACACACCTTATAATACCAACGTGGATGAGGTAATTAATTTTGACTAGCTGACTGATTATGAGTACCAAAATTGGGTAACTAAATATTTGAATGAGGAGGAGTAAAAGGAGTGAACTACTAACAGCTGGCAAATCAGATGTTGCGGTTGCAACGGTTCCAGTTTTGTGTTGACAGTTTTCTCGGTGCAGTTTTCTTGTGTTTTTTTGCATCAACGTTCCTCAGCTGATATGATGAAAAATAATATTTTTCAAGGTGGTAGTTGTTGTAACAAATTTTGGAATATCAACAGGTGCTCCAACTGACTGGTGATAGGTGTACTTTCTAGCTCAGTGCTTGTTTGCTCCTTCATTTTCTATAAGAAGGATTTCAAGGCCAGAAGTATAGGTTATCAAGTTAGATAATTTTTGTCAAGTCTAGGTGAAGTTACAAAGCAAATTGTAAAGTCTAATGGTTTTAGAGTAATGAAATTTAGGTTTTGAGTTCATAGAGATTTAATTTTGTATAACAGTACTACCAGTTGAGTTGAAATGAAAATTTGAGCTCATGTCTCTCCATTCTACATGCATATCTGAACTTTGAATGAAATAACTAAGGGTTGTTTTATCCATCTCACTGTTGTGGTGTGTATGATTCTATTTTAGCTTTAATTCAAGGAATTAATCAAAATGCTTGAATGGGATTATAGGTGGATATGTGTTGTATAAGGATTTGATAAATAGTCCATGGTTAGAATGCATACTGATGAAATTGTAATGCAATATTGTCAGGGATCTTATATGTGATGTATTAAATCTATTATAAACCTCTAGATGCTTATAAATTTGACTCCTGCAATGGATATATGGCACTGATCTAAGTTGTAATTATTAGTGTAGTTTAGTATTTTTTTCCTTTGCCTAGAGCTTGCTACAAATTGCAAATCATTGACTATCTTATACAATGGATTGTGTTTAGTTATCTCACGCTCTGGAGATAGTTGATATTGTATATGAATAGCCAATTCTAGTTGATATTATCTTATTATGTTGAGCTATTAAGTGAGATCATTTTCTATTGTTAATGTTGTTTATAATAATGGTGTAGAGGTTCTAAACACATTAAGGGATCACCCTCCTGGGGCTTGTAGAGCCTGAAATGTAGGAGGCTTTTAAATTCCTCATCAATTGGTCTAGGTCCTTCGAGCTTCCTTCGATTGGAATTCAAAATTCCATAGGTAGATTAGAAGACAAACCTAGTTACATTGTAAAAAGAACCAACATACACGTCAACCATTGAACAACCACCTCTACAACTAACTTTTTAATCTTGTATGATTACATAAAACATAAAACACACTAATTTCAAGGTTGTTAACATCACTATTGAAATGTTTTAATTTTTTGACCTTTCAAACATTAAAAAGTACATCATTAAATTAATTATGTAATGGAATAAAAATTAAAAACATCATGAATTAATTATGTAACCACATAAGTCAAATATAATTATATCAAGAAATTAATATCAAATAGATAATATAATCACATAACTTATACATTTCAATGTCATTGATCTTCTTCTTCATCCAACTCTTGGTTTGTATCATCCGATCCAAATTCAACATTGTAAGGATTGGTCATATCATCATCATCATCATCAAAATCAATTTTGATAATGTCATCATCCACACAGATATAATCTTCATGAGCATTAACTCCTACATCATCATGATCTAGTTCCTCCTCTTTGACATCTTCGTTAGGGACATCATCAACTAACTGTTGATCCTGATCATCATCTACATCATTTTCTAGTTCTTCTGTATCTTCTTCTTCCACCACATTATAATTTACCAACCTTCCTCTTGGATCATGTCTAACAACAAATGACCAACCCAGTTTACTTGGAACCTCTGAGTAAAATACTTTCTTGCATTGGCTTGGAAGAACATAGGGCTCATTTCCAGCTTGCTCAATCAACCTTGTATTAACCATTGAAAATCCATTATCATGTTCAATAATAGTTCTCTCAGGATCATTTTCATTCAATCATATCATGTACCATAGGATGATGAACAAAATTAATCTGAAGGACTTAAAGTCACACTCAAGTATATCATCCAAAATCCCATAGTATCAATTTTTTGAGACTTCCGGATGTATGTCACTTCTAGATGAAACATTAGTCACCTGAAAGACTATAGTTATACTAGAATCACAAGTTTTCTTCATGTCATCCAACATTTTGATTCAAAATTTATGACCATTGTACCAGATAGCCTTGTGGTGTTTCACCTGCAATATGTCAAACATGTAAAAATTATTGCAATATCGTTAGTTGATAAACATATTTATTCTTAGATGAATGTATGCAAAGAAAACAATCTCAACGCACATATATATATATATATATACATTAATATACTTGAAAATAATTAAATAATATGGGTGATTAATATATTTATACATACCTATTTATCTCTTAAACCATATGATAAATCAATTTTCCTTTGTGTAACATTAGAATCTCCATTACGATGAGCTTCTTTAACCAATGAAGCCACACCTAACCATGTTAATGCGCGACCAAATTGTTGACATCGTTCAATCCATACCATCATCCAATCAAGATTGTTGGTGATGTACAAATGTAGTGCATCCCACTCTCGACCAACTGTATAAAAAAAAATTAAAATTCACAAATGACGTATAATTAGTTAAATACCATAGTATACGACTTTAATTTATAATTGATGTATACTGAAGATTAAAAATTAAATAAGTACAATATACATAAAATCCATATGTAAAATTTATTCCAATTAATCTCCATGACCATCTTATAATTACCTCTCACTTTCCTCGATCTACCTTTCTCCATCAGGTACTCCCGTTTGAATTTGTTAATGGAGTTGGGATCCCAAATGTGATCTACATGGATCTTTGTTGCAAACTTAAGAAAATATTCAATAATGTACACCATGGTCTAGTATACCATATATCCCTCCACCATAGAACCCTCAGGATGTGCTCTTTGTCTAACCAAATCCTTCAAAAATTTCAAGTGCCTCTCAACCATCCACATTGACCTTGTGTGTACAGGTCCACACAATTCAATCTCCTCAACTTGGATGAGGTAGTGTTCTTGTGCATTGAAAATGTTTAAGGTAAACACTTTTTTCATTTCACAAATTAAACAAGGAATTTTTCTCTTCCAATAATTTATATCTTCTTTATGGATTTCTTTAGATGACACCATCTACAAGTGATTCAAGGTGCAAATATATTAATGAGATTTAACAAAAATATATAGTATATTACATAACAAGTAAAAAAATGACAATTATAAGATGTATACAATGAATTGAACAAATCTACTACTTACCTCATGTATTTTCCAAGATCATATATAACTTGCTTGACATTGTTGTCAAAGTTGTTTGGGAGATAGAGGTATAATGTACTACAACAATTATAAAATGATCTTTTCATTATTTTTCCAAAAGTAGTAAACACAATACACTGAAAAGTACATGCATTATACAAGTGTATATAATATACCAAAATAATTACCTTAATGAAGGTATGCCAATCATGCGTTTTCATCCCTAACCCAAATTCACCTATCTTTGTTATTATATTGTTTATGTTCGTAGCAAATCCTGTGGGAAATCAAATTTTTTCGTATGAATTCTTTTATAGCATTGCTTTGCTACTCTATTAATAACAAAGGAAGCGCACTTATATTAATTTGGTCTCCATCGCTATTTAATTGAATGACATTTTTCATTACATGATTGGCTTCCTGAATGTCACTACAAATTTTGGCAATTTTTTCTTTGTCATGCCTTCCATCCAATATTTTTCATAACATTTTTGTTATATATTTTCTGATATGCATTGTATAAAAAAAAAATGCATTATTTATAGCTGCTCATAGTAGGGAAACCTACTAAATTGTTTGGGATAACTTTTCAGTCCCTGTGGAAGCTGGCCATTAATTCCTTGATGACCTTCATGAAGAATATAAGTTAAAAAAAATAACGACAATCATTATCAATTACAACATAAGTAAAAAAAACACAATATAATTAAAAATATAAATTCAAAACATATCATATATGATAGATAAACAATTTGATCTGATGTATAACCTTGACGATTAATTCTATTATATTTTAACTTCCATAGGTGAGGTGTCCTTCTTCGTGGTTTTCATGTAGTCTCCTCTTTCCCATTGAAAAGATATTTTTCAGTAGTTTGATACTTATGATTTGTATGGAGGAAATACCTATACTCATCAAACACCTGCTTTCCTAAACTTGTTGAACGGCGAGATTTCATCTTTGGACCACAAATTGGACATGCAAATTTTCCCTTTGTTTGAAGACCTACAAGATCATATATAATTGGACTAAATATGTCAATTTTTTTAATTATATATAATGAATAGATTATTTTAAAAACATGCATGATATCTACTTCATCAAATTAAATATTGTTAAAGTGCAGTAGAACGTTATAACATACCACAAAAATGTGTTAGCCCTAGGGCATCATGAATTATTTATACAAGCATTGCATGGAATTGAAATTGTTTTTGTCTTATTGGTGTAGAGACGTCATACATAGTGACACCATTCCATAAATTTAGTAACTCATCGATAAGAGGCTCGATATATACATTCATATCTTTAACTTGGTACTTACCTAGTTGAATGAACATAAACATTACATAATTATTATAACCATTTTACTGCAATATATATAAATTAATGTACATGACTATTGAATGAAAAAAATATAAGTCATTATGCAAAAAATAAGACAAATGAGATGCTACTACGTTAAATAAAATTGATGTAAACAAATACCTAGAACAATCATTGATAACATTATGTGCTCCCTCTTTATTGACATCCATGGAGGAATGTTATTGTTGATAACAAAAACAAGCCACACTGAGTAAATAGATCTTAGCTCTCCAAATGGATTGACACCATCTGCTCCCAATGAAAGCTTGAGATTATGAGGCTATTCTTTAAAGTGTGGCCATTTTTCCTCCATGTCTCTAAATGCAGAACCATCCGTAGGCATTCGAAGAATGTCATCTCCACTTCTATTCCGTGCATGGTAATCCATAAATTGCACTAAGATTTCGCACCTAAATAATCATTGCATATGTGGAATAATGGGAATATAACAAAGAACCTTGTGAGGCACCTTTTTTGTTAGTTGATCTATTCGATATCTACTGATATGAAATTCTGAGCATTCTGTTTCAAATTCTTGTTGTTTATCATATATAATATGATTATTGGGACATGCATCTATTGCTTGATACTCCATTCTGATATATTTCATAATGGCACATAAATCTTGGTATAAGTGAGGTAAAATATTTGATGGTGGTAACAAAAATTCACCAATAAATCTACAACAAAAAATAATTTGTTCATATAAAGAATATTAGTGGTACATATTTCATCCTTTATTTACTAGTGATGAACTAACACCAATTAAAATAGATGAAAAAAGATGACATATATGACATACCTTAACATCCATGAGATTGTTATGTTTGATAAACCATTCATAACCTTCAAGTTCAACATCAACAATACAACAAAGAGAAGAGTCGTTTGGGAGCCTTCATAAAGGGGCTCATATGCCTTCTCAAGTACAGGTAAATCATGAACATCATCAAAATCATCTTGATCATCATGATCAGCTCTGCCACTAAATGTGTCATGGATCAATGTATTTGTACCATCATCTTAAACTGTGTTTTCTAGCACGTGATCATGTTCTTCCATAGGATCATTAACTTCATCTTCTATATTCACAGCTCCATGTTCATCTGCTTGCAAAACCACATTCTTCGGGCTGTGATAATCCACATCATCTTCCCTAGGGCACCCCACCTTTATAATAATGATAGACACAAATAAACCATGATCATGATCAAGTGATTATATATATATATAATGTTAAAATGATATAAGCATTTACAAATTTCATCAATATAAACACATAATGAACAACTTACCAATGGATGATAATCATGCCCCCCTTCAATGTTACCATGCTACCTACAATGTTTCTCATATTTTGTGATTAAAAGTCATGTCATCTTTAAGCCCTTGTAATTATTGCAAGGACAATAACATTTCCCATCACCCTTTCTTTTCAATCTATCCCACAATCTATCAAGTGTCTCTTCATTTCTTTCTAGACTAATATTATTTGACATGATTTTTCTTTACCAAGCTTGACTATTTAGATCTTCAAAAAATATCAAACTCACACTCCAATAACTTTTATTCATAGACATGTAACATAATCTAATAATTCTAATATTTTACACCCAAAAAAATTGGCATGCAACCACCCCTGCAAAGGAGAAGATAGTCTGAAGTTAATGACCCCAAAAAACACTTTAAAATGCTAATTCCAAAACTTATTAAATTCTGATTTTACTATGATTTCCAACCGTTAAGACTCCTAAAATTAGAATATTGAACTTGATCGCAAACTTCCTACATCGTTGGAGGTAGCGAGCTAGTAAGAGCAAGTGACCCATTCCTAAGGATCAACAAGTTGGAATCATCATTGCTAATGTCAATATGGATTTATCCTTTTAGTTAAAGGTGCAATTTGTCACTTCTTATGACGAGCTTATCCCTAGGGCCTTGAACATTAAGGGAGCCCTAATAAAAAATAATAGAAGCATTGGTAAGAGCATGATTAGGGTACAAACCCTAGGCCTCCGTAGAAACATAAACAATAACTATAGCGGATTAATGAGGTTGCAATACCAAAAGGATTGAGACATTGTAGGTAATCACAAAATATTGCAATCTAAAGATTGTAGCCAATAAAAAGCACACTATGTAGCCTAGAGACATTTGTAAATGCAATCTACAGTAAGAAGAATGACAGTCACTTGAGATGTGACAGTCAGAAAGAGGCTGAGTAGTGAGAAGATAATAAAGCTCAAACCTTGCATAGTAAAGTGGAGATTTTAACAGTGAGTTTCCTTACCCCCTTGCTAACCTTAAGGGTTTTTCAAATGCTTTTGGTAGTGTTAGACAAGGAAAATACAATCAGGGAATGATTGTCCAAATGAAGTAATAGTGGTAATCATAGGTTCAATTTTTCTTCTTAGCCATTAATGTATAATGGAGGTAGTGGATTGCATGTTTGAGCAGTGTTTTGAGACTCATCAAAGATGGGAGAATAGTGAATAATACCTTGTGGACTGTGAAGTATTGTCAATAAGGTTGAAGGATCTTAAGAACTACAATACCATGAAATAATGAGTCCCCTGTAGTAAGTAGGTAGTCTATAGGGCATAGTTTGATTTTATAGAAGGATGCTCATGAAAGGAATCTTTAAGTGATAGTGAGTGAGCTGTTTGAGATTGCAACTAAGAGTGTAATACCCAGTCTTAAAGGAAGTTAGGAAAGTAGTAAATGTGCAAGAAAGTAAAATCATACACAACAAAAAATTCACAATGTTATCTTGCATAATGCCTTGAGTTTGAAGACAAAAATCTCATTGTATCTTCATGATGAAAGTGGTGACCTTAATGGTTAATCACTGGCAACCATGATTTTAAAATATTTTATTGTGCTTATGGAGGCAACATTTTAAGCAAGGCAATGAGTGGTGGTTTGGAACAATGGCAGGTATGAAAGACTTGTTTTATATGCATACTCTGCAGTCTAGCTTAAGACATCGTTCTTAGAATAGATTGAAGATGGATTATGGAACTCAAGGGTTACCATGAAAAGGATTAAAGAAAATACTAAGATCTATTTAAAAGCCATGATCATGAAGATATTAAAGATGTCACATGCAAAACCCTAGTAGTTGGAGTAATGAATACAGTGCCAAAGAGGATAGTGTTATGGGGAATATTTAGGAGATCTCCACATTATCTAATTACAGGGAAGTACATCATTTATTATTTTTTTAATTAAAAGAAATCATTCTAAACCCTATATAAGATACATTAATACTTCAAAAGGCTCTGAAGGAATTTGAGATTATGCAAATATATGTTAGGTAACATTCATAAGGTTTATAAAATCTTGATCACTCTCTAGAATATCCCATTAAATATGGGTTGTGCTTGAATGCACTACATAATTGATATAACACAACCACTTTGCATATCAACCAGAGTTATAGGCTCTTTATTGCAGCAAGAGGTAATCACTCTTTGATCATGTTATAATTACATCCTAACCTATTAAACTTGAGACAACCTAAATGCACCCAATGATGATTGACACCTATATTATACAACTTGAATTAGCTACATTATATGAGTTCCTCCATTTCTATCACAACATAGCCACATTAAACTTGGGTCACACATGAATGCATCCTGTATTTTTTATAGCACAACTGTGCCACATGACCAATAGAGTTATGGATCACATAATTACATTCACAAGAATTTTTTCCTTAGTTGTGATCTTATTGTGATTCCACACAACAAAATCTAGACATGAAAATCTCAAAATCCTGAACCTCTAAAAATGAAATTTGATGAGATGTTGCTTTAAAATATGATTTTCAAACCTGGAACTACAAATATGACCTCAAAACTAAATTCTGCAAAAATTCAATGACTACCCTCAACTTGGCAATATCTTCTTGAATTTTTTTTTGTTTTTTCCCAAGAAAATCGTCCTTAGTTCTCCACAAACTGTCTCAAGTAGAGCAAAACAATGTCGCAATAAATCAGGCGTGAACTTACTTTTCTTTATGTCAGCCACAATTTGATTTTTTTCTATTTTTCATGTTTGTCGAAAATTTGACAAAAATGATAGCCGACATTTCGACGAACCCCAGGTTCATCGAAATTTCGACAAATGTTGGGGATAAAATTCCAAAAAATTGAAAATTACACATCAAAATTTATGAGCACCCAACGATACATCAAATTATACATATTTTGTTGGATAGTTTCATCAGATTTTGCAGTCAAATGAGCTAGTGTTATATGTAGGTTGAAGCATGTTCAAAGTTCATATATGATGACTTATTTGTAAGGTCTTAAGCTTTTATGGAATTTATGTACAAAGCTAAAAGAGATTAATATGTTAAAAACTTGACTATAGAAAGAAGCCTTCATCCAGAATTGTTGGATGCCATCATCTAGAAAAAAGGTTTTAAATGAAATGAGAGCTAAATTCCAAAAGATTACACCAAAAGAGCGTCAAGAATTGGGAAGGAATAGTGGTATTTTCTTGCTTCCAGAATTGGATTTAGCTTATGTCATATATTTTGATACAATAAAGAGATGTGATAGGCCTCTCTATGATATAGAAAAAGAAGTAGCAATTGCACTATAGGGATCTACTTTTAGTGAGGAATGGGAAGCCTTGGCTATCTAGTCACTAGCCCCAAGCACAAGGAAGCCTGATATTGTTGAGCCTGCACCTAACTATAGTGGAGGCCTAATAATAAAGAGAGTATTAGAAACATCAACTCTAGAGGCAACAAATATGTCAGTTCATGTTGCATAATTTACAAGGGCCACTCTAGAATCTATGACTACAGAAACGTTTAAGATTAGGACCTAGTACAATAATTCACTAGTTAAATATGGAAGGCTTGCACAACTTAATATGAAGTTGCAGAAAAAGGTAGTATTGTTGGAAGATAGGTTGCAAAGTTTGCAACCTAAAAAGTCTAAGTGGAATGATGTTGACTCCCCCACCACTTCACAAGAAGCTCTACCCCCAGAGTTTACTACTAAAGTAAGTTCTTCATGGGAAATTGTGCCATAAAACATGGGAAGTGTGCCCATTTATATAGTGGAACCTAGTACATTAGAAATGCCACAGGCTGAAGAAGATATCAACTGGGAAGAGTTCCTTAGGTAGCTAAATGAATATAAAGAGAAATGTGATAATCATGATGAGGAGATTTTCAAGAGAAACATGAGGATTGTCACTACAATATTGGAACATTTGAATAGAAGAGTGAATAATAGATTGAATAGCATTCACTATAGTTATTCATCCATGGTGGCTACTATCAATAATTTTGACAATGACAGAGAAAGAGCTATTCCACTCATGGAAATTTGGATCCCTAGGATGAAAAAATTGATATTGATGTCAATTGGAGTTAGGCATGATGCAAATCCACCTAAAAATTTTAAACCTATTATTTCTCTTGTAGGTAAGATTAGAGGATACATGGGAAATGTTGAACCATTAGAGAAAAAAATAAAAGAGTTTGTAAGACACTTCCTTGAATCATATAATGGCCTTCTTCCCTCCATCCTAAAGGATGATGATAGCATAAAAACTATATAGGAGTGGAAAAATGAAAGCTATAAAGTTATTTTAGATCAGATAGTTTCAATTTGTTAGAAATTCGATATGAACACATTGAAGATAAATATGGATATGTTAGCTCATGTTGAGACTTTCTTGCTGGAATTTGATAAGGAGGCTAACGAGATTGTCGCTAAGTATGCACCTTATAGAGAAAGGGCTAATCAAATCATGGATTTCAATTGGCCTACTAAAGATGAATTCCTAGCATGGAAAGGACGATACTTGGAGAGAGTGGTAGACCGATATGAAATGGTGGGGTGGTGATTTGAAAATTTATAGTTTGCAACCATGATGGATAATGGATAAGAGTCAGACTATACATAGCCTCGATTTAGTACAAATTAGACTTTTGATAAAGTAATGAAAATACAGTGCATCTTCTTCAAGTTGAATTGATGACAAGGTTGCAGACATGGACATATCTTTTTCCTATTCTTTCCTTTTTTTGTCATGCTTTCCTTCATTAACTTTGTCTACATGGGAAAAAAATTTGAGGTAACTATTTGAAGATATCTTTTTGAAAATTGGACCGGATCTCCAACAATGAATGAAGACCACTTTCATTTTCCCACATGTTTCCCACCTCTTGTTAATGGAATGTAACTGAATAGGGGAGTCTTTATTATAAGAGGTCCAATAGGATATCGACATGTGTACTTTCTAGCTTGAGGTTTGTTTTGATCCTTCATTTCTATAAGAAGGAATTTAGGGCCAAAAAGTAGGGGTTTGTTGTTTTGGATTCAACACTGTGAATTGTAAAATGAATATCAAGCATGTTTTAAAGTTTTTTCTTAAGTTCAGAGTTTGTTATTTTGTATGTAATTTTGATAACAATATAGCAAATACAATATAGAGTTATACCAATTTCATGGCTATTGTCTCTCCTTCTACTCGGTTTATGAGTTATGAATAAAAGTAATCTAGGATTGCTTTTTTTTTTCTATGTTGTTTCTCAATAGATGTTTAATTTCTTTCCTACTTATTAGTTGAATGAATTAATGTAAATTCTTGGATGAGATTGTTAACTCATAAGAATTAGGTGCTAGGATATTTATAAGTAGTGATGATCATGAATGTAATAGGGGATTGTTGTAAATAAGTGTTTCTTGAGATTGTAGGTTGCTTTTGTTAATATGTTGTCTAGTTGAATAGGTTGATATTAACTTTGTGCTTGGAATAAGACTCTAGTTCATGCAAAGAATTCATAATTTAGTTTTCAAATTGATTCATCAGCTAATCACTTTTATTTTATAAACTTTCAAATGAATACCACTATAGTTGTTTTGTGTTGAGTTTTATCTTCTCATGTTCTCAGTGTAGGATATAAATAAATCAGTTGCCAACTTATTTGATGTGCTATGTTGTTGAGTAAATTTATGAGAATTATCTATTGTTGAAAATGTATCTGAGTAGTAGTCATATAAATTCCTAAGTATACATTGTGGGATCACCCTCCCAGGTTTAATAGAGCCCAATGTGTAGGAGTAGAAATATTACAACTTTTACTCATTTGTTGGTCAATCCCCTTAGAGTACTAAGTATTGGAAATGGAAAATTCCATAGGTATTTTTGAAGATCAGTTTGCTTCTTAAAAAAATAATGAATAGATTGGAAAATATACTAGGGAGTAGCTAAGTCCACAGTCTCTAAGTTTAGATCTAGTACAGATAGAGTCGATTATTTTATTATATTATTCTTTACTTTTTGAAGAATAATTGTTTAAAATTTTGTTGCAATAAGTCAAGTATTTTGGGTGGTGACTCTAAGATCTCTAATACCAGTATAATGATAAATTTTCAAAAGGAACACAAGAAGAAGGATTCTGACATATTTGACATCATGAAGAAGACCACAAGTTATTTAAAGAAGCATCTTGAGCATAAGGCATAATCTGAATTTGTAAAAGAAAAGTAACCCACTTGGGTTAAGAAAAGATTTGAATCAAGTAAGTCTATTGATTCCCCTGCTAATGCATCTCCTACTTTTAATCTTGAAGTAAGTAGTGCTGATATCCAGGAAAAGGAACAAGAAGTTTAAGTTTCTAACATAGACCAAGGAATTTTTCCTATTGAGAAAGTGTTTGATAATAAGCTTAACATTTCAATAGAGGAGGATAGGTGGGAATTTTGGGGTAAGAATAAGAAGTTTTTCAGAGCCTTTAACCCTTGGAGTTGGATCCTTTTTTAATGGAAATAATTTTAATCCAAGAGGTGAATCTCTTGATGTACAAGTGCACCTTTCTCTTGAGGAAAATCCTATTGAACAGCCCTATTATACTCCTGCACTGAGTGATCCTAGAGATCTTCTAGAAAATGAAGAAGATATAGATAAATATATGGAAGCTATCGAAGAGGAAGAGATAAGGCTTAAATAAGAAGAATATAATAGATTGAGGGTGTTAAAGGAGAAGGAATATAGTATTAGAGCTAAGAAACTTGACAGAGATGGCCAAAAATAAAGATTAGAGAAGATGCGAGAAGATCCTACCAAGCATAAGGCCTTTGAGGAAAATGTTACTAATTTTTTTCCTAAAGTTACCTGTGAAACCCCTAAAGTCATAATCTCGATGGTAACCTCTACTATTGATACCTATACCACATTTGTTTCAACTACCAGAGCCTTAGACCCATCTACTAATGTTAAGAAAACATCATTTGTAGACCATGGGAAGAGACCCATTGATCAACCAAATAAAAATACCTTCAAGACTAGTACCACTACCCGTACTTCATATGTTGAAACCCCCATACATAATTCCAAAGTTGATCCTACTCCATCCAATACACCTCCAAATCCTGAGATCTTGAGATTACAATTTGAGAATGAAAAGCTACAAGAAGATTTGAAAAAAGTTTCAAGATAGATGCTTCTAATGCAGAAATGGCTAGGAAGATTGTTTTTCTTAAGATGTTCACACTCACTCCAGAGGCTTCAAGCTCTGGACATACCAGTAGTGAGCTCCAAAAGAAGAATTCTAAAGGAAACACTACTAGTGGAGGTGGTGGTGGGGATCAGGGTGGTGGAGGAGGAGAAAATAATAAGACTAAGAATTCTTATTTTTGAAGATGATGAAGGAAGAAAGAAAGAAGGTGGTAATGGTTAAAATGGAAAGGGTAAGGATAGGAGTCAATTTGACAACAAAAGAGATCATGAGAAAAGGGATATTCAAAGGGATCGACATGTTAGGAGGCCACTCCAAGTAGATAGATACTAGCAGTTGTGTTTTACCAGAATACCTAGCTACCCTAATCCATTTCATGAAGATTTCAGACCTGCTCTAGTAAGATTCTCTAGTAATAATTCCTTGAGTGGTCAAGACCATCTCAAAACATTTGCTAATATTATGGATGATTTTGCAGTAGAAGCAGAGGATATCATGATGAATTTGTTTAAGCAGTCTCTCATTGAAGATGCTCGAGATTGGTATATTATTTTTCCTACCAAGAGCATTGGATCTTAGGAGGAATTCAAAAGGATATTTAGAGAAAAATACCATCACAAGACTAATTCAAGGTTTTTTTTAATCAATTTAATAATATTGATAAAGGTCCTAATGAATTTGTGGCTGATTTCAATACAAGATTCCAAAAGGCTAGGAAGTGGTTGCATCCTCGTCTACAATCGAATGAAAAAGTGTTATTGGTAAATTAATGCAATGCTTTTGATACAAAAATGAATTACCGTGGGTTAGATAAGAATCCTCAAATGTTGAGGGGAGCATACAAGATGGTGGATCATATTGAGAATATTAGTAGAGAAACTAGTAAAGTTGGCAGAAGAGATGATCCAAAACTTTTCAAAAATTCAAAGGAGGACAAGAGTTGAGATCCTAAAGGGGTCACTCTTGAGGATAAGATTGATAATTTTATGAAAACTATAAATGATAAAATTGTAAATCAAGAAAAGGTTCAACCAAAAAATTATTAAAGGAATGAAAGACCTAAGTTGCAAGACCACCCATATAATACTAATTGGTATAATGGGAAGCCTGTTCTTAATAATCAAAGAAATGCATAGAATAAGGTCCCTTCAGATCCTTTACAGAAGAATTTAGGAATTCTTGGTCCATGGTTTTCCAAATTCCACACTCTCCTAAGCAATGCACAATTGCAAAGATGGTTGAGGTGGAAGAGGATATGCTTGAAGACCGTGATTAGGAAAATGAGGAGGATATTGATGTACTTATGGTAATGGGTGATTTTGATGTTGCTGATAGTGAGTGCTCTTCTGATATGGACTCCTATAAAGTGGAAGTAGATAATCAAATGTAAATTTCTAGTGCATATCATTAGCAAGTCCTCTTTGATGACAATGTTGATAGTTATAATTAGGTATATTATTTGGAAGTGAGTGAATATGGTGTGTCACTAAGAAGGCCCTCAAATGAGGAGATTGCAAAATATACCATAGCCTTGGCTTCCCAAGCTAGAAGTTCCTATCATCTGAGGAATAAAACAGTTGGTGGTGAACAAGGTAGTCCTGGTGGTCTTTTCATAAAGGAGCATAATGCCAAAGGAAAAGAACAAAAGCCTAGTGAAAAAATGGAAGTAGTCTTGAAGCTAAAGAAGGTAGGGGATATAAAATTTGGGCTAAAAGGATAGGTAAACCAAAAGCTACTAAAGAATTCAAATATCTTGCTGCGAATATAAAGACACAAAATCAAAATTGTTAAGTTACAAAGAAGGATGCCAAGCATAGGGTATAGGTAACCAAAAATAAAATAGAAGAGAAACAATGAACAAGGTATATTCCCAATTAAATTACCCAAGTATACTCCTATTGATATGTTTCAATTAGTTAGCCAAGTAAAGGTATTTGTGCCTTTTCTTGAAATGATGAGAATAGATGAACATAAGAAAAAGGAAGTAGCCCTTATCAATGGTGCTAATATAGCTTGTAATGATGTAGTCATGCCCACTCCAACCCAATTGAGTGAAAAATATAAGAAAGAAAAGGAAGTTGAGGGAGTCATCACTGAGGTTCCCCATAACTTCCTAGAGAATTCAGTAACTACTTGTCCTAAGAAGATATATCCATTTTTCCTCACTTTGATTGTTGGGGAAAATTTTATAAAAAATTGTATTATTGACTCTGGAGAGTCAAATAACATCATGCTAGCTAAAATCATGGAGGGATTAGGATTAAAAATTGAAAACACTCATGGTAAATTTTATGCCTTAGATTCAAGAGAAGTCCCTATTATTGGTGTGATAAATGAACTGCATTACAAATTAGTAGTCCGCCTAGACAAATAGTTTAAAATGAGTGTGGTGGTAGTAGATATCCTACCTAATTATGGAAAGCTGCTATCTTGAAAATGGAGTGCATCTATGGGAGGTATTATGCAATGTGACATGTCTTATGCCACATTTCCTATTTATGGTAAGGATTTTCAAGTGGTGCGAGAACCAAGGGTACCACATATGTTGGAGCATGCTCTTGAAAATGACGTAATTCTTTTCAGAGAAACTGATATCAATGATTTCAAAATGGAAGAAGTGCCAAGAGAAATTGATAGGTTCCCTGCACCTATAGAAACTGAATTTTTAAGATTTTCTGACAAGAATGGACTTTGGAAAATGTACTTTGATGGCAGAAGCTCCAAAGAGGGGTTTGGTGCAGGGATATTATTGGTATCACCTAGTGGTGGTATGTATACATTCTCTTTTACATTATCTTTTGTCTACATGAATAATGTGGTAGAATATGAAGAATTATTACTTTGATTGAGATTGGCTGAGAAGTATGGAATAAAAAGGTTAATGGTAATTGGTTATTTTGAGCTTACGATATCCCATGTAAAAGCCAAATATGCTTGCAAGAAAGAAAAATAAACTAAAGAAATATAGAAATGTCATTTGGGATTCCATTGAGTAGTTTGATGCTTTTGGAATTGACTAGATGGAAAGAGGACAAAATAGAGTAGCTGAGTTACTTGCTTAGAAAATACAGACATGTCTTTGCTTGGTCATATGATGAACTGAAAGCTTACAAAGAGGAATTGTTTCAGCATGAGATTCCTATGAAGGAGAATGCTAAACCTTTAAGGAAAAAGTAGAGATCCATCAATCCTACTATAGTGTATAAGATGCAAGAGGATTTGGTAAAGTTAAGAGATTTTGGCATTATAAAACCCATTAGACATTATTCATGGGTATCCAATCTAGTGCTAGTGAGGAAAACAAACAGTGATATAAGGTTGTGCGTTGATTTCATAAATATGAATAAATCCTCATTAAAAGACAACCCATTGTCAAACATGGAAGCCATGTTATAGAAGGTGACTAGCTGTGAGCTGCTATCAATGATGGATGGTTTTTTAGGTTATAACCAAGTAAAGGTAAAGTGGTATGAGCAGTATAAGACTGCATTCGCTACTCCATGGGGTACCTACGTCTCTGTAAGAATGCCTTTTAGTTTAATAAATGTAGGTGCTACTTTTCAAAGGGATATGGACATAGCTTTTCTGATTTTATTGATTTATTTATGGCTATATATCAAGATGATCAGACCACTTACTCCAAGAAGGAGGAAGATCATTGTATGTACTTAGAGAAGGTATTTGTTAGGTCTCTAGAGTATGGGATATGTTTGAATCCAAAAAATGTGCTTTTTGGGTCACGAAGGGTAAATTATTGGGGCATATTGTGTCCAAAGAAGGAGTAAGGATTGACCCTGAAAGGGTAGAAGCCATAGATAGAATCCCTCATCCAGAAAAAGTTGAAGGTATTCAATTATTTTTTGGAAAAATAGATTTTTTAAGAAGGTTTGTGACTAACATTGCAAAAATCACAAGACCTATTTCTAAGATGATGAAGAAGGGATAAAAGGTGGTTTGGAGTGAGAAGCCTAGCAGAAATGGTTGATGTGGCACCTATTTGTGATATGCTAACATGTGGATTGTATAGAAGAATTATCAATATTTACAAACTTTGCAGTATCCTACAGATATGGCTAAGAATGAGAAAAGGACATTAAAATTGAATGCCATCAAGTATGTGATTATTGAAAATGAGCTATGGTAGAGAAACCTAGATGGTATATTGCTTAAATGTGTGGATGGAAAGTAGAACTCTTGTATGAAATGCATAATGGAGTGTGTGGTGGTCATTACATGGAAAAGACCAATACTCATAGGATATTAAGAGCAAGATTCTGGTGCCCTATTGTCTTTAAGGATGCTCACAAGTTTGTTAAAACTTGTGATGCTTGTTAAAGGTTTGTAGGAAAACTGAGAGTTTTAGGAAATATACCACTTATGCCTATTTATATTCAAGCCCCTTTCCAATAACGGGGAATTGATTTCATTGGAGAGATAACAAAAAAGTCTAGTGGAGGGCACTCATGGATCCTTGTTACCACTTATTATTTCACAAAATAGGTAGAAGCAATACCCACAAAAAAGAAAAAAAGCAAGGTGGTGGTGGATTTCCTATTGAATAATATTCTCATTAGGTTTTGAGTCCCAAAAAAAACCATCTTAGATAATGTTATGTGTTTTAGATGTCAGGAATTCAAAGAATTTTGTGATAAACATGGTATACAAGTTTCTTATTCTTCACCTTACCATCCTCAAGGAAATGGTCAAATTGAGCACAATAATAAGAGCTTAATGAAAATCATCAAAAGGGTGATGGAGAAGAACAAAAAATATTGGGACTCAAAACTGAAGATGGCACTCTGAACAGATAGAGTGACTGTGAAAGCGGCTACTAGTTATTCACCATTTGGCTTGGTATATGGTTTGTATACTAGGTTTCCATAGAATAACCTACTGAATATGTATAAGTTTGTGCAAGAGTATGATGAGAATATATGTGAAGATATGCAACACAAAATTAATAATTTGATGCATTTGGATGAAACTAGAAGAGAAGCTCATGCTAAAAATACAAAGTCGCAGTTGCAAGTCCAAAACTTGAATGAAAAGGGAGCTTCTCCCATAAAATTTGAGGTAAATAGTATGGTGTTAGCCTGGAATGCAATGGCTCAAGATAAGGATAAATATGGAAAGTTTGAAGCATTATGGTTAGGCCCTTATCTAATAGCTAGTACACATGGTGAGGATTCATATTTCCTCCAAAGCTTGATATTTGAACTTTTTGAACTACCAGTACATGGAAAGTTCTTAAAGCCATACTTCTCCTAGGTATGTTATGATTCCATGTACACTATAGGTTTTGTACATTTTTTATTTTGGTGTGTTTTCTTTGATTTTGTTTGGGTCAGTCTTACTACCTAGTCTAGGTAGTTCACTGGTTTTTGGTTCACTTTGTTTTGATTGGTCTGCTTTGACCATAGATTCTAGGATCTCATCATGCCTATGAGAGACATGCATCCCCAGTTGGAGCCACTGGTGCAACCCCTAAAATTTCCATGTTCCATCTTGAGTCTTGCTTAAACTTGGTTTGAAAGTGTATTTGAGGGCTTAAGGTTTTGTCTCTTGTCATAGTTTAAGGGTTTTAGTTAATTAAAGTCTTATTTGGAAAACCCTTGAGTTTGTATCCTTTCTAAGGTTTTAATTCTCTGTTAACCCCTTGCTACAAGTTCTCAGTCTTTTAAGTCACATCTTGTGCCATCAAAACCCATTAAGTAAGTATCCCTTTGGTCTTGTTTTATGGGTTGCCATGTGTTGGTCCATTACATCAATTTTTCCTAGATCAGGCTTAAATTATTTCCCATTAAAGTTGTTTTTGGGTTTTAAGTCATCTTTTCCATGGGTGTTACCTCCTTCACCTAGTCGGGTCCCTCTTTTAAGATTAACAGTTTTTGCATGTACATATAAAAGGACCCATAACTACCATTTGATTGATGCAAATAAATCGCCACCATTCCCCATGCACTCATTCCATTGTATTGCCTATTATTTTATTCTCACGGGCTCACGGACAAAGGCCATGTGTCTTGTATGTTAGAGGACCCAATGTCTTTGATAAGGTGTGTAGTTGGTTTTAAGAGGAAATCAGTTTTGGGTGATGAATGATGTGGCCGCATCTAGATTGTTCCCTAGGTGCCCATTTGTTTTTCTTTCCCATTAAAATAATCACACAATCTAATGGGTGGTTGTGGGGTGTCTGGTCCAAATAATGGGCCTAGTCGTTTCAACTGGTCAACATCATAGAATTTTCAAATGAATCAATGGTCGATAGCAGGGGACGTGGATTAATCTTCACCACTCCCCGCTATCCCATATGGGTCTCACCTTTATTGCTAGACTCCCAACAGGGAAACAAGCATTTTCCATGTTGAGTGATCTAAAGGATGTGGAAACATTGGAGCAAGGGAGAATATTAATTAAATATTTCAACATGGGGCATGGAGAATAAAATGTGCATTACTAATGAAAATATATTGTACATTTTTGAAGATCTTAAATAATCTTGGTCTTTCCCCATCTCCCCATTGATGAAAGTTGCACATAGGTTATGACTCATGGGGGTGAGGGAAAGAAGAAACATGGACCTTGGCTACAACAACAAAGAGATGGTGGATCCTGCATACCACTAGCAAGTGGTTCCATGTGGCTTTCTATCATTTGGTAAGGGTAAAAGCACAAAGTTGTGTCACACTTTATAAAGGAAACAACCAATGTTGATCCAATTTTTAAACTTGAATCACTAAAAAGTGGCATATATGTTTTGAATTTTGAAATGATGTAAACTAGTAAAATATGTATTTTTTAGTATATTTTATGTTTTTATTTTAAAAAAATATATAAAAAATTATTTTAAACTAGTTTTTAATAAATTAAAACTATAATTTAGTTGCTGATAAAATGTTGAAAAATGAAGGTGCATGGGACGTCAAAATTTTTATAGTAATTTTTTTTTTCTTTCAAATTTTTGTGTGTATTTATAACTTGAAATTTTAGTGCATGGATATATTTTTCCAATTTTGATAAATATATATTTTTAGATAAATATTAAAATGTGAAATAATAAAACAACCTGCTTTTCACTGACGACAACTTTCATATTAAATATTTATCTAAAATGGAAACAAAATTATACCATCTTAAAATAGATTCTTTTATCTAGTGCATCATTTTTTTCAATTTTTTTAATAAGTTTTAGTATTTTTCCTTGGCATAGTAATCAACCTCATATTTTGTGTTGAAAACCTAATCTTAGTAAAAATAAAATATAAAATATAAAAAATAATTAAACTATTAAAATAAATATATTTTTGAAAACTACATTGATGGATCTAGAAAAGGGTATTTTTATATATTTTTTAAAAATGTTGTTTACATTAGCAAGATTTATTGAAACTTCAAGTTTTTCAAATAATTTTTTCTTTTGGTAAATTGGACCCAAAGTGATGCTCCATACATTTTTAGCCAACAATTTTAGTTGGAAATGTTGTGGAAGCATATAACTTAGCTAGAATGAATCTCACTAGATCATATGTTTGACCAAAATTTAGTTTTAATTAGAAATACTTAACTTCAGTTGTGTTGATAAGTTGGCTGAAAGTGTGACATAGCTTTGTGCTTTTACCCATAAGCATTGCACCTATGTACAATTAGATCTTTCATATCAAGCTAGCCTACTTTGGGTCATCCATCCATTCACACTCCCAAGAGATCAATGACTAGAATTCAAAGCTTAGTTTTGGGAAAGTGAGCCATTCTGGTTCACGCGAGGGATCCTTAATAGCCAAAAGGACATCGAGCTACCGAAGTAAGGAGTTGCATAATTATTAATACTAGTCTTAAAACCATAATTCAACATTGTGAAGTATAGTCTACACACTCAACGAGCTCATGCTATGGATTTTCAATTTTTTCTGAGGTAGAAACCAAGGTTTTCAACCAATGAAGAGAACTAGTAAGTGAATTATTTCCCTCCCATCAAAATTATATATAAGTTGTGGCTTATAAAACTTTTGAGTCTATTGGGGTTTTCTTGGTTTAGTATTTTAAAGGTTTGACATTCATAGAATGGAATTTTTTAGTTCTGCATTGCATAATTTGTGTTAAAACCTTACAAAAGTCGTAAGTCTTGCTCAAATAAACTAGAAACCCTACCTTGTAATACATCTTGTGTTATGGCTCCTAAAGTAAAAACTTCTTTGTCTAAAGGGGAAGCTTATGCTCCCAAAAGACATCTGAATAAAGACCTTACTGACCAATTACCACCCTTGACTAGTGATAAACCTAAGGGTCAGCTAATTCTAAGAGGTCGTAAGTAGTAGAGGGTTTGATTGACAATAACTACTTTTTAAGGATGCCAAATTTCCTTATACTAGATGGGAACTATTTTATAGCTGGTTCAAGAATAGAAACATGGGTATCCCAGTAGATAACCATTGGGAAAGTTGATTGTACTAAATGTCTATATGGATGTTGATTTGCTTAAGGTAGTAGCTGCCAATTATGAGCCAGTCACAAGAACTGAAAGAACATATGATGGGAAGGAAATTGTCAAAATCACCAAGGAGGAATTGTGTCGTGTCTTCAAGTTCACTAGATGGAGTGATGAAATGCATAATATAAATGAGAACACTCATAAAAATGAGTATGATAAGACTAAGATTGCATTCAGATTCCACATCCTACTGAGATATCTAACAAAAATTGTAGTTTGAAGGATTATAATAGGGCTAGATGATAAAGAGCCTTTCCTTGTTAGCTATTTAGTTCCCTACTTCCAAAAAACCTTTTATTCTATTTTCCAAATAATTGGTTATGATCATGTCACGAGAATGCCAATGGCATGGATGTATATGGCTGCCCATATTGACCACCCCCAATTTGTGTAGTGTATGATTATGTGGGGTTTCTTTCAGAAATAATGCATAAAGGTTTGATAGGGTTGAAGAAAGGTGAATGGGAAGTGAGATTCAACTAGTATTCATTGTTGATGCATATGTTTTTGTTCAAGGGTACACCTTACTTTGGGAATAATATGACTTTGGAAAGAAGAGTGGGTAACTTGGAGTTTCCCATGCAATGTTGGACTACTATTTTAGACAAGGACGATAGGACATATGATTATGTGACATTTCACAAATTGTTTGCTTCAAAACTAAGGAGAGTCTTAATTGTGAATATACCTAGAATTATCGTAGCTCTACATGATTTCTTGAGACCCAAGGAGAGAAGCCCTGAGCTAGGAGTTGATCATAATTGGGGAGATGTTGTCCCATATCTTGATTACACTATCTTAAGAGTATATGGCTCCATGGTTGCAGCTCACTTGTTGCCAAAGTTTGTTCTAGAGAGAATTGGTTTCCTTGAGGTGATGTGGTAATTGGGAAGAGTAGAAAATGAAGACCTATTGAATCACGGTAAAGGGACATTCTTTCCTTTGTAAAACTTCTTTCCTTATTTTGTGATGACCAAGGGAGGTTCGAATAAGATTCTTGATATACTCAAAACCTACTACATGTAGAGATTAGTTTAGAGTGTTAGATATGATCCTGAAGGTTTTATGGCCTAGTTGAAAGAAAGAAACAAGAGCTACAAATTTGTGCACATTTTCCAATATCTAGAGGATGTGATAAGAAATGTGTTCGACCTTTTGGAGCAGTGAAAAAGAAGAGCAAGGTGGATTTCCTTCAATAAGATGCAAAGAAAGATAAAGCAAGAAGAACCCGACTTCAAGGTTCTCCTAGAGACTGAAAATATAATAGAAAAGTTGGAACATGTATCCAAGAATTTTGACTCAATAGTGGGCCACCTTGAAACTAAAGGGGTGATTAGTAAGGATAAGGGGAAAGCCCCCATTATAGAAGAACAAAGTGGAGGATAAATCCATGTTGTGGTAGAAAAATCTACATCTCAAGCCCTTGATGAACTAGGAATAAAGTTAGTTGTAAGGAGAAAGGGTAAGGAAAAAAAAATTGATGTATTTTTTTATCCTTCTCAACAAGAGGAATATAAGCCTCCTTCTCCTATTCCACAAGTACCACCACTATCTCCTCCAAGGCTAGAAAAGCCTGAAATTGTGGACATTGATTCTGCACCACCTAGTGAATTACCACCAAAGGAGTCAACATTGAAAAAGCAAAGGGTTGAAGTGGATGGTCTAGTGGACTATGCCGACGAAGGCTCTAATGATGAAATTGGGGTATCATAGTGGTAAATTGAAGGAGTGCCCACATAACCAGTAGTGAGGGTGACACATCAATTGCGAATGAGATTGAGTAAAGTTGATCTCACTAGACTCAATTGTAGAGATTATATGCAGGTTGAGGCACGTGTAGAGTTCTTAGATGATGACTCATTTGTGAAGTCTTTTGATTTTATGGAATTTTTTTACAGAGGGGTATGTGCAGGATCATGATGGGCCAAAAAGTGGTGATATGATGGGTATGTGTAGGGTATGTGGCTGACAACTTTTTTTTACCCAAAATTGATGAAATGAAAAGGGTTTTAAAGGATATTCTTAGATTTTCACCAATATAAATTATGCTTTACTTTGAATTTAATCAATAATTATTATTAAATTTAATTGAATTCTTACTAAAGTCCTAATTGATAGGCTGATTTGAAAACATCTATAGATTTCAAACCGATTACATTTTTTGAATCCAAAATATGTGTCACATTATATGCTTCACATACTATAGGATTAAAAAATAAAATTGAATTTCATCAAGTTTTGACCAAGTTAAGGTTGATGTATACTTAATTTTTATATTTTTAAATACTATAATAAAAATCATAATTAATTATTTACTTGGAAAAAATTACAAAAAAATATGCATCACATTGACATAAGTCCTCTACTTATATCTAAAATATTATAAAAAATATTATCATTTTATTGTGGTTAGGTGGTCAAACAGACACCTACTTCTTATTTTTCCTTGAAATTTAAGTACTACTCCATTGAAATTTCAAAATTTCACCAAATAGATTTTATTTTATAAAAATAAACCTAGTAGTTTAGAAACTAAATTCAATTTGCTACAAATTCTATTCTTACATATTTTTGAAATAATATAGATAACTTATTCAAATTTTTATGTCAAGTTACCTAACTCTATTTTTTTATTTTTTCGCCACGTAAGGGCCTATTTTTTCCTTGATGATCCTGCACATACCCAGAGCTAAAAGAGATGAATATGTAAAAAACCTACCTATAGAAAGAAGCCTTCATCTAGAATTATCAGATGCCATAATCCAGAAAAAGGTTTTAAATGAAATGAGAGCTAAATACCAAAAGATGACTGCAAAAGAGGGTCAAGAATTGGTAAGGAATAGTGGTATTTTTTTGCTTCTAGAATGTGATTTATCTTTTTCCATAGATTTTGATATAATAAAGAGATGTGATAGGCCTATCTATGATACCGAAGAAGAAGCTACAATTTCACTACAAGGGTCTACTTTTAGTGAGCAATGAGAAGCCTTGGATATTTGGTCTCTAGCACCAAGCACAAGGAAGACTGATATTGATGAGCCAACACCTAACTATAGTGGAGGATGAATAATAAAGAGAGTATCAGTTCATGTTGCACAATTTATAAGGGACACTATAGAATCTATGACTGCAAAAAGGATAAGCTCAAGATGGAGTACAATAATTTTCTAGTTAAATATGGAAGGCTTGAATAACATAATATGAAGTTGTAGACAAAGGTAGCATTATTGGAAGATAAGTGGAATGATGTTGAGTATGCCCCCACTTCACAAGAAGTTGTACCCCCAGAGTGTACTACTAAAGTAAGTTCTTCATGGTAATTTTTTTCATACAACATGGGAAGTGTTACTATTTTAATAGTACAACCCAGTGCATCAGAAGGGCCACAAGCTGAAGAAGATATCAATAGGGAAGAGTTGCTTAGGAAGCTAAATGAATATAAAGAGAAATGTGATAATGATGATGAGGATATTTTCAAGAGAAACATGAGGATTTCCACTAAAATATTTGAACATTTGAATAGAAGAGTGAATAAAAGATTGAAGAACGTTCACTAAAGTTATTCATATGTGGTGGCTGCTATTAGGAATTTTGACAATGACAGAGAGAGAGTTATTCCACTCATGGAAATTTTGATCCCTGAGATGAAGGAATTGATACTAATTTCAAATGGAGTTAGGCATGATTCCAATCCATTTGAAAATTTTAAACCTACTATTGCTCTTGTAGGTAATATTGAAGGATATAGGGGGAATATTGAACCATTAGAGAAAAAAATAAAAGTGTTGGTAAAATCCTTCATTGAATCACATCATGGCCTACTTCCATCCATCCTAAAGGATTATGATAGCATAAAAACTATACAGGAGTGGAAAAATGAAACCAATAAAGTTATTTTAGATTGAGCAGTTTAAATTTTTTAGAAATTTGATATGGACACATTGAATATAAATATGGATATGTTAGCTCATGCTAAGACTGTCTTGCTGGAATTTGATAAGGAGGCTAACCAAGTTGTCACCAAGTATGCACCTTATACATGAAGGGTTGATGAAGTCATGGATTTCAATTTTCCTACTAAAGATGAATTCCTAGCATGGAAAGGTAGATACTTAGAGGGAGTGGTAGACTAAAATGAAATGGCGGGGTGGTGATTTGAAATTTTGAAATATGTAACCATGATGAATAATAGATAAGTAAGAGTTGCACTGCATAGCTTGGATTTAGTACAAATTAGGCTTTTGATAAAGTATGGAAAATATAGTGCATCTTCTTCAAGTTGAATTGATGACAAGGCTATAGACATGGACATATCTTTTGTCTTTTCTTTTTTGTTTTTGTTAGGCTTTCCTTCTTGCACTTTGTGTGCGTGGGCATGAATTTTGAGGTAACTATTTCAAGATACCTTTTTGAAAATTGGTCTGGATCTCCAACGATGAATGAAGACCACTTTCATTTTCCCACATTTTTCTCACCTCTTGGGAATTCAAACTAACTGAATAGGGGAATATTTATTATAAGTTGTCCAATAGGATATTGACATGTGTACTTTCTAGCCTAAGTTTTATTTTTCTCCTTCATTTCTATAAGAATGAATTCAAGGCCAAAAAGTAGGGGTTCGTTGTTTTGGATTCAACACTGTGAATTGTAAAATGAATATCGAGCATGTTTTAGAGCTTTTTCTTAAATTCAAAGTTTTTTATTTTGTATGTAATTTTGATAACAATATAGAAAATAAAATATAGAGTGATACCAATTTCATGGCTATTCTCTCTCCTTGTACTCATTTTATGAGTTATGAATAAAAGTATTCCAGGATTCCTTTTGTTTGTCTTTGTTGTTTCTTAATAGATGTTTAAATTCATTCTTACTTATTAGTGAAATGAATTAATTTAAATGCTTGGATGATATTGTTAACTCATAAGGATTAGGTGCTAGGATATTTGTAAGCAGTGATGATCATGAATGTAATAGGGGAATGTTGTAAAGCAGTGTTTCTTGGGATTGTAGGTTGCTATTGTTAATATGTTGTCTAGTTGCATGGGTTGATATTGAATCCATTCTTGGAATAAGACACTAGTTCATGCAAAGTATTCATAATTTAGTTTTCAGGTTGATTCATCAACTAATCAATTTTATTTTACAAAATTTCAAATGAATACCACTATAGTTTTTTTGTGTTGAGTTTTTTCTTCTCATGCTCTAAGTGTAGGATATCAATAAATCAGCTACCAACTTATTTGATGTGCTACGTTGTTGAGTAAATCTATGAGAATCATCTTTTGTTGACCATGTATCTAATTAGTAATCATATAAATTCATGAATATACATTGTTGGATCACCCTCCTGGGTTTAATAGAGCCCAAAGTGTAGAAGTAGAAGTCTTCCAAATTTTACTCATTCTTTGGCCAATCCCTTTGAAGTGCTAAGTATTGGAAAGGGAAAAATCCATAGGTATTTATGAAGATCATTTTGGTTCTTAAAAATAACCAACACTGTGATCTCCTCTTCCTTCCTCTACAAGGCAACTTGCTCAGCCACGAGAGCCTTTCGTCAACACTTGTGCTCATAGGCAAGGTGGTTTCTACAATTCTTCGAGCTAGAGGCTTGGGTTTGCGAAAGGGTAGAAGACTCCTACTCAGTCATGTGAGTGTCCACCATAACTATTTACAATGAACAGATACACTCCTGAATGGGAGTAGGAGGAGCAGGTTGAGTGACAACGGGGGGAGTCAGCTCAAGTTCCTTGACAACAAGCATCCTCCCATTTACTAATTTTGAAGAAAAAATGGTGGCAGGATACATAGGCTAGGACATAGAGGATTCCTCACGGGGACCTTTTCTCCTACCATACCAAATGGGCCTACACTCTATGGGTAGGATAGGAAGTTTGAACACAAGATGCTTGGGTTTTGACAAGTGGACACCATAGGATTCTCTCACAAATGTAGAAAAAATATGATGGCATCATGGCAGGGCAAGAGGAAGCATTAGGCTAAATAGCAGGAGAAGAAGAGGATCCCTAAGAGTGTTTCCCTTCTTTTCTTCAAGCCATGGTGGCATCGTTGTCAGCTTTTAAGTAAGCCCTATGTGAAATTACATTGGGTGATGGTAGGTACCTTACTTTAGGAGTTAGGTGCCCTTTCTTGTACTTTTGATAAATTCAATACAAGAGGCCCTTCCTTTGTGTGAGAGAACCAACAAGTGTAGGCCAAAAGTGATCTAGAGAGTAATTATCCTACATAAATAGCAGTTTATAACGAGTGTCATGAATCGCATGCACGAAACCATCATGAATAAATTCCAAACACTTGTGCACAACTGAGGGAACTACATTCATAGCTTCTAACCAGGGGATACCCAACTTCACTTTGAAGGGTTCGAACCCTAGGATTATTTCAAACAACAAGTTTATAGATTTAGGTTCAATAAGGACAGATAAAATGTTACTACAAAGGGGAGGTACAAAAAATTCCATTATGCATACGGATGGTGCTCATAGGTGCATCATACCCATCTTTATGCAAAAATTTAATTAACATGATCTCCTCAGTTATAATGTTCACCTGAGACTTTGGGTCAACGAGAACACCTGCTACAATGTTTCTATTGATTCACATGGGGATGTATAGAAGAGATGATTCCCTATTAAAACCCATAGGCAAGTCTTGTGAGGTGAAGGTTATACCTCAACTACTACTCACTGGCTACTCAAAGGGGATAGGTTGATGCAAAAAAAAAAGGCCATCATGGACACTGGACGATACTTTCACAAAGCCCCCCAAAAGGTTATAAAATAGGAAAGTGACCCAATTAAGTTTTCATTATGAATCACTTACGAAACCTTCCAACTATGCCTACTAGGGGTTGCAAGTTGGGTTGTAAGGTGAAGGACCCACAACACTCACACCTACAACACTCCTAGAATATGAGGAAAGGAACTTTAAGTATGAAAAAATGGAACCAACAATGGTTCACGATGGCTTCACCAAAAATGTAAGAGAGCGGGACCAACAATGTCAAGGCTCTAGGTCATGAAGAGTCAAGATCGAAGGGCTACCTTAACTTACATAATTCTAAAAGGTTGTTTCAGATAGAGGTTGAGAATGATGAGGAATATAAAGTAATTCAATCACCCTGCAAACCCAAAATACAAATTTAGGCTACGTGAGTTGGTTTAAAGAATTGATACTATACCTCAGACAACTTTTTGTCCAAGGATGGTAGTGCAGTTTTGGGATGACAACATGGCACACTCGTGTCTCTTGGGTGCACTAGCATCCATATGGATAGAGTACAAAAAGTATAATATAGACTACCAAAAAACAAACTAACAACCTAGCTAGTTATTCTTAAATGAACAAAACAAAGTTCAATAAAGTATGAAAAGTACAAACCAATATGATAAATTAGATAGATGAAAGCTAGAGTAATGAAAATGATCTCACCAAGGTTCCAGTTCACCAGCTAGCTCCAAATGCACATTCACCTACACAAAAGGAAGAGGGTAAAATTATTGGGGTTGTACAGGGGTCTGCCTAAGTCAGATCCTCGTTTTGGTGTTTCCACCTCCATTGATAGCCAGGAAGAAATGAAATAGAAATATATGATAAAAAGGTAAATAAAGTAGAGATTACAATAAACACTACAAAACAATAAAGTCCTACTCAACCAAATCCCAAAGGAGCTCGGAGTGAAATGTTGTCACCTCCACCCAAAATCTCATGAGCCAATGGAGTAGAGAGCGAACTTGGAAAGGTCACCACAACCTCGATTGTGATGAAGGGAGGTCTCAAAGGACTCCAAGCCCATGCTACTATGGTTTTCTTCACACTTTCTTTGCGGAGTTGATGGAGTATTGTTGCTACAATGGAGTGTTTAAGTGCTACTGAGAGTAAAGAGAATGATGGAAGTGCTAAGAGAATGCCAATATGTTGCTTAAAGGATGGAATGAGAATGTAAAAGGATCAAATGAGATGAAGATGGATGAATTTGAAAGAGAAGTGGGAAGAATCTTCCATTTTTGAGGTTGGTTGTTCAAAGAGGTACATTACAAATCGACCCCAATCGAAAGTGTAACACCTCTTCAAACTTTAGGTTTAGGAATCTGTCAAGGACAATAATGCACCATGTGGATTTCTGCATGCTGTGTGTGTGTCCCTGACAAATATTCTCTCACATACACAAGAGATAGATGCCAAGTGAAAGGAAAGGAGTTGGGTGATGTGGAATTTCACCTTCAGATTTGATTTTCTAAGGGGAGGGTGTGTAAAAGGGGAATTTGCATAAGGGGTGTAAATAAACTCCTATACAACTCCTATGTTTGTATTTAATATTTTTATAACGCTTCTATGTTTTTATGTGTTTGATGGATGATGCTTAATATTGAGACAACCTTACATACTAAGATGTTCCTAACTTGTAAACTCAAATATTTAGTTTTATATAGATTGTGCTAAATATTTGTTATGTACTTTATACTTCATGTTTTCCCCATATTTATTTGATGTGTGTATCATATTTTCCTCATATATTACATATGTACACTTTAGTATAATTAGTATGGACAAATTGTGAAGGTACAAGTGTCTTATTCTCTACATACATGCTACAAAAATCTATTGTGTTGTGTGACTAACTGTTTCATATGCTCAAGGAAATTTATACATTATTTATCAGCTCCTTATGGCAACCTATGGTGTGACATCAATTACATAATTTTTTTATACCTAACTAATATTATCATCTTTTATTAATTTATTACAGTCATTATTATTTATTTTTCCTCTTCCCAATCGAGGGTAAGAACTCTTTACAATTATCATCATTTCTATTGTGGGGATGGAAACACCAACATAAGGTTTCTTTTGAGGTAAACTCCTATACAACATAAAATTTTCTCCCTTTCCATGTGTGGAGATAAGGTCTATAATTTTCATTAATAATAGATTGTAGAGGAGTAGAGAATGGACTATACCTGAGTGATCTAGTATACGTAGAAGATAAAACATATACGCTATGGTTCCTACATCCTTGTGCTAATATATTATGCTGAAAGTTTATCCAAAGGTGCCCCTCTATATAAATTTATTATATCTTGTAGTAACATAAAATGTATCCCTTTCCCTTACTTGATTTGGGAATAATTTTAATTGAATTAACCTAATTTTTCCTAGGTTTGATGTTGTAATGTGTTGTAAAACATTCATATTGATGTTTGGCCCCTTTTTAATAAAATATACTTAATTTGTACCTTTTTTTAGGTGTTGTAAAGTATTGTAACACACTTTTATGGTTATCTTGGGTCATCTTAATTAATTGTGGTTAATTAGAGTTAATTATCCCCTTTAATTTCAATTTAAGCCTTATTTGTGACGCCTCCTGAGGATCCATCCCAAAACCCATAATTCAAATTGTAAAACATTTATTTGGAAAAAATTGAGATCCTAGAAATTGATGCCAGGACCCATTTACCCTAGGTGGAAAATGGGTCCTCCCTTTATAGGACCCCCATTCGTCTATAGATTCTACATGGGTTTCTAATGTACTTTCATTCCCCGAAGGGAAGGTCTTAGAAAATTGTGTCAGGACCCATTCACCCTAGGTGGCGAATGGGTCCTCCCTCAATGAGGACCCCCATTTTTGGATTTAATTCTAGTAGGATTTTAATAAAATTCATTTAGATATTTGGTGTTTGCTTGAATTGATTGAATTTTGGGGTTAATCTCTTTATTTAGTATAAATAAGGGGTTAATTCACATTGTTTCTCCTAGCAAGTTTACAAGACATCCTAGAATTCAAAGAACTCAAATTATAGACAATTTGAGTTCATTTCAGTTCACAAGAGCATTTCAAAGGAAATTTTAGGTAGATTATCAAGGTTTTATTGCAACAATTCAAGATCATTTCATCATGTCATGGGTTTAGTGCATTCATGCATGTTGTTGAGCTAAGATAGTGAATGTAGCATTGAAGATCTACTTACAAGCATTGTTACACATCTTATTTGAGATAAAGTGGAGAAGAATTTTAGATCAAAATTTTCAAAGTTATCAAGTTGCAAGATTGATCTTTATAGTGAAAGAACAAAAAATTGAAGCTACATAATTTATTATAGGTTTTTGAGAGGTGAAAAACAAGGATCTGAGAGTGCATACATTAAGGAAAATAACCCAGATCTCATTTTTAGAAACCCTAACAGGGGGTCCGATTTGCCACTAAAGGAGAATGAGTCCTTTTTTCCCTAAAAACAAGACTCTTGTAGCAAGGAACACACCATTTTAATCTTTTAGGAAACCCCTCTTAGTTGCTATAACAATTAGGACTTGTTTCTAATTGTTATTGGCATCTTATCACACACATAATCAATATGTAATGGTGGAATATTAGTGGATCATCATCTTGTTGATTCATGTTGATGCAAACCATTCTTCCACCACCATAAATATTTTGGTGAAACAAAATTATTTAATATTGTTATTTTTTGATTTTGAAGTCTTTCATCGCATTGAATTAGATCCCATTTAGGGTTTCTTGCATTGAATTCAAAATTGCATCTCATTTAGGATTTATATTTTCATTATTTTACATCTCTCTAAATCTGAAAATATAGAAACAAATCAGTCATTGTGCATATCATTTAGATCTCATATATTTGTATTTGAAAATAAAAACAAAATTGCATTTCAACCTAGGTATTTCCATTCATCTTTTCATTGCATTTTCACATTACATTTCTAGAAAATCTAAAACCGAAACTCACTGCCTAGACCTAGAACTGAAAAACATTACTAAAAGCTTGAAAATCATTCAAAAATAGTTTAAAAATGCCTAACTAAACCAAAATTGCCCTTACTGGTGAATGAGTCCCTGATCAGGTGAAACTTCAACCTTCTTGCATCTGAAAATGCATTAAAAATTACTCTAAAATCAATAGAAACATCTCATAAATACCTAACTAGGATCCATTCACCCTTACTAGAAAATGAGTCTGTGTTGGCTACTGATTTGCATTTTTTGGAAATTAAAATCTCATTTTTAGGCTTATGTTTGGTATTGTTACTTCTTGTTTCAGTTTCTAGATTTTTTGTTTCATTAAATACATTGCATTTAGCTTAAATTGCTTCATTTTAGTGCATTATCAAGAAAAATAAATTGTGTTTAAACATTTCTTTTTTTGTTGATTGCATTATGCAATCATTAAACTACATTACTTAGAATCTAAAAATTGCATTTCATTCTAGGTTATTGCATTGCCCCTTTGCTATTTTAGGGTTTTCACACCAGGGTTGTAAAACTTGTCTGATCTTTACAACTTTGTGTCCTATTAGAAATACTATTCTAAGACACATTTTGAGGCTCATGATATCCTATGATATCTCACTCACTGTGTATCTTGTGTTTTCTTGATCTCTTTCTGATAGTGTTGATAATCAACCCTCCATGGCTCATAGTTTCCATACTTGATTTCCCATGACTCCACCTACTACAATCAATGCCCATGATGTTATAGAAAAACTAGATGAACAAGTAGAAAGCTTACAAGATTGCATCCTTAGTGAAAGCATAGACATTAGCATGGTTCCCATTATACAAAATATAAATAAAGTTCTTAAAACTCGAAATGAAACACAAATTATCTATAGCCTTAGTTGCTTCTTTCATGAGTATTTGAATAAACAAAACAACCATAACATGCATGCCAAAAAAAACCTTATTAAAGCTAGTGAGACTAAGAATGATGTGATGAATGTTGAGATGGATGATGACAATATGGTACTATTGAAAAAAATATCCTACATACTATGGTAGCATTTATTAAAGATAGACCTCATAAGGGCTCAATTAAAAAGCCTCTTGAAATTTCTTTCTCACAAAAATGAAAAACTTAAATGTGCACTTGATGATCCTCTTTACATAGTTGGTTGAATCAATGATAATCCCACTAATGGGATATTGTTTGATCTCATATGTGGAGGGAATTTTATCATTGAAGAATTCTTCTATGTGCATGAAATATATTACAAACCAAAATCATTGATCAAAATGTGTAATGGGTTTTCTATCCCTACAATAGGCTCGATAGATCTCCCTTTAAGGATTGAAAACACTAACTGTCTAATTTTCCATCATTTCACAATCAAACCAATTTCATGTGAAGCTAGGCTATCCATGGCTTCACTCCATGAATTTCATCCGTTCGGTTGTGGATAAATGTCTAAATTTTCCATTTGGAAATGATATCTTTACTATGCATCATAGTGGATTTAACCCTACCATGGCTCCAAGGAATTTTTCATTAGATTTCTTTTGGCCTAAGCCTATGCAAACTATCAAGCATCATGACAATTTATTTTTCAAATCATATCAAAATTTCAAGGAAAAGAAAACAGCAGAATTATCCCTTTGAAACATGTCTCAACCTATGACTAAAACACTTATCCCTGAAAAATAAATTATCAAACCAAAAGCCCTTTCGAACATACAAGAGAAACCTGTAGAAATATCTCCCACAATTTCCTAAAATATACCACAAGATAACACAATCCTTTTGTCCCTCCTAGAATCAAACAAGTGTACAAAGTCAAAGAGAAAGTGGTTGAACAAGCTATTGATTCTTCTTTTGTTCCTCCCAAGGAAGAGAAGATTCCTATGATTGAAAAACCCACTCTTACACAAACACAAATTAAAAATAGATTGAAATGGAATCCAAGTGCTTCAGAGTACAAGCATAGATAATGTCTTATTGCTTGTAGATTAAAAACTCAAGAAAAAAACAACATAGAAAACTAACATCTGAACCTTCCTGAAGAAATGCATGATGAATCTATACCCTCACCGCAATGTAAACAAGAGCATTCCATGGACATTATACATCGACCTCCTATTGTGATAGATCTAGATGATGACATTGACATCGCAAAGATTGATGAAAAAGTGCATGATGAGTTGAATACATTGTTTTCTTCTTCTATGAACTTAAATGATAAATCTCCTAAAAAGAGTGTTGAACTTGGTGCTTCCCCTGGTTTAGAACTTCCTCTTGTCCCTTTGGCTACTTTTCTTCCTTTCATTTATACAAACCAAGATTGGGATGCAGATGACCTGCTTAAGGTTGACTCACATGTGCCTAACTAGTATTTTGCATTTTCATGTTTCCTTTATGTGACTAGATGTGTGTAATGTGATCCCCCCATGTTGTTTCATTTCATGTATTTCTTTCTTTCTATGCATTCCTTTATATGTACCTACATTATTCTATATGTCATAATCATTTTCCTTGTGTTTTTCTTTTGTGGATGACGTAAGGTGTCGAGATGTCCATTTATCTCCCATGTTCACCCAAACTCTTTTATTTTTCATTTCTCTTGTGCTTTCCTTTTGGGGATGACGTAAGGAGTTGAGACATTCCTCTCTCTTCCATGTTGACCAAAAAGGGTTTTTCTTTGTTTCTTCTCTCTTTATGTGTCATTCTTCCAATTCTATGAGTATTTGGGGAATGATCATAGTTTTGTGCTCTAAAACAACATTGTAGCAAAGACATACTAACCTTGAATCCATAGATCCCTTATGTATTTCTTGGGGCAACCCTTCCATCATATTTGATCTCAAAACTTTATTTCAGAAACATGACTTGCAAAGGGGTTTCTGAGGAAAGCTCTCATTTCTTAGGAAAAAAATTGGCTACTTTAAAGTAATTACTCATAATAATGGTGTAGCAACCGCTTTAAAGTGGGGGCATACATCAATGGCATCTTTCAATAAAATTTCATGGCATGATTCTTTTCTTTTTCTTGTGACATGTCCTTTTCTTGGTGGTGTCATTAGTTTTGATGTCCTCTAAGAGTGTATGATCTCCCTTTGTGGCATGATGCAAATGAGGCATCCCATGAGTGGTGATCTGACATCCTTGACTTGTCCTCTCTCAAAGACATTATGAACAATTCTCCCTAAGAAGAAGACCTTACATGAACAAAGAAAAATACCCTTTAACAAAAGCTTACATTTATGACATATAAAAGCATTTACAAAAGCGTTACATTGTGGTGTCTTATCGAAGTTGTCAAGAGGATAACTTCAGTATGTTATGAGAGGCTAATATGATTCTACCATTTTCCATCTCGTTGGGATAACTCACCTAGTGGACAGACTTAGGTTCCACTACCACAGAGTGAGCCTACACATATTTTGGGACAACTCACCTAGCAGATAGACAGAGGTTCCACTACCCGAGAGTGAGAATACACATATTTTGGGACAACTAACCTAGTGGATGAACTGAGGCTCCACTACCCCATAGTGAACATACACATATTTTGGGACAACTCACCTAGTGGACATACTCAGGTTCCGCTACCCAAAGTGAGCAACGTACGTTATAGAGAAACAACCCCATTCCACATCACATTGAAACAATTATTCTTGATCCTTTTCTTTATTTTTCTTGGCCTTTGACTGGGTATGGTTATGTATCTTTTTTACTATTGCATACTTAAATGTATTAAATATCTACTTTAGTGTTAGTTTGACATGGGGTCATCCTCTCACTAAAGTGGGGGAAAAATGTAGTAATGAAAAAAGTATACCATTTTCTTACTAGATTTGGGAGTAATTTGTTGATCATCAAAGCTTATGCCTCTCTAATAGCCTTATGGGAAATTCAATTAGTGGAGGACCAATTTGTACCTCACTGAATACCTCTAGGTTTTTTATAGAAAGATGGATCTTCTCTAAGTTTTGAGAAAAGGGTAGAAGGAAATGTAAATATAAAATATGAAAATGGTGATGCACAAAAGGTTTTACAATATTTTAAACCAAATTATTTTCTATGAATGATATATTAGAAACAAAATGCCACAACCCTTCATTGTTGGGAAGAGAACAAGTAGCAAAGGCTAAATAAAAGCACAATGTAGTCTTTCAAATCATCCCATGAGAAGTGTTCATTAAGGTATTATCAAGCATAAAAGCTCCCAAAATTGAAGAGAAAAGCATCCATAAATTGCATAAAGCCTTCATCTTTTTACAACATAATATGAAGAAAGCAATAACCGTTAAAGAAACTTGAGAAGTTCAATGGACATAATCCAACTTCCATAGGCTATTACTATATCATATAATCCTACAACATGGAAATCAACTACTCAAACTATTTGAACTAATCTGAATAGAGTGTTTTATTTTGAAGGAAAGCATAAAGAAGGAGCTTGATAAAGGCCATAACATGCACAATTTTAAATATTTCTTCCAAATAGTTTGTGCTTAAATATCAAATGAACTTAAAAACAAAGGTCAGATGCCAATTCGATAATAGTTTGAGTTAAAACAATATAATATTCTAGAGAAGAGTAATGTTCTGCCAACTTAACTTCTAAAAATACTTCTACAACTAAGGAAAACTAAAAGAACTTTTTTTTCCAAAAAAAAAAAGGAACTCCCAGGAACTTCTTTCTGTTGCCACCTCTTATTTATAGCTTAAAATAGAGAGAAACACTGCCACCACCTAGAAGTAAATACTACCAGATGCCTGCATCTTATAGCTCACAATCCAATTGTAGATCTTTACTTGGATGGTGGAAATATTTTCTCATTAATTTTGAACTACTACATTATTTCCCTTTTGATATTTAGTAAAGATTGCTATCTGAAATAATCAGATCGTTGAAAATAGCCTAGAAAAATCTGGTTGACCAATCACATAGATTGACAACACCAACATGAAGTTTCCATGTTGAAAACAAGGAAGACCCAACATACTCTAAAAAACTCCAAAAGAGATTGCTCCTTAAAAGAGAAAACTACACACAACAAAGAGATGGTGTTTCAAGTGGGTGGAGAATATTAAATTCATGAAAATAGCTTTAGAGGAAATCATCGCCAAGCTGACATGTGTCTTAGCTTTCTCTGAAAAGGGAGAAGATAAATAAAAGCCATGCAACCACCACATGGCACATTGTGCACCTTTCAAAAAAACTTTTAATTTAAGCGTGGACTCATCCCAAAGCCAAAAATGTATAAAAGCTAAAAATAGAAACAAGATAAGGAAAAATTTCTTCACATTTTTGGCCACTCATAGGGGGCCTTCGCTTGCAGAGGCACAAACGTAGAGCTCTATAAATTCTTGGAGTTTGAGGAAAGTGCAATGTTTCATCTCCCAATCCAAATCAATCAATTGGATGAGAGCACCGATGACCTTTTATTCTTGGTTTAATTGAAATACTTCCTTGTAGGAAACTCTTGTTGAAACAACCCCAAGGTGATAATAGAGATGAGAAAGTCGAAAGGTCTTGTGCTTGATTTCATCAATGGTGGGTGTCACACTTAAACTTGGAAGTTTTGTAGAAGTCAGAACCTTATGCTTGATTGCATTTGTGATCTTCTGAACTGATAACACATCTCCATTCAGTGAGAAGAGGGGAGGCAAATGCAATCTAAGGAAAACATTGAAATCCATCTTGATTTCATCGACCCTTTTCCTTAACACTACTTAGCATTCCTTGCAGCTCCTTGTTGTGACTTTGTGATAGTTGATGAACTTGCTTGCTTTGTTGGAGGTGGCCCTTTGATTTGGAATCCTTGCACTTCTTAGGGCCTCATCAATGGCCACACACAATCTGGAAATCATATTTTGCAATTATACTATTTAGAGAGCATATATCTACAGTTTGGTCATCCAGTGGGCCAAACTTTCCATTTAATTCCTAAGCATCCCTTAAAAACTATAGAGCTAGCCTGAGAATAGTGATGAAAACTATGATCTATTCCCAGTGCATGGATATCAACTTCTTCAATATCAGGAGGGTCCCAGACCCTTGTGTAAGAGTTAAATCCTGATGGAATTGAGCCTCTCACTCTTACATTCTCCTCCATTTGATTCTTATTGTGGATGACATTTGTTAGTTCGAAGTTTAACCTTCCAATCTCTTGGTTGTGATCCAATAGAGTAGACATGATCTCTCATTTCTCTTGTCTTGAATTTTTTGCTTCTGCCCGAGCCTTTTGTAGATTGTCAGAAGCTTGATATTAGACATCATCCAACTCTCTTTGTATCTTTTCCTAATTACATTGATATTCTATGTTTGTGTGGTGCTTAACAGCAAGCTCAACTCTTAAATTTTCAATTTCAGCATATAGCTAAATCTGTTCACCTTGGGCCTCCTCGAGCAACTTAGTTTCTTCTTGCTGATTTTGTATCTATATTATTGATCTCTATATGTAGCCTTCTCATTGTATTGCTTACATTTATTAACTCAGCCTCACACTTCTTTAATTTCCTATCCAACCTCTCGTAATTTGCATATACCACCTTCTAGGTGGCCTTAGCTAGGACCACCTTGTTGTATGGACAAGTTTCATTTAAATCTAGACCCATGGCTCCAATGTCATAATATTCAATGTGAATTTGTCCATCAGGTTTGGAAACGAGTGGCTCCATGGTAGTGATCATCATAGAATTCTGCTCTTCATTGAAGAAAGCTTCAATCTTCTTGGTAGCCAACAACACGACATTCTTTAACTGTTGTTTTTTCTTTCTAGCCTACTAGGCCTACTTGGTTGTATCAAAATGATCTTGGAGACTTTGCGGGGTATCAATGCTTTGTGCTACAATGGAAACATTTGGAGGGAGACCAAAAAGGGTGATGAAAGGAGAAACCTCAAATGTATGAGAATGCAGGGAGGCAAATAGGAGTGTTATCATGGAAAATGGTGGGATACCAATTGAGATTGGGCAAGGGGAAAATCTCTCAGGGTGAAAAGAGAAACAGGTTGAAGGAGAGATACTTGCCTAGAAGCGAATGGACTTACAGTAATGGGAAACATGGATGTTTCATCTTTTTCAATGGGGGCCCTTGACAGGGTGATTAGAGAATCAATAGCAAGAGAAGCGAAAACTACTCGCTCAACACACGAAGTTACTTCACTAGGTTCATTGTCGAAAATGGTTGGGGGTTCATTAAGGACCCAAAAATTGGGGTTCATAGATGGAGAAGTCTTCTCCATGGATGGGGCCAAAGGAGTAACCAAAGATCTAGAGAAAGGAAGAAGAGAGGAAGTGAAACTTACCTGGTCCATGACGACCGAAGAAACCTTATAGAGCAGACTCTACTTCTTCATCTCCTCTAACTAATGCACCTAGTCTGCCTAGATCTTGGACTTGTCTTCTCTTTGCATGATCAGATCTAGTACATTTTTTTCCTTTGGCAATCGATCCCACCAAAACTTGTCCTTTGACAACCATAGTGGACCTTCTTGGAGACTATCAAACTCTTTTCCCTTTGCTTCAAAAACTAACAAAGGACGTGACTTGTGAGTCCTTTTTCATCAATCCTTTCCTCTTGTCTAATTCTTGGGGCTAGGAATCATGGCGTGAAAGCTCCTCCTCTTCAATCTCATGACTTGTCTGTAGATTGCTATTGTTTGTATTGGCCTCTTCATCATAAATCTCTTTGAACCTTTCATCATGTGGCTACAATTCTCCGAACAGGACATTGAGGCATCTCATCTCTTATTGGAACCTCCAAAAATATGCCTTCTTCCTTTCCAACCATCCCTTGCATTTCAATTATGTGCTGAGAAATTTACCCATTGGAATATTTCTCTGATACTTTGCTTGCAATGTATATAAATTTAGTCATTTTGGTCATTTGAATGGTATATGGGGCAAGTCAATATATACTTCTGACCTTTCTCGAGTCAGATTATTCCTTGACTCAAAATACTCCCAACTCTCATGTTTCAAAGTTGGGAGGTGCCTTGTCAGATTGTAGTCCCATGTGTCATAAATAAGGACCAAGGATAGGATCACGAGTTGGTTGTAAGCTCATCCTCCACCTTTCATCTTGTTAGTGTTGCCTAATTGTTGGCTATGCTAAGGGGGGTCAGGTAAAGCCCTATCTTATGCATTTTGACACCATAGGCATTGTTAGAAAGGGTTGCCTAATGACATGCCTCCAATGCAAAAATTCTATCTATTAAAAATTTGGTGAGTCTAAAAGGCTCCTTGACGAAACCATGGGATTAGATAAAAGTGAAATCCTCAACAAGGAAATAATCCATCGGGGTCGACGAAGTCTTCATCTAGTGTAAGACCTTAGGAAAGAAATGGCCCATAGGGCATGGAAATGAGTCTTGGATTACTGACCTCATAAAATAATCTACAAACTAGTAGTAATCCCATGTTCATGAAAGCACATGAGTCCATACAGAAATTGGCTGATAGAAACCCTTTACATCGAGCCAAAACATTGGAAAACCTCTCTCTAGAAACATATAATTTTGATACAAAATCAAATGAACCAAGAAAGAAGAATACTTGAATTTATGCTCAGTATCATAGGTCCTCAATTGTTCTCATAATCCCTTCAACTACTGCATCAAAAAAATCATAAGACTTCTGAATTTTCTCCCTTTTAAGCATGAAAGATAGGCCCATCTAAAAGGGATGGAAATCTTCATCATTATAAGGGTTGTAGATCTAGGCTAGCATTGAGAAAAAAGACTGTGGGTATGTGCAGGATCATCATGGAAAAAACAGGCCCTTAAGTGGCAAAAAAATCAGAAAAATCAGAGTTAGGCAACTTGACATAAGAATTTGAATAATTTATCTATATTATTTCAAAAATATGTAAGAATATAATCTGTAGAAAATTGAATGTAGTTTCCAAACTACTAGGTTTTTATAAAAAAAAGAAATCTATTTGATAAAAATTTGAAATTTCAATGCAGCAGTACTTAAATTTCAGAGAAAAGTAAAGAAGTAGGTGTATGTCTTACTACCCTAACCACAATAAAATGATAATTATTTTTTATAAGATTTTAGATATAAGTAGAGGACTCATGTCTCAATGTGATGCATATTTTTTTGTAATTTTTTTCCAAGTAAATAATTAATTATGAATTTTTTATTACAACTTTTAAAAATATAAAAAACTCGTATGTCTGACCACCTTAACTTGGTCAAAAATCTATGAAATTCAATTTTTCTTTTTTAATCCTATAGTATGCGAAGCATAGAATGTGATGCATGTTTTGGATTCAAAAATGTGATACCGTTTGAAAGATATAGATTTTTTTCAATCAGTCTATCAATTTGGACTTTAGTCATAATTTGAATAGAAATGAATAATAATTACTTATTAAATTAAAGTAAAGCATAATTTATATTGGTGGAAAGCTGAGAATTTCCTTTAAAAAAAAAATTTGTTTCATCAATTTTGGGTTAAAAAAATGTCGTCAGCCACATACCCATCATATTCCCATTTTTTGGCCCATCATGATCCTGCACATATCCATGTGTCTCTCTTGAATTTTCTACATGCAAGAGGAAAAGAAAAGTGATTTCTCTTCATTCTTTCCTTTGTTTCATCCTCATAAAATTTCCCCTTCCTTGTTCTAGCTTCCCAAAAACTTTCCATCTCTTCCTCATCAAAGTGTTCAATGCCCCAAGTTGTAGGGATACACAACATATCTCGTATGGCCGTTGCAAAAATTTATAACCTTGATATTGTTTACCATAATAACTCCTATCTCCTTATTGAATCTTTTGGCACATACATCTACCAGCTCTGGGTATGGGTGTACGACAGGCAACATGAGTTGTAGCAAACCAGAATTCCAGAGTCAAGATGTGAAACCTTCATAGAACCCATGTTGAGTCATTATTTGGAATGTCTGCTCCCTAAGGCTTTTAGGGTTTGTTTTTAGCTTTGGATAGAAAATGTTGTTGATGAAATCCTGCACTACCTCTCTCCTGAAAAAATTATTCATTTGTACTGATTTTTAATAACCAAACTACCATTCCTCTGGTGCTAGGACGTTGGTGAATGAATTCCTCCAAAATATATCAATGTAACCTTACCTTCCAGATGAGACTCTAGCCTTTCTACCAGATGTTAATGCTTCTGCCATGGCTATGCCAAGAAGATACAGAGAGTTTCTTCAATGAAACAACTTCTTTCTTTTTTCTTTTAATTAGAAAAATATTCTTTTGGGTGGAATTAATTCCTTTGTACATACATGTAGTTAAGGCTCTAAAATTACTGTTGGTCTAATAAATGTTGCCATTGAGGTGATACATGTAGATTTTGGATCCGTATCCATTGGGAATTCCAAAAATATTGTGAGAATGGAATTAGTACATTCTCCCCACCGCCTCTTTCACAAATAAGCTAATCGCATTGGAAAGCATGCTTTTAGGTATGAGAAATGTGCTTAAGTAGTGTAAGGTACCTTTTAAAAGACGTGCCTATTTAATTTGTAAAAACTTAATGCTTTAATCAATGTATTTTCATATAACAAAGCTATTTGGTGTTGATGATGGCAAGGGACACATGTCGATGATCGACCTACGTGAGAATTTACTCCCAATTCCTAAATTTATTTCTAAGGACCTCTTGTCATATTTTCCATATGATTTGTTTCTTTCCCTCTAGCTATTTTAGTATTTTCTCCATTACTGTCCAGTCAAAAATAGACTTCCCATTGGTTGGGTTCACCAACAAATCTTCTCTATAAATATCTGTCACCTTATTGCAATATTAATTCAAAAAATAGCTTTTTAAGTTTAGTAGGATTTTCTTGCTATCTCCATTTGACTACACTCTATTTCTTTGTCATAATGTCAGCTAGCCTAGGCACTCCTATTCATATTTTACCATGGAGGCTATAAATATTCCTTCATGGGGGAGGTCACCTATGACATAATTAGGCACCTGGTGAAGAAGTGTGATCATCTTGTTGTCGTTGCATTCAAGTGGGTAGTCGGCTAGGACTATATTGAAGATGAGAGCCTGTTAAGAAGAAACTACAATGTTATTTCTCATTTCATGGCCTCCCTTCTTCACTTGAACCTCGCCAATCCCATGATAATTGAATTGTGCCACCAAATGTTTGACTTCATACTACTAGAAGGGCTTGGAAAAATCATGCAAGTATCTATCCCTAGTGTCGACATTCTGAATGCCATGGACCTCTACAGACATGTTGATTATGGGATAGAAATAGCCTTGTTTCCTTTCCTCACTCACTTCCACACCATTGATCTTGAGAGGCATTGTTCGTCATCTCAGCCAATGGCCACCCACCTATTGTGGGAGTATGGCATGGAACACGTTCCGGGGCCTGACTAGAAGAAACATTTTGATTTTCTATTGTATAGCCATGGTAAAGAGAACTGAGGTCCATGTTGTGTCAAGCCTATGTGTGTTGTGTGTTCACCCCCTTTTCACCCTGACAAAGAAGAAGAAGAAGAAGAATAAGAAGAACTTGATGACAAGTCGCTTCGACTGCTTAACAATGCCTAGAGGCTTAGTAGCTTTAATTTTTTTTGCACGTTGCCTCCTTTTTTCTTCTTTTTCTTTGTGACTCATTTTGGGTTTGCTCAAGAGAGCTTCAGGCTTGTATTACATTGTAAATTTTTTATGAATATAATATAATACAATAATTTTCTATTTCCTCTATGTTATTCCCATGACTTATTCTCAAAACTAAAATGTATTTACATTTTTTTAAAATATGGTACATAACTGTGAAAATTTTAAAGAATTTGTGTATTTAATGGAATAATTTTAGATAAATACCATTTATCGGTATATCCAACACGTTACCTTCCATATTTTCAAGCTCATATGCATTCTTTTCCTTGCACGTGCTGATATGGAAGGGTCCCTTCCATAGCAATTCAAATTTTGTATGTTGTCCTAGTTTCCCAGTGCACTCATCATACTTTAGTACCAGGCTCCCTTCCCTAAAATTGGGGTTGGAGGTCTTTTTATCAAACAATCATTTTACTGTCTATTGGATAATAATCATGGCTCCATAAGGATTTTCTCTATCTTCCTCAAGTTTGAGGATTTCAGCCAACCTTACCTCCATCCCGCCATTTTCTTCAATCGCTAGGGCTTTTAGTACTTGAAAGGTAGAGATTTCTATGGAAACAAGTAAAACTACCTCTTTTCTATACACTAGTTCATAAGGATAGGCCTTCAAGATCTACTTGGGTGTAATCTAGTTTTCCCACAAAGTAGCTCATAGGTGCTGGTGTGAATCCCTTTGTCACTTTGATCTGATGCACTTGATTAACCTAATTAGGTTTTTGTAGGTCAACTTCACTAATCCATTTCCTTGTGCGTAGTAATTTGATGAACTTTTAAGGTAAAATCCATGTTTGATAGTGAAATTAAACATCCCCAAACCTACAAGATCTCGGCCGAGCGTTTTCAAATATGATGTCTCTTGGTGAGCCAAATCTTGTTACCAAATCTTTAAGGAAATTGATGATCTCACCCTCTATAGAATTATTTAGGGTGATGGATTTTGTCCACCTTGTGAAGTAATCAATCATCGTAAGGATCCACTTATGGCTAGCACTAGAAATCCAAACCCCATTGAGCAAAGGGTTCCTTAGTTACAATTGGGCTTAATGGCAAGGAAACATGATTTCTTTTTCCAAAAAAATATTGGAATCAAGTACACTTTTGTACCAGATGGTGTGCTTCAAAAAAAATAGAGGGCCAATAATACTTTGCTCGCATTATCTTTAAGGTGATATTTGTGGCGGAGAAATTTCCACCATTGAGACTGCTATGAAATTCATTAAGAACTCTTTCCTCCTGTGGCCTTTCGAAGCATCGGAGAAGGACACCATCATAATTATTTTTAAATAAGATACCTTCAATTAATACATACCTGGTGCCTTGCAGTCAGTAGTATCACCTCTTGTGACATGGAAGGTTGCTCAGGTACTACCCCTTTTGCTTATACTATTTTTTATCTATCACCTAGGAATCATCAGACTCAAACTCTTTTGTGTAGACTTGATCAATCTCTTTCTTAGATACAAAAATTGATTCCTTCACAAGATATTTGCACAAACCTCTTCCTAAAACTAGTTTGGTTGGTCTAATGTCAACATCATACTCTAAGATCTTGGTTATCTAGTTGGCCTTCTTCTCGGTTATCTCACCTCTGGTGATATACTCCCGTACACTAGGATAAGCGACAAGAATGGTGATTATATTGGCCAACACCAAGTTTCAAAACTTCTTTATGCTTTTAAAAATGGAAAAAGCCTGTTTTTCAACAAAATTATACTTGGCTTCATATTCTTTAATATTTCCTGAGTAAAATGCAATACGATGCTCTCCATTATTTCCTTCATCCTTCTAAGTGAGTATCAAAGGTATGCTATGTTAGCCATTGTATACATAGAGTATAAAATCTTTGGAAAAGTCTAGGTTAGCCAACATTGGGCTGGTAGAGATAGCTACCTTTATCTATCAAAAATTTATTTTCCCTTGGGGGTCCATTTGAACATTAGGTTCTTTATGAGCATTAGTGTGATAGGTCTTGTGATGCCTGTAAAGTCAAAAATGAACTTGCTGACAAAGTTGATCTTGCCTAGAAAAGACTACAACCCTTTTTGATTTACTAGTAGGGATAACTTCATTATAGATCTCACCCTTTTAGGGTTTATTGCTATTCCCTCCTTTGATACCACAAAACCAGGTAGCTTACCTTGGGGCACTCTAAAAACATATTTTTGGGGGTTCGAGGAAATCCTAAACTATTGACATTTCTAGAAAACCTTTTCCAGATGATCAAAGTGATTATCCTTTGAATTTAAAAAGATTGTTAGGTCATCCAAATATGTTAAAATATTCTAATTAATAATCCTCTAAAAGCAATATCCATTGCTCACTGAAAAGTCACACTAGCATTTGAAAGTCTGAAAAGAATTTTTGAGTACACAAATTCTCACCACTTAGTGGCAAATGTTGTTTTATATTGGTCACCTTCCTTTACATATACGTAGTTATACCCTAAGAAACCATCGAGCAATGAAAACATCTTTGATTTGGCCACAGTCTACAGGATTTTCTCCATTGATAGTAGAGGGTAGTTGTCTTTTAGCAAGTATTTATAAAAATATCTTAAATAAACATAGAGCCTAATATCTCCATTCTTGTTTTGAACTGGTACCATATTTGACACCCAAGTGGAATGCTTAATCAAATATATACTTGATTCAATCAATTTTTTGAGCTCTTGTGCCATCAACGCTTTGACCTTCAGATTGATTGGAATTTGTTTTTGTTAGAGGGGATTTGACCCTTTAGAAAATTCAATATTACATTGATTTATGCTCGGATCATACCCTCTATGATCTTCATAGGTCTAGGCTACCACTCTATCATATCTAGAATATAGATCTTTTAGTCTTTCATTGTCCTTTCACAAAATTTTCATTCCAACTTTTAACTTTCTTCTACTCCCAACATCAAGCAATTAATAATCCCTTACATCTACAGTGAATCTATGTTTTTCATTTCTTGCATCTTCATAGTTAAAAATATTTAATGGGAGATTAAACCTCAAGGAAAATTATTTCCTTTTAACTGGGTCATCCAACAATAATGGGTTACACTTTCTGGCCAAACTTGACATTGAAATCAACATTTTTAGAGAAAACTTCACTTTCTGACACTTATAGTAGGTAAACTATTAGGAATTTGAAAATGATGTAAACTAGTGATTTGTGAGATTTTGTCTACAGATTTTAAATGTATTTTAAAAAAAAAAAATTGAAATTAAATTGTAATTTTTTTGTGTCTCCCTTGATAACTAGTTTTAATAGTAAACAACATTTTTAAAAAGTGGTGTGTAATTCGGCTCGCATAAGGTTTTTTCTACAAAGGATAAAACTCTAATTCTTTTGAATTTAGGTTGGTAACACAAGTATCTAGGGCTTTCATTTTGTTTCATACCATTTTGTTTAATATTTTTCTTTTTATTAAGTTTTGAAGTCAAAACATTTATAATTTATACATAGGTGCACTTCGGCTCACATAACTTTTTTGGTATGTATTGAAATTCAATTTTTCTTTTTTTCTTAGAACGAGGAAATCAATAGCTAGTGGATATATATTTTTCAAAAAAAAATTCCTCAATTCTACTATTTTTCCACAAAGATTTTTCATCGAACTTGACATTCAGTGAAAAACCTATGTACAGTAAAACTAAAATATAAAATATAAAATAAAAACAAAATATATTAAATTTATAGTTGTTGGAAAACATGTTTTGATCACTACAATCATCCAACTTGGTTTATCAAGTTGACTCCATTTGCACCTCCTTCCCAAGCTTCGATAGTCAAAAAAATGCATAAATTTTGAAATGGTGGAGGGGAAGGTGAAAAAAGGGGGTTCATTAGAACCCCCCTTATATGGTGCAAAAGGGGGTTCATTAGAAGGGGTGAGGGTTCATTAGAAGGGGGGGTTCATTAGAAGGGGGGTGGTTCATTCGAACCCCCTTCATTAGAAGGGGTAAACTATTTTAAAAAATTTGATGAGCATTTCTAATTATTCTTCGTTCAAAAAATTGTAACCCACTATTGTGGGTTTACCCAACTAGATAACCTACTCTCATGGAGATTTTTCTCCCGGTTGTGAATCGTCGGAATCTCTTCTTGATTTATGTAGAAAGGAAGCAATCTAAATATGATCCTCAAATACTTGCCAGTTTTGATCATTATTAGGAATTGTTGGTCGGATGATGATTTACACTATATTCTTCTTTGTTGTTGAATTGAAATCTTGTTCACATTTCAAACAAATTGAAGCCATCTGATTGGCGACAGTGTTTTGAGATCAAGGAATGACCCATATATTAAAAGCTTCAAAACTCTCAATCAAGTCTCATATTTGATGTCTATATGACTTAATTCTTATATTCTTCACAGTCACTTTCCCACTGACCTGGCTCACAACTAACTCTGAATCTTTGAATTCTTGTACTGTCTTCACGCCCATTCGTTCTGCAAGAATCAAACCATGAACCAAGGCTTCATATTTTACATCATTGTTTGAGCATGGGAACTGAAAATGAAAAGCCTTGAGGGTCTCTAATCTAGTTAGGGACAATATTCAGACACCCACTCCAAAACCGGATTTGCATTTGGCACCATAAAAATATAAGGTCCATAGATGGTTGTCACTCATATCATGATATTCCTCTCAATCCTTTATCAATTTTAGAAAGACTTGATCATCATCAAAGATCACATTGATGCCTAGTCTTGTTGAATGAAATTTTTTGAGCGGGTTAGAATCGATGAATTACTTGAGGACCTCCTTTTTGGGAGTCTTATCACTTGCTCCTTCTTCATCTTCTAACATCTCTACATAGAATCTCTCCCATTTTGAGAAAGAGGTATGTGTTGCTTGAAAGCATAGGACTGCATTGTCCACTATGCATTTTGGATGTAAAGATTCAGATAGGATTTTCATCATCACCCCATGTTTGGTCCTCAATATCAAGTGAGACCAATAGAGTGCTAAATATCCACCAAGATTTGCAGTGAAGTCTCTTGAAACACACATTTCAAAGACTGGGGGAATGTCTATCACTACTATTTCTTATGTGACAATTGTAATAGCTCCTTAATCAATCATATTATTATCTTAAAGCTTATCTCCCACAATAAGTGTTAAAAAGAAAGGCGTGGGATTTACCTTGCTCACCTCTTTCTTTTTTGAATTTTTCATGTCATTCACATAAGCTGCGACCTTTGAAGCTTGAGGTTTCGATGCAGATTTTCTTATCTTTATCTTGATTGCACGGCAGAGTCGCATCCGTCTGGAGTATTTGTTTTTCCTTATTTAACGCTTCCTAAATCAATTTCTTTTGTTTGGGAATGGATATGAAATCCCAAAGAGATATGTTAGCACACACCTTCTTCAATTGTTCCACAACATTAAGTGTTCTAACTTACTGGACCTTGAGTTTAAATGGTGGTATCTCTATTATCTTCAGAGGAAAATGCTCCATCATGAATGGGCTCAACATCTTATCCAACTCCTTTGTTGACAATGGCATGATGAGTAGGTCAACTATTGGCATGCAGAGCCTTCTTTTCTTGCAATGGTGATTGATGACGCAAGGATGCGACAAAGCTTGTTGTACGTATTCTCCCATGAGTCATGTTTTATATCTTTCATTGTAGTACAATTTACTTGTGGTGAACTAGTCATGGAGGCTTCATTTATGAATATCATATCTTCTTCCTCCATCCATGAAAATAGAACTTGGTCTGGCACAATACACAGTTCTTGTTCCTAAGACATTCCTTTCATTTTCACTCCAAAGCAAACATTTTCCATTTGAGGGAACTCATATTCTTCCACATTTGGGAGCGGTCCCTTGTTTCTTTGTTCCCCTATCTTTTGTTGCAAATTTCCCCTCAAAAAATTTTGAGCCATGTGAGTATCACTGCATGGGAAGTACCATACTTTCTCATCTTTTGTTAGGTTCTTTTCGCTGGGGATTAACTCTTTACTCTAGTTGTCCTTGGCTCTCTGTGGTAGCATAGTGACCAGAACTATCTAGTTTTTGAATTTCGTTTATTGACCTCCTCCTCTTGAGGGTCCTTGGTACATGTTTTGTTGATAGGATGGCCTTCCCCCTTGATAGGTTTGAGTGGCTTTCTTTGGAGGTGTTTCTTGCTACTATTTGATGTGAACTAACTCGTTAGCAGAAGACTACATAAGACTCTTCCTATCGTTGACGTCCACTATTAGAGCGAAAGATCATGATGTGCTTCATTGTGCAGAAGGGTACACGTACATGGACTATAGTGTGGAGGATGTTACCACTTGTGTAGCAGAAGTTCTTGGACCATCTTCTTCATGAGGACCACCAAATATTTCTATGAATATGGGCATTGGAGGTTCTGGTAGGAGCTTTTCAACATCGATCAAAGTATTCTCCACATGCACATCCAAGTCGTATGTGTCAAGTAAGATATCACGTCCCATAGAGGTTATCATAACTACAATGTCCAAATTGAAAGCCTTCAGGTAGAGCATAAATTCCATCACAACTAGGGGTCGAGTAGTCATAGCGATTCTTTGCCAAGGTTTGTGAAACATGGTGTTGAAATTGTTCATGGCCTCTTGTTGGGCCCTTTTGATAGTGATTAATTAATTTAGTAATGATGAACAATCTCCCTTCTATTAGAAGCATTAAAAAAACCTCTCTCTAAATTGATCCCAGGAGCAGATAGAATTGGAAACCAAAGATCGATACCAATTTTGAGCTTTATTTTTTAACAAATCAGCCAACAACCTAAGAGCAATATTTTCCTCCGCTATGTTATGTACCCTACATACCTCCACTATATCTTGGAGGTGTACGGAGGGGGTTTTAAAGTCTTCTCTAGATTTTTTTTTAATAGCCTTGAGGGAATTAGTGGGTATGGTAGGTCATACGTCTAGAGGCATAAGAGGTTTTAGTTTACTACCACTATCCTAGGTTATTAAATTTCTAAGAGCAGGGGTAGCTATGTGAGCCATGGAGAACAAATTCCTATGAATCAGGTACACTAGTATTCTGATTTGGGAAGTTTGATGTCTAGGTGGAGTAGATAAGGCTCTAGATCTTGGGCTCTCCCTTCTCGCTCTATTACTCCTTACATGATAAAAAACCTGTAAGTATTCTTGTATACCAAGGAAAGTAACTAGGAGTAGTAGAAATGGCCTCTTGAGGATGCTCTTGTTTGGATTTTGGGCATAAAATTTCAAGCTTCTTTCCTTGGCCTAATTTAAGAAATATTTCAAACTTCTAATCAAACATTTGAAAAACTTTAGGTCCCACTGGGTGTGCCAGAAAAGGAACTATTGATTCTCAAAGCTTGCGCCTCTCTGACAGCCTTATGGGAAATTTAGTGTGTGGGGGACAAATTTGTGCCTCACTGAATACCTCTAGGATTTTTATAGAAAGTTGGCTCTTCTCTAAGTTTGGAAAAAAGGGTGGAAGGAAATGTAAATATAAAACATGAAAATAGCAATGCTCCAAAGTTTTTACAACATTTTAATCCCAATTCTTTTCTATGAATGATATATTAGACCAAAATGCCACAAACCTTCATTATTGGTTAGAGAATGAGGAACAAAAGCTAAATACAAGAGTAGTGCAATCTGTCAATTCTTCCTTCGGGAAGAGTTTATTAAGGTCTGATCAAGCATAAAAGTTCCCAAAAATTAACAAAAAAATACAAAAATTGCATAAACCCTTCCTCTTTTTACAACATAATATGAAGAAAACAATAACCCTTAAAGAAAACTGGAGAAGTTCAATGGACATAATCCAACTTTCATAGGTTATTACTATATCATATAAGCCTACAACATGGAAATAAGCTACTCAAACTATTTGAACTAAGTTTAACACAATTTTTTATTTTGAATGAAAGCATAAAGAAGGAACTTTTCAAAGTCCATAACATGCATAGTTTCAAAGATTTCTTCCAAACAGTTTGTTCTTAAATATAAAATGAACTTAAAAACAAAGGTTTGATGCCAATTTGATAATAGTTTGAATTACAACAATATAACATGCCAAAGAAAAGAAATGTTCTTCCAACTTAACTTCTTAAAATATTTCAATAACTAAGGAAAAATAAAAGAACTTTTTTCCAAAAAAAAGGAACTCAAAGAGCTTCTTTTTGTAGCCACCTCCTATTTATAGCTAAAAAGAGAGAGAAACGCCACCACCACCCATAAGTAAATACTGCCAGATTCTTGCATCTAATAGCTCACAATCCGATTGTTGATATTTTCTTAGATGAAAGCAATATTTTCTCATTAATTACCAACTTCCACATTAATTCCCTTTAGATATTTAGCAAATATTGCTATCTAAAACAATTAGATCCTTGAAAAGAGCCTGGTAAAATATAGTTGACCAATCACATAGATTGACGATGTTGAATTGAAGTCTCCATCCTAAAAACAAGGAAGACCCAACATGCTCTGAAAAAATATAAAAGAGATTGCTCCTTAAAAGCGCAAAATACACGCATGAAGAGATGACTTGTTGAATGGGTAGGGAATCTTAAATTTATGAAAATATCTTTAGAGGAAATCCCCTCTAAGTTGAGACATATCTCGGCTTTCTCCCGAACGAAAGATGATAAACAAAAGATGCGTAGCCACCACATGGTCCATTGCACGCCTTTGAGAATAACTTTTTCTTTAAGTGTGAAATCATCCTGAAGTTAAAAACATATAAAATCCAAATATCAAAAGAAGATTAAGGAAAAATTTATTCACATAATTGTCATTGAATTAACCTAACTTTTCCTAGGATTAATGTTGTAATGTGTTGTAACACATTCACATTCATCTTGGGAACCTTTTAATAAAATTTACTTAATTTTTACCCTCTTTTAGGTGTTGTGAAGTGTTGTAACACACTTTCATACTTATCTAGGGTCCTCTTAATTAATTGTGGTTAATTAGAGTTAAGTAGCCACTTGAATTCAAATTTAAGCCTTATTTGTGACACCTCTCGAGGATCCATCCTGAAATCCATAATTCAAATTATAAAATATTTAATTGGGAAAATTTGATGTCCTAGAACTTGGTGCTACAATCCATTCACCCTAGGTGGAAAATGGGTTCTCCCTCTATAGGATCCCCCTTTCTTTGTAGATTCTAAATGGGCTTTTGATGTAGTTTCATTCCCCAATGGAAATGTCCTAGAAAAATGTAGCATTACCCATTCACCCTAGGTGACGAATGGGGCCCCCCCGTAATGAGGACCCCCTTTCTGGATTTAGTTCAAGTGGGATTTTAATAACATTCATTTCTAGATCTGGTTTTGGCTTGAATTATTTGAATTTCATAGCTAATATCTTGATTTAGTATAAATAAGGGGTTAATTCACATTGTTTCTGCTAGCAAGTTTCCAAGAAATCCTAGGCTTCCAAGAATTTAAATATTATAAATAATTTTAGTTCACAAGAGTTCACAAGAGCATTTCAAAGGCATTTCAAGGTAGATTATCAAGGTTTTACTATAGCAATTCAAGATGATTTCATCATGTCAAGGGTTTAGTTCATTCATGCATGTTGTTGAGCTAAGATAGTGAATGATGCATTGACTATCTATTTATAAGCATTATTACACATTTTATTTTTGACTAAGATCTACATTCTTGATGGCCACTACATGTTAGATTGCAAATTTATCTTCCAAGACAACTTCCAAGGTATCAACATTGCATCATTTTATGTTAATGCTTCCATTTCATTATTTTATGATTTGGTTTAATTACCTACAAGGGGTTTGAATTAGGAAAATTCCTATTCACTAACAATCTATTGCAAGATGGTGTGTCCCTTTGTCTTCCTTTTCCAACACAATTATTTGGTTTGTGACATGGTCTCACTGCCTCATGTGGATCTTAATTGATGCTTGTATTGGGCATTGACAGGTTGACCTTTTGGTTCAATTGAAAGGCCAACAATTGGTATCAAAGTTGGTCACAGGTTCAAACCCCTCACTTGTGCTGGGGGGGATTGTTGCAAGATGGTGTGTCCCTTGGTCTTCCTTTTCCAGCACAACACTTGTGTTTGTTACATGGTCTAACCACCTCCTGTGGATCTTAACTTGCGCTTGTATCGGGCATTGATAGGTCACCCTTTTGGTGAAATAGAAAGGCCAACACAATCAACATGTTTTTCTCCTCTTGAGTGTGTGTTTGCAGATTTATAGGATGAAGATCGAGTGGAGAAGAAGTTTAGAGAATTTTTTTTGAAGTTGTCAAGTTGCAAGGTTGATCTTTATGGTGCAAGAACAAATAATTGAAGCTACAAAATTTATAACAGGTTTTTGGGAGCTGAAAAATGAGCATATAAGAGTGCAGAAATCAAGTAAAAAAACCTAGATCTTAGTTTCAAAAGCCCTAACAGGGACCCATTTGCCACTAAAGGCGAATGAGTCCTTTGTGCCCTAAAAATAGGCTTCTTGTAGTGAGGTACTCACCATTTAAGATCTAGAAATTCCCCTCATATTTGCTATAATAGTTAGGGTTTGTTTTTTATTATTATGGGCATCTTATCACACACATAATCAATGTTTAATGGTGGAAGATTAGTGGTTCATCATCTTGTTGATTCATTTTGATGCAAAACCCTACTTTCACCACCATAAACGTATCTATATTTTTTATTTATTTTTCCATTTATATTTGTGTGATATTCATATTTTAAGATCTAGGTTTATATGGATTAAGTTCATTAATTACACACATCGAATCTTCACTCTACAACAATGTAAAAAAAAAAACCATAGCAGATTAGCTCCCTTTTGAGGAAATTAGCCAAATGTTAAAAAAATATATATATGGAGCTAAGCTAATTCAATTTTTTATATCTTGGATCTCTTTCCAACTCAATAGTTCCAACTAATAAGGTAATTTTCCCAATTCTTCTTAAAATTATATAAGGATTATAGAAATGTGGTTTGATATTTTTTTAGCCACTTTCCTTTAATAAATATTGCATGTATGACTACAATTTCACAATAAACTATTTCTCAAATGGGAAAGATTATCTTATTCATATGATGGTATACATACATATTCTATTGGTTTTGAGCATACTAAAAATTATTCTTGAGTGAGATAAAAATTTATTGGGTCTATTTGATTGCATCACTTTCTCTAGGTGCACACTATCAACTAGAATATGATCAATCAACCTTCAATATTCATGCATATACAAGGCCATGCATGATATAATTTTGATTGATATGTAGTATATTATGTTGTAATAATTCTCCTTAAGTAGAGTCATTAATCGAAGTCAAATTCTTATTAAAAACATGATTTATTAAATAAAATTCTATGTTTTTCCTCAAATTTTTTATCTATACATATATTTTTGTGTTGTATTTTGTGTTAATAATGACCTTTGTTCCCACCAGAAGGAATATATCTTTAATAAAATATCCCATAAAGAAAATATGCATGTCACAAATGATGATCTTGGGTATTCCATGAAGTTTCATCACATCCTTGAAGAGCAAATAAACCACTTGTGGAGGCTTTAAATATGAAGAGGGAAAAGAAATATACATAATTGATTATCCTATGTAGAAAAATATTATATATTCCTTAGCGTGTAATTTAGGAATTCCCGTGCGATGAAAACCATCAAGACACTTTCCCATTTCCACTTTGAGATAAGTATGGCTTGCAATTGACATAGTATAAATTTTAGTTTCATTTTAAGATTTTGAAAAATTATCTATTCTTTAATATGGGTGAGGACATCATCCTTGATTCCCTTTCATGTGAACCTTTTCCTAATATATTAATTGAGCTTAAAGTACCTATGGTGTCCCATAAAGGTATTATGATGTACTATATATAAAATATTTCTCTTCATCCTTGGTTCTAGCACTAACTAGAATCTTCACTTATATATAGTGTACCTTATCTTGTAATTTCCCCACTAACACATCAACTTGTGTCACAAAAAATTGTATACTCTTGAAGAAAGAGACAATTTTGTGATTAATTTGGTCCTATTTTATACAGCCTTACATCAATCGCCCCTTAAAAACTACATTTATAGGCCCCGAATGCTCATGAGTTTGGACTTTAAGGCCTATTCCACTCATAAATCACACAAATCCTGAAAAAGGAACATTCAAACTACTCAAATTTTGTGAAACCCACCTCAAAAATCCCTGGTGGGACTAAGTCACCAAGGGTGGCAACTTAGTCCCTTTTGAGGTATTTTCCACTTTTGAGCGGGAAAATCATTGACCTAATTCAAATTCTTGAGGAATGTCGGCCTATGAAGTTAAAATAATGAATAATTCAGTGTTAATTCCTATAAATACATGTTTTTAGGTTATTTTTCATTACATTAAGTCATTGTTACAAAGAAAATGCAAGAGTCGAGCCAAATATCTTTCACAAGAAGATTCATTAGTCTTTCTACAACAAAGTTGAAGCTTAAAGGTAGAAAAATATGGTTTTTGCAGGTCTTCAAGCTCACTTTTTGTTTAAGATATCACATTGCAAAGGGTTGATCATGGATGCCTATGGTGAATCATGGAGAAATCTAGGTTGAGGAGATGCAACTAGCCATCAAATCACACCTAAAGATTTGTTTTCAAAGTAATCCCATCTTCCATTTTCTTTCTATCTTTAGCCTAAAGAAGGTTTTCATGTCATTTAGATTCATTTGTAATGTGATTTGGTGTCTCTGAGAATGATTTTTTCATTTTTCTAAATCCATTTTATGCATCTTAGTCTAGAACATTAGAATAGGGTTTTGTCTTACTTTAGATCTTCCTTGTCTTAGAAACACTTAAGGCTAGGGTTTTATGCAGATTTTATCGCTTGAAAAGTTTAAATACCAACTAAGGGTTTGACCAAGGAAAACCCCCCATTAGAAACCAATTTATACTTTGTTTTGTAGGTGATTTTATAGATTCAGATATGGGTTTCCATCAGAAAACATAGTGCAAACTATGGGCTTCCATTTCAACTTTTGGATTTGCAGAAAAATCCTAAGTGGACTAAGTAACCCATAGTGGTGACTTAGTCCCAGTGTACTACTTTTTTAGTAATTTTTACAGTTCCAAATACCCATTTGGTGGAAACAACTTTTTGACCAGTTTTCCTGATCTAGGACTAAGTCGCCCAGCTTGGCATAATTGTCTGATTTGGCTCAAAAATCAAGTTTTCCAAAATTTTAGTGGTCTCTGCAATCTCCAGTCTACTCTTCATTAGCTTCAAGTGCATAGTTCCAGTTTAGCATCTTCATTTTGTTCTTTATTGCATCTATTTCACTATTCTGCATATCATAGTGTGTTTTCCAACACTTAGCATTTCTTAGGTTTAACATCAATAAATCATTTTTTTTCAGTTTGTTGCATTAGGAAATAATATTTAGATACATTGCATCCCTTTTACATTAACATTGAGTGTATACATTAGCATTTTGGATCCATTTATCTCCTTTTAGGTGAAAAACCTAGAAGAGTTAGAGAACCCCTGGGTCCCAAAATCATTGTCCACACAACTATAAATGTATCCATTACATTCTTTGTCATGATTTAAGTTTTGAATCAGTGAAGCTATGCAATATGGAACATATATTAAATATTATAGATAATCCATTATAAATAACATTAATTTTCCCTTTTATCCACTTAATATAAATATAAATTTCTTTTTGAGTGCCTTTTGTGATAGCTCCTTCCTCTTCTAGTTGGTATTTTTCTTCTTCAATATACCCTTTGAGATCTTCTTCACTTTTTTGTTAAGATTTCTCCAATCATTATTCATCATTAGGCCTTACCAAATTAATGCACTTGTCCTTTTCCAAGACATCTATGTCAAGGTGACTCCATTTATTTGTTGCTAAAACATATCATCTTTCTCCTCATTTCATTCCTCACATCAATGTCTTGTCTTGATTGGAAACTCCTAGATTTTTTCACTCTTTTGGTGAATAGTATTATTTAATTTGAATTTTTTTATTTAAAAAATATTTTTAGAATTCAACTATCTCTAAGTCTACTTAGGTTGATGAGGTTAGGTAACTTCTTTCTAACAAAATATACAAACATCAAGCCTTTGGATGTTACCAAGCTATTTGGTAAACCTCATGCAAACACCTTTTAAGATTTGAGGAATTTATAGATCACCTCAAAGGTCGCTTAACACTTGGCACACAAGGTTGATGACTTGGTCATAAAGGTTGTTGGTTTGCACAATCCAAGTGATGCTAACATTGACACCTATAGGACAATTGTCTACTAATTTATTCAACTTCATGGGGAACTTTTCAATTGAACTCATAGGTGGGTTTCATCATCCTTTCCTATATATGCAAAGTTGTATACTCATTATAATTTGGGTCATCTAAATATAATATATGCATTTTTTATTTGTGCTTATCGTTTATCTTGATTCTCTTAATTTGTATATGGTATCAGAGCTTCGATTAGAGATTTTTTCAAGTGAAAGGTGAACCAATTTTTTTTTTTGGTTGATTTGTATCTAGGTGTATATAATCTACAAGAAATCTCAAATTAACCAATTGGATCAATGTCACCCCTACTATGGTGGATTTGTCTTTGCATGTATACAATCTCACAACTACATTTTAAGGACCTCTACTATGTAGGAAGGGATTTAAACATGTTCTTCACCCCATTATATCTTGCACTTTGAATAGAAGTTCATTTTGGTGAGAAGAGGCATGTTTAGATTGAAAGATAACTCTTGGGGTTTAAATATCTTCTCTTGGTGTGGGAAACCTTCACAATAAATTTTCATATCCAACAACTCCTCTAGCTCACAATCCTCAAGCCTCAAAATCATCACGATAGAATTTTTCTAATGCATATATAGCCAACAACCACATGCTTATTCTAGTAAAGGTCAATGTTTAAATTTTTGCATGTATTTGAGCAATTTACACAAAAGGTTATGACTATTTGAAGCTACACCCTTCAAATTGCAATCAATGTTGGAATTCATATGCTATGCAACTAGAATTCATCTCCTATATTTTGTGAGACCTACATTGAATTTTTTAGGCTCTTGGTGATCATTTTCACAAGTTAGAGGTTGTAGAGAGGTGACCTGACCTCTTCTTTGGTGCATCAAGGAAAGACATTTTGTGCAAAACTTTATGCTGACCCACACCCTTTTTCATTTGGATACTCAATTCCTACGATTCATGACATACATTGACTTACAAAAAATGATGAGAACCTTCCAATTATCCTCTATGGTTAACAAATGGCATGATTTTTTGTCCAATTTGTTCCCATTTTCACCAAGTCTTGGGTAGTTATCTGGAATTGTAGGGTTATTGGTATGGCTCATCAAAGACACATTGCAATTTGTAGTAATGGAAAAAGTGGCCTTTTCTTGCTTGATCTGATAATTAACATTAAAATTGAATCAATGGTGTTTTGGAGTAGTGTTGTAATTTGTTGTACACATTCACACTATTCTAGAACCTTTATTTAACTAAATCATGCCTTAATTGGTACTTTGTAAGGGTTTTGTGAAGTGTTGTAACACAATTTCACACTTTTCTAGGAATTATTTGCTTAATTAGACCTTATGGCCCCCTTCCGAAATAAAATAAGCATAATTTATACCTTGTTTAACTGTTGTAAAGTGTTTTAATCTAATTTCACACTTATCTAGGTGGTCTTAATTCATTGTGGTTAAGTGGAGTTATTAACCCCCCTTTTTAGGCTTTAATTTTGACACCTACCGAGGATCTTTCCGATAATTATAAATTAAATATCAAATTATTTTATTGGGAAAAATTTGGTCCTGCTAAGTTGAGCTAGGACCCATTCACCCTTAATGGTGAGTGAGTCCTCCCTTAATTGGACCCCCTTTCTCAATTGATTTGGAATGGGTTTTTGGCCTCCTTTTGGCTCCTCAAAGCTCGGTCCTAGAAACTTAGCTAGGACCCATTCACCTTTGGTGGTGAATGAGTCCTCCCTTAATGAGACTAATTTTTTCACTCTGTTCTAGCAGGAATTTAATTATCTTTCTCCCCATATCTAGTGTCATCCTTAGTTCTTTGAATTTTGGGGTTAATTCGCCTTATTTCATCCTAAGCAATCCTAATACTTTCAAGCATTCAAGAATTCAAGTGATAAATAATTCTGGAGAATTTAAAGAGCATTCATAAGGAATTTCAAGGGAGATTCCAAGTGATTATTTCAGCAATTCAAGGTCTTATCATCATGTCAAGGGTTTAATGCATTCATGTGTGTTGAGCTAAAAAGTGAATGTTGCATTGAGGATCAATCTACAAGCATCATCCTACATCCAAGATCTACATTATTCATGGCCACTCCATGATTTTTTGTAGATTTGCATCACAAGAAAAAATTCAAGGTGATGTCATCTACATTATTGCACTTTCATGCTTCATTTCATTCATTTCATCATTTGGTTTAATTACCTACAACACTTTTGACTAAGGAAAACCCCCATTCACTAAAAAATCAGCAATTTTTTCTTTCCCTTGAGTGTGTTATTGCAGATTTATAGGCTGAAGATCAAGTTAAGCAAAATTTGGAGCAAATTTGTGAAAGTTGCAAAGTTACAAAAGTTGTCATTCAAAGCGCAAGATCACGAAAAAGAGCTCTATAGAATTAACTAAATGCTTCCAAAACATGATAACCAAAATTTCAAGAGTGTAGAAATCAAGGTAAAGGATCTTGGAATCATTTTTCTATAACCATAAAAGGACCCATTCACCACTTAAGGCGAATGAGTCCTCCATAGCTCAAAAATAACAACTTTCTGGCCAACTACACAACTTTTTATCCTTTAAAAGCATTCCTCATAGTTGCTATAACAATTAGCTACCATTTTTGGTTATTATTAGCATCGTATTTTACATAATTTGAGGTGTTTAGGGCCTTGAAAAATAAGTGATCCTTCTCTTTTTGCCACACATTAGGGTGGATCCTATTTTCACCCTATACACAAATTTATCTCCCACACATATGCAACAAACCTCCCCAAAAATCTATAGATATGTTAGTACAATGATTATGAATATGGTTATTTACATTTTGGCTTGGTGAGGCAGATCCATTTTATATCGGTCAATCTACAAGAACTATTGATTGGAGACATAGTCTTCTACACTTGGCCAATAGACTTCAAATAAGAATACATGTGTACTGTAGAAAAATGTATCCCTTTAAATTTTCACACTTTTATGGGCCCCCAACTAAAATAGGGCTTCTTTGTGCCTTATTTTATCCTATTTTACTTCATTCTATTTCATTTCATTTTAATGCTTGATTACCAAAATGAGGTTTGACCAAGGCAAAACCCTATTCCCTAACACAAAAATAATTTTCCCTCTTCATGTGTGATTGCAAATCTGGGTAATTTGGAGCTTGTAGATCCTTTAAAGACAAAGTTGAAAGATTGAAGAAAGTTTTCAAAGTTGTAAGGAAGTTGTAAAGAAGTTATCATCTTCACAAAAACTCACTATAGGCTAGAATTCAAACTTTTAGACTTGGATTTTGAACAAGATGAAAGCTACAGGAGACCTCTTGAGGCTACAAAATTTTCATTCAAACCCTAATACTAGGACTAAATCACCACCTTGTGCATATGAGTCCCAATATACCCCTTTTCAGTAGTTTTCTATAGATCCTAATTTACTAGTAGCAGATTCCATATTCAACCTAAAAACCCTAAACTAGGACTAAATCACCAAGTCTAACATATGAGTCCTAGTGCATAGCAAGAACAATAAATTTGAGAGTTTTCACATCTTGCTTATTCATCTCCAATCCTCCAAGTAATTTTTTGTATCTTTATTTTTAGTGATCTAATTTCATATGCTAGGTTTCTAGTTTTTAGTGTATTCATGTTTGAATTTCTCCATAGAAGCTTCATTTAATGGCGAACCACCTTTTTAATGATACTTAAGGAAACCACCTATCAAGAAAAGAACCCTTCCATCAACAAAATTATCTTGGTTGAGGGATCTCTATGGTTTCCTAATGAACTAAGAGTGAAATAGGTCCTAACCCTAGTTCCATCTCCTAAAACATGGAAACCTATTTCATTTCAACTCAACATGAAATATTAGAGAATATCTTGGCTCTTTAAGGACCAATTCAACACTCCAACGGTTCCCCGCATAGTTTTCAATATCACAATTATCTAAACTATTATTTATCACATTTATTGTTGATTATCATTTGTAAATTTACTACTATGTTAACCATATGAATGCTTGTAAAGAGTGGGCTAATTTTCATTTTTGTATGATTTACAAGGGGTTTTTTTCCATAGTTAAAAATTTATAAAAGATAAGTCATTTTTATGTTTTGTAATGAATTTGGAAAAGGAAACACTTGTACTAGGAGGAATTGCAATGTTTTTCCATAGTTAAAAATTTGCAAAAGAGGAAGTGAATTATTTTTGTAATTAATTTGGAAAAGGAAAATTTTATGGGGGGAGGTGCAACTTTTTACGAAAGTTAAAAAATTTCAAAAATGGAAATCAATTCTTTTTCTAGTGAATTTGGAAAACGAGGTCACTCCTTGAATAAAGGGGTTTTATTTATATTTTTTTTGTCTTTTATTGAGGTTTAATCTCCTGGGAGGTAAATCATGGTCAAAGTGTTAAATTTTTGTCGGACTCCTAGAATGGGTACTCACCTTTGCAAAATAATCTTGATCTAGTCTAGGTTATGCAAATTTTGAAGGAAGTTTGGGGGAAATTGTTTTTGCATTATGTTCATTCAATTGATTCCATAACAAGTAGAGTAACTTGGAAAGAAATATTTGAACCTTTTTTAACCAGTCAGCAAGGTAGTATGTTACAAAAAATTTTAAATGATTGAGTGGTCTATATATCTTCAAAAATAGACAAATTGGTTTGGGAACCTTCAAGGGATGGAAATTATATGGTCAAACAAGGTTGCAAAGCCTTAAGCCACAATTCAGGTCATCTACCTCCCTGAAGGGCTTATTCCTTTTGTTGGGATAGTAAAATTTTACCCAAGGTAGGGAGTTTTTCTTTGTTGGCTATGAGAAATTGAGTACTAACTAGTGATTGGTTAGTAAAGATAAATATAACTGAACCTTTTATGTTCCCATTATGCCATGAGAAGTTTGAAGAGGTAGATCACTTGTTTGTGAAATGTAAGTTTGTGCAACAAAGTTGGCTTTTTGTTCTCAATAAGCTAAAAAATTTCACCCCTTCGTCAAATTCTTTATGGGACTTGCTTCAAAGCTGGCCATTGCTATTCAAGTCTTGTTTCTTTGCATGTATATGGAGAGTGGTCCCATCATTAGTTGTATGGAATTTATGGTGGGAGCATAATCTGCAAATTTTCAGAAAGGTGGTTTCATCAAGTGATGTTGTAAATGCAAAAATAGAAAAGGAAATCTCTGAGATAGTAAATGCAAGTGTTCAAGAGCATAAAGGTATTAGTTCAATATTTACAAGTTGGGATAATCTCATCTTGCAGAATTGGAAGCATTTGAATTTTCCTTTCCTAGGTAGTCTCTTGCAGCCAAAGGTAGTGAAGTGTAATATGCAACATGTTAGATGGAAGGAACCTTAGGATGGCTTCATAAAGTTAAATTTTGATGAGGCTTCAAAAGGAAACACATGTTAGATGGAAGGCACCTCAAGATGGCTTCATAAAGTTAAATTTTGATGGGGCTTGAAAAGGAAACCCAGGAGAATCAAGGGCAGGCATTTTTTTACGTGACTCAAGAGGTAAGGTAATAACACTCAGTTAAAATTATCTCCAGAAAGGATCTAATAATTTAGTGGAATCAAAACCATTGTTGATAGGTTTAGAAATTGTGTTGAGGATTGGTGTCAAATATTTACATATTGAAGGAGACTAATTATTGATAATCAATTATTGTAAATGAAAGAATGTTCAAAATTGGAGTATCAAATACATCCTTCAACGAGCCTGGGATTTGCTAGATAAATTTTAGAATTGTCAAATCACCCACACGTATAGAGAAGGTAACAACTTAGTAGATTATTTAGCCAACATGGGAAGTAACATGCATGAGCTTTTCATATTACAAGGTCCTTCTCGGCGTAAGGATTTTCCACAATTGATGGAACTTATTCAACATGATTCCCTAGTTTTGAATGAAGGATCATCTTGAGGGATAATCTGCAACCATCAAAAATCTTGATGATTGTTGGTTGCACATTTTTTCAAAGGTTATAATTTTCATTGGGTGTCAGGGATCATAAAATGTAAGGTAAACTACATCACTTGTGATCAAAATATAGTATATATCCAGATGGAAATTTGTCGTTAGGCATGAGACACAAGCATTTCCCACATGGAAAAATTAACTTCAATGCTTACCTTATTAATTATTAATGAAGTATGATCCCATTTTATTTCTACATGTCTAGATTTGGAAATGAGTTCTTAAGGACATCTTGGTGTTATCTAGAGTAATATTGGCCTTTCTATTTACAAACAGGAGATTACTTAATGATTTTGCAAAAGTTAGTAACAAAAGATGATGTTTGATTAGTCACCTCATCCAATGTGCATCGATAATGGGAGGCCTTTCGTTCATGTCCTCATCACATCCCCATGTCAGATGTGAGCTAGGAAAGGATTGTCTCAAGCGAGTGAAGGAATTTTTTTTATTTTTGCTAACCTTGTATGGTTTTTTGCAGGTGATTAATCATACCCAACACCGCCGATAATGATGATTTTGTATCCTTAGAGAAAAATGTTTTTTTTTCAAATTCAGAGGAAGAGGCTTGTCTCATCCCTTCAAGCATGCGAAGGACTTTATTATTTCCAACTTCGCTCAAGGTGATTAATTCAGAGGAAGATGTTGTGTCATCCCTTCAAGCATGCGAAGGACTTTATTATTTCCAACTTCGTTCAATTTTCTCATCATTTTCAAGCACACCATCTAAAGGGTTACAAGGAGGGAATGTAAATTGAGGATTCATCAGAAGAGGAAGGGGAATGATGAGCTCAAGATATGCTCATAATTTGAGTATCATGATGTACTTTTAATATCTCTACTTTTATTGCTAATGGATGTTTTAACTATGTGATTAAAGACTTTGGGTAGTATCCTGTAGCAATACATTCCTACATTCCTGTAGCTTAACATCTCTATGTGTCTTATTAATTACCCTGTTTGACCTCTCGAATGACTGATATAATGCATATGGTTTTTGAATAATGAAATAGATTTAATATGTGATTAATGAATGTATCATGTTGTTTGCCATGAGTTCTTTCTTTCACCTTTGTTGCCTTGTGCATTGTAGGTTGTTGAAGGGAGCATGAGTGAGTCAAGCGCAATAGATCTCGACCTTGTAGTAAAGTCCATTTCTTGCATGATGTCAAGGAAGTTGTTCCAGCGAAGACTCTCTGACCGGGTCATTGGGAAGAAACCTAAATGATCATTTAATCTAGAAAGACTGGAATGCTAAATCTTCTCCCTGGATCGATTTGAACGGATATGCTTTCATTTATGAGAAGTATGTTCCTTGGTCATGATACATTTATGTCCATGTCTTTCTCTGTTAGTTAGTTAGTTTCTTTTCTGATTTAAATAAGTTCTCCTCCTGCAGGAGGGAGCAACATAGCATGTAAGAGTTAGTATGATAATAAGAAGTAGTGTTTTATGTTAGTTTTCATATGAACAGAACAATGTATATCATTCTGAGTTTATGAATAAAAGCTGATGAAGTTTTGAGTTCAATTCTTGCATAACTGGTTGATGCTTGCTAAGGGGGCCCACTTAGTGAGTGTCTATAGTTAGTTTTTTATCTTCTCTTCATCATAAGTTAGATTTCATTCTAGAAAGTTTTAGTACAAACTCAATCTTATATTGTTCTTGCAGCATCGTGAATCCATTCTTGTGTTTGTTCTTGCAGCATAAGGCCAGTTCATAGTTTGTTTCTTAGTAACAATTGTCGTGATGTCTGCTTTGTTTAAGTTATGTTTAAGTTAAGAAAGCTTTATGTTGCATTCCTATAGCATAAGTAGAATTCCTTTCATGCATTTATTTCTAGTAAATCGTGACTGAAGCTGGTTTTTAGTGCATATATAGTGCCGCTCCATTTCAAGTATATGTTCCTTGGTTTGACAATGTAAATGAACAACCATAAGATGTTAGTCACCTGCTAGAATGTGCAATTCCCAGGTTATGATTTGTCATGACTTTACCATTTTTGGCACCATTGTCGGGGATGGTGTCAAGCTAAGAACCTATCATAGTCATTGTTAGCATTAGTTTAGTTTATTATTCAAGCATTTTCAAAATTCCTTCAAGTTATGGTTCATTCTATTGCATGCATAGAAGAAGAGACGCTCTAGGAAGATTCCTCCCTAGCCTTCGATTCATTGATCACAATCCTGAAGTAGCTTATAATCTATTTGAGGAAGGATGAGACCAAAATATCAATCCATTTGCTGAAAACCTACTTGTTGAATTACCATTTGACCCAGCTGATGAAGAACCTAAAGAAAATTCATTTGCTTGTATACTCCATCTAGCAAATATGGCACGTAATCCACCTAATCAACCTCCTGCTTTTGAATTCCCTATCATTTCTCAACAAGATAATGATAACCTTAAAAATATTCCTTCTTCACTACTTCCCAAGTTCTATGGACTAGTTACAAAGGACCCAGACACTTACTTGTTTGAGTTTGACATCCTCTATCGCAGCTATGATTACACTTCAGATGCTCACAGGCTGAAGTTGTTTCCTGCCACTTTGAAGGAAGGAGCCCTTAGATGGTTTATGAGTTTGGAAAGGGGAGTTTTTGATAGTTGGGAAGCCATGCAAACATTTTTTTTGAGAAATACAAGGAATATTGTAAGAGTGGTAGTAAGGGTGATGATATATTCAGAATTCAACAAAAGGAGGATGAAAGCCTGGAAGACTATATCTCAAGATTCTTGTTTTCCCTGAAAAAGAATTTAGACCATACTCTCAATGAAGAATCTCAGAAACTACTTTTTCTAAGGGGAATTAGTGATACCTATATAGATGCCCTGGACCTGATGGGAGGAGGTGATATAACCCAACTGCCTTGGGATGATATCAAGAAAATATGTCTTAACTACTCTCGAGCAATTGTTAAGAAGGGTAGAGGTCATCAAGCCATAGTGGGGAAGTCTTCTATTAATGGAGTTTCACGGATGAGATCACAAATTTGTTGTCTGATTTCAAGCAGGATATCATAAACAACATGGCTACATAGTTGGATACTATGCAAGCTCAGAAGAAACATGAGGAAGCTGAAGCAATCTTGGCTGAGTTTTGTCCACATTGTAGATAGAAGAAACATGACTATAGATGTAAGATGGTGGCTAACTTGGAGGCTAAGTAGTTACCTACTGACTTTAAGATGGTAGAGAGTGATGATGACCAAGTATTCTTTGTCGCACAAAGGCGACCATGGGCTCAAAAATAAGGTATGCCTCAAGACCCTTTGACTTCTGGTAATCCTTATTATAATTACAATAACCAATGGCAACCTACATATGGCCCAACACCACCTTGGAATACTTCTCAACCACACTGGCCTAACTATCAGAGTCCTTAATGGAAATCTCCTCAAGAAGGTTGGCAACAACAACAAGGACAAAGGACTCCACCCCAAGGTAACTAGCAATATAATCCTTAATGGAGAGGTTCTCAACAATGGTAGAACCAATCCCTTGGATCTCTGTAGTTTCAGTAGCCATAAACTCAGGCCCTCATGCCACCTCCTGTAGCACCTGCAACAAATAATGGCCCTCTAAAACAAATGCCTATGCCTGCTCAACTATTACCAAATCCTAATAATAAGCAGTAGCAACAACAACAACCTATGTATTTTGCATAAGCCAATCAGTATCCAGCTTATTCCCTGAATATTCATGATATCCATCTCAGGTCTGGAACCACTCTCCCTGCTCCACAACCACCTGTAATAACAAAGATTCCAAACTCTACCTCTGAGCAACCTATTGATCCTACAGAACATATACCTCTATCAGATACTGTCTCTAAGGAGCCTGTCCTACAGCATCAGGCCAAACTGCCTTTTCCTCAAAGATTGCAAATTACTACATCCAAGTCTATGGAAGAACCTACCTTTGATATTTTGGATCAGATAAAGAATGTACACATTCAAATCCCCCTTTTTCAAGCCATTAAAGATGTCCCAATTTATGGAAAAACCATTAAAGAGGCTTGTTTAAAGAAACTAGGAAGAAAGAAAAATGATCCCCAAACTATCCATGTTCTAGGATAGTTGGCAGATATTATGTTAGGGAAAGTAGTCATTCAGAAATATACTAACCCTGGGAGTCCTGTGGTACAAATAAATATTAATGGCTGGATAGTAAAGAATGTTTTTATTGACCTTGGTGTAGCCATCAATGTGATGACCAAAAATACAATGGAGTATTTGAATATCTTAAACATTTGGTCTACACCTACTATCTTGTAGCTTGCTTATAGTTCCACAGTAAAACCTAATAGAATGGTAGAAGATGTTATTGTCATCCTCGAGTCTTGGGAATACCCAGTAGATTTCACCATATTGTCCACTAAGGAAACTTTTGGAGGATATCCTATCATCATAGGTAGACCATGGTTAGCCATAGCTGATGCTTTTATAGGATTTCGTTCAAGAGACCTGACAATTTCTGATCGTCAGTCAAGAAATAAATTGGCTTTATACCCACCTGCTTAGCCTCAGCCAGACTTGTCTCAACCAATTTGGCCAGATTTAGGTGAGGAAACTGAAGAAGGCAATTCATTGGCTCAACTAATGATGCTGCAAACTAATCCACTTTCCTAGCTTCAGAGTGACGATGACCTTCTTTTACACATTTTATAGTCCAACTCTGATCTAAGTAGCCCATCTATTCCAGATAGCTATCTTCAGAGGTGTTTCCTGCAACAACTGAATTCTGAGAGTCTACCACCTGAATTTCTTACAGTTTATCATAATTTGCTTCCATATGAAATACACACACCACCTTTGTCAGCAGCCTCTATGAATGATCTTATCAAGCATGTAGAAGTGTCTCCAGGCCACTGTCTGAACATCAATAATAAGTTGTCTCAATCTCAACAAGTTGCCCTAGTCACAATGTTGCAAAAACAACACAGAGCTTTTGCATGGGACTATGGGGATATGAAGGGAATATATCCTCAACTCTGTACTCATAGGATCTACATTAAGGAAGATTGTTCACTTTTCAGGAAGCCTCAAAGAAGGATAAACCCAGCACTCAGGAAAATAGTTAAAACAAAGCTCCAAAAATTGTTTGGTGTTGGTTTTATCTACCCCATTTCAAACAGTCAATGGGTGTCTCCATTGATAATTGTTCCTAAAAAAGGTTGAA
>VDFB02281492.1:200078124-200142431 GCA_007258455.2 Sequoia sempervirens
AGGAAGAGAAAGATGAAAAGGTGGATCAAGCTTCGGCCATTTTTCCAACACATTGTGGATCATATCTAGGTTTTTCATCCAAAAATGTATACTCAATCTAAGGTGACAGAACTCTTGGTTTTCCATTGGGTGATAATTCCTAAGTATACTCACTCTAGGGCCATGGAACTTCTCATTGTTTGCAGGGTGAGAAATTGACAACATACTCACTCTGGGGCCACAAAACTTCTAGTTGTCTATGGGCTAATAAATCCATAAGGTAGCTATGGGGAGAATTCATGCCTCAGAATGGGCTTCCCGCTCAACCATACCAAATTTATACCTCATAATAACTTTAATAAGGTGCCACAATGAAAATGATTTTTGAGCTCTATGAGGTAAGAAAAAATTGTATGCTTGACACTCATAGACATTGTCAATGCAAGATAGTGTTGGAAATGTTCAAAGGCATTTTTCATAGTTCATGCAAGGTATCATCTAAGGGAACATCATGCTTAATGTCTCCAAGAGAGGAAAAGTGCAAGGTCTCATCCTAGGCAACATTGTACCTAATGTTTCCAAGAGAGGAAATTGCAAGAAAAAGAGAATCACACAAGGAAATGTGAGTGGTTATCTATGACCCCACTTTAAAGTGATTACGAATGCCAGTATTGTGAGAAATTGTGTTAAATTAGAAGAGGAAGAGATGGGAGCTTACCCAGAAAGCCTTATGCCAAGTCATTTGTTTTGAGAAGCTACACCATGAAAAGGGTAGTATGCCACATGTGAGCCAACTCAAGGCATGTCATCCACATCCCAAGCTTTGTCTTATATGTACATGAAAGGTTAATGACTAGCCAAAAGAGGCAACAACAAGTGATAGAAAAGGACAAGGCTACGTACCCCTTGCCCCCACTGAGTGCAAGATAAGGGTGAGCCGAAATGTTTAATGAAATGCATGCCAGAGTGAAAATTGGTATCAATTAGAGAGATTAGGTGCCCCCACATAAGGAAGAACATCGAACTCCTAGAAATGTTGGATTTTATGATTCCAAGCCTTACATTCATTAGTATAATGACAATGGACTCTGTGATAGGCACACAATGAAGTTTTGTAATATAATTTGTTCTAAGTTCATGGAGGGAGAGTTATCAAGTAATTTTGGAGAAGTCTTGACAAGATACCCTCTTGATCAATGGGAGAAGGTGGTCCTGTAGTGTGTGACAAATATGTTCCTTTCTTAGATGTACAAGATGTCATACCTACACAAGACTATGTAGATTGCAAGATTTTGGGCTCTCCTTTATAGGAGGGCATAAAATCTAATGAATTTAATTCATTAGTGTTTTGTGAGATGACATTGACATTAAGTGAGGGTGTATTGTTTTGTTTGATTTCCTGCAAAGGAGAGTGATTAGGACCACTAGTATCGATGAGTTCAGGATGCATGACTATTAAATTTTTCTTAGAAGAATGTTGTGTGAGAGTGTTGATGTTGAGTGAAGGCTTGGAAATCTCTATCAAAGGAAAATAACTAAGACCATAAGTTGTTTGATGTGTGATAGGATCTATAGGGTTGTGGATACCTTATTCATTAGCACCACATCCTTTTCCACTATATCCAAGTTGTTTCATAAGTTCATAACCTTTTCCATAAATATTTTTCATTGCTTTGGGATCAGGTTGTTGGTCATTGTTGTGGTCATCAAAGGTTGTTGTGTAATTGGTTGTTTTTTGGTCTAAAGTGGTTGACATGGATGCTTTCAAAGGATCATCCATGAGTGTTTTTGTGAAATATAAGGAACTCCAATCATCATCGAATAGGTTTGTTACTTATTTAATATGTTTTTGTTCGTCTTTTTGTTACACGAGTTCCACTTGTGTAGTTGGTGTTAATCTATTTAGATGACACGCTTTTTTTTTCTCAATGTTGAAATAACTATTGGGATCGAGGTCAACTTCAAGGATGTTCACTTTGTTGTTGTGAATATATTTAATTTTGTAATGAATATTGGAAGGCATTGCATTCAATTCATGAATCCATGGTCTCCCTAGAAGGAGATTATATGAAAGTTCATGAGGCATAACATGAATTTGTGTATCCAATGTGGCCACTCCAACTATAACATGCAAAGTAATCACACCAAGAAGTTGTTTTAATAAATTTTAAAAGACCTTAATAGATGAAGAATCATGTTAAACTTTTTATCTATCCACACAAAGCCTATCCAAGAGGTTTACACTACACACATTAAGAGCAGAGCCATTTTCAACAAGGGTTTCCTTTATCCCTATCGTATTGTAAATAGATATTACTTGGAAAGCTTCTTTTTTTTTTTGCACGTCCAAAGGGGGGAATTCACTTTGGTGGAAAACAAATGTTAGCATTCAATCCTTCAATTATTGCTACTATGTCATTTGGTTGTGTATAATTAGAAGGGATAGGAACTTGTTGTAAGGCCATTTGAAGCATAGTATGATAGGTAGGTGAATTCTGAAGTAAATCCCATAGGGATATATTTATGGGAGTGCTCTTAAGTTGTTCCACAAGATCATACTCCCTTAATCAAGGTAGTATAGAGTTTGGAAAAGGTAAGGAGGTTGGGGTTGGTTGTTCTGGGGGTAGATTGTTTCTAGTGTTGTATGTATGAGCAATGGTATTATGACTCAGTTGCTATGACACATTATTCTAAGGTGGGTAGAGGGTGAATTCAGGTTGGTGTTGAGTTTGTTGTTTGTGTGGTGGGTAAAGAATGAGTTTAGGTTGCTTTTGAGTTTTTTTTTTGTGTGAATGTGGGTAGAGAATTAGAGGGTTCTAAGGATGTCCCAAGGGATATGTATGAGATCCATTAATCGAGGTGGATCGAATGGATGCTTGCATATTCATAACCTCAATAGTCTTGGTTTGATGTATCTCTAATAAAGGAAAATATATAATCACCTTTTTATCTAAGGAAGACACATTACTATTGTTTTCATTTTCTTGCACCATGATATTCTCCCCAGGAGCAGAGTTTTTAGGAGAACTACAAATCAAATGTGGTTGACATTCATGATTGAGTTCTAAAATGGATTCATTGCAAGTAGAGGAATAATTTATGGTTGAATGTTCATGCTCAAGAAGAGTTTCACTAGGTGAAGGGGGACAAGAATAATTCTCATGACCATTAGTAATTGTGTTTTCTAACATCAAAGTGTCTACTTCACAACTAGGAGAGATACTAGGAGAAGAACAAATGTTATTTTCATGATTACCTATGGTTCTGTTGTCTTGTTTATCAATGTCTTATCCACTAAGAGAGGTAAGATGAGAGAAACAACTAGGATTCTAAAAAATCTCATTAATTGGTTCTTCTACCAAAATATCTGCATCACCATTAGGAGAGATATTAGGAGAAGAAAAAATATGATCGTTACATATGTCCAAGGTTGTCTCTTGTAAACAAACACTCTCATAGGGAGGGGATAGGAAATGTTTTTGTGCCATAGAAAAAAGGACCCTTTGCTTGACATAGCATTAATTCATGATAAATTGGACTTAATAAGGCTTTGATTCGGGTGTTGTGAGACATTTTATGTATCCACAATAGGTCTTGGACCCTTGCAAACCAATCAACATGCTTCTAACAATGTCTTCTAAAGGTGTTGTAAATTCTTGTAAAGGAATTTCATGCTTTTCTAGACTTAATTAACCTATTTCTCCATAATTCAACATTATAAAATGTATTTAATAACATTATTACATCATTCTAGAAGGTTCCTAATATAAACATAATGATAAGCTAGTGTTCTAATATGTCTTGCACATTCAAATTGGTTTGTGTGCCCTTCTAGGCTATGTGGACCTAATTTTAGTGTTGTAAAGTGTATTTAATCACACTTTCACATTGATTTATGTATCCCAAGCCCTATTTAATATTTACATCATCACTAATAGGTCCCTAATGACCCATATTGTGCATCCTGAGGCTTTAATTGATCAAACACCTGACAAGATGGCATTTTAAACCTTATTTCCTAATTCCTTGGCTTCTTAGGTGTTCGAATGGCCCCTATGGGATCCATTCGCCATGCATTGCGAATCAGTCCCATCTAGGTGGAACCGATTTTCCATGTGTGGCGAATGAGTCCTATCTAGCCCCCATTTTGACCTTTGAGTAGGAAAAAGTGAAATTTAAAGTTTATTTTCACTACATGTCAATCGGTGATGAGGTATTATCAGGTACCAAGGACAATTATCTATAAATAAGTGTTTTTCTCTTCATTTTGCATCTAACAACTCAATTCATATCCATTCTTCATTATTCATCCATCAATATTTCATTCCAAGTCAAGCAAATTAAGGTCTCTTCATTGGAGGTTTCCAAGTTGGCTTTCTAAAGCATTCAAGAACTGAATCTTCATGTAATGTTATAGACCTACAAGATCAAATAATCATGATAGGGTAATCACTTCCATTTTTCATGCTTCATTCCTTTATTTCATCATTTTAGGTTTAATTACCTAAATGGGGTTTGAATAAGGAAAACCCCCATGCCCTAACCTTCAACATATCTCACTCTTGTCTTGTTTATTTGCATGTTTAGATCTTTTGGAAGCTTAAGAATCATTGAAGATTGTATTTGAAAGTTATTCAAGTTATTTCTTCATCATTCATGTCAAATCTTCAACAAAAAGTCACTTTGAGACCCGAATCTAATAATTTCAAGAGAGGAGACTTGTAGGAGATAGAAGTGAAGATCTAACTCCATAAAATCTTCCTCTAATTTTCCAAATTCCTATAGGTGGATTGATTCACTACACATGGCTAATGAGTCCCATCTATAGACCTGAAAAGTGTTATTCTCAAAATTCAGCTCCCAATAGTCAGAAACAGGTTTCTGGAATATTTCAAGAGAAGCATGATTGATTCACCACATATGGAGAATGAGTCCTAGTGGCCATAAACAGAGGTTTCAGAGACATTCTGGAATCTTCTAGTGACATCAATTGGCCTCTAGGTGTACTCTATTCAATCTCATCAAATTATGTTTTCATTTCCCTAAGTTTTTAGTTCATATTTGCATTCAACACTATTTTCCAACACTTTGGTAATAATCAATTTACATTCTTTAGTTTGTATTTTCATTAAGTTTCCAAGATTAATACACATTCACACACTCCACATTTTCTTTTTATTCTTCCATCCTTTAGTCTTGAGTGCTAACGAAGTAAACATTTTGGCCACATTTTCTCTCTCCTTCTAGGTGAAATACCCTAGGAGGAGCTAAGAAGGATTTGAGTGCCAAAATCCTTCATTATATTTTGGTGAACCTGATGTGAAATACCTCTATTATTTTATTCATCGTTCTTTGTCTTTTTATCTTTTTGTTTTGTGTTTTCCTTTTGGGGATGATGCAAAGAGTAGAGACATCATATGTCTCTTCCATGTTGACCCAAACAGTCATTGTCTTTTTTTCTCTAAGTTTTGTTTTGTGTTCTCCTTTTGGAGATGATGCAAGGAATTGAGACCGAAATGTCTCCTTCATGTTGACCTAAAATATTTTCCATTTTCTTTTCCCTTTTCATTTTCTTTCTTGTTTCTTTTTTTTTCCTTTTTGGGACAATGCAAAATGTCGAGACCACAATGTCTCTTCCATGTTGACCCAAAACTGATTTTCATTTTTCTTTTTTTGTGATCTCTTTGTGTCATTCTTCTCATTCTATGTATTCAGGGAATGATGATAGTTCTAATCTCTTTCACACAAAAACAATGTAGCAACGAACATACTGACCCCAAATCTATAGATCCCTTATGTTTTTGGCGTGCTTTCTTTTATGTGGGGAAACTTTGTCTTTCTTTGTTTTTCATTTTCCTTGACATGATGTAGCCTAACTTTGAAACATATGCCTTGGCATAGGGATTTCCAAGTTCACTCTCATGTCTTGTTTCTTTTTTTAACTTTTTCTTTTCTTCTCTACTTTAAAGTAATTACTCATAGACCGATGTGTAGCAATTCCTTTAGAGTGGGTGGAATACATTACCATTAATTCATTTGCATTCTTGGTTCATAGTGTAGCTTTGTCATTTACATGATGTGTTTGTCACTTTGTGGATGACATTGGGTGTGATGTCTTTCATAATTGTGATCTATCTCAATATATTACATTCCTCGTGGTGGCTTGATGTGACACACTACATCCCCTAAGTTGTGAATATACTATTCTTTGATTGGTCCTCTCTTGGAGACATTATGCATAATGTTCCCTACGTGATTGAACTTGCATAAACTAAACTAGACTCCTTCAAACATTTTACATTTTACAATCCTTTTTTCCACCTTTCTTTTTGTTCATGAACATTCCTTTTCCTTTATAGTTCCTTGTTAAAGTTATCAACAGGCATAACTTCAACCTAGTTGAGTAGGAAGCCCACCTAGTGGCATGAATTTTCCCCATAGCCACATTTTTGTTTGTGAATGCATACCAACTAGTGTATGTATATTACTTCTTTTTGTGATTTCTCATCCCATGAAAAACTAGTTCTGTGGCCCCAGAGTGAGTATTCCTTTGGAATTTCTCACCCAATGGACAACCAAGAAGTCTCGTTGGCCCAAAGTGAGTAGATTTATTTCACGCCATCATTCATTATTGTCATTGCATGATTTTGCATCTTGGGGGCTTGCCTTGAGATCTTTGATGCCAAGGGCTTGGTCACCTCCCCAATCTTGTTCATTCTTTGTCATCTACATCCATACATGTGGATATCTCTTGAATTTCTACTTTAGTGTGAGTTTGAAGCAAGTGCATCCTCTCACTAAAGTGGGGGCTAAATGTGTCATAGAGAAAAGGACCCTTTGCTTGACATGGGATTAATTCATGATAAATTGGACTTAATAAGGAATTGATTCAGGTGTTGTGAGGCATTTTATGCATCCACACTAGGTCTTGGACCCTTGCAAATCAAACAACATACTTCTAACAACGTCTTGTAAAGGTGTTGTAAAGTATTGAAAGGACTTTCACGCTTTTCTAGACTTAATTAAACCATTTCACCCTAATTAAACATTATAAAATGTATTTCATAACATTATTACATCAATCTAGAAGGTTCTTAATATAAACTTAATGATAAGCTAGTGTTGTTATGTGTCTTGCACATTCACATTGGTTTTTTTTCCCTTCTAGGCTATGTGGACCTAATTTTAGTTTTGTAAAGTGTATTTAATCACACTTTCACATTGATTTATGTGTCCTAAGCCTTATTTAATATTTATATCATCACCAATAGGTCCCTAATCACTGATATTGTGCATTCTAAGGCTTTAATTGATCAAACACCTGACAAGATGGCATTTTAAACCTTATTTAATTCCTTGGCTTCTTAGGTGCCATATTGGCCCCTGTGGGACCCATTCACCATGCATGGTGAATCTGTCCCATCCAAGTGGGACCCATTCACCATGTGTGGTGAATGAGTCCTAGCTGGCCCCCATTTTGACCCTTGAGTGGGAAAAAGTAAAATTTAAAGTTTATTTTCACTACATGTTGGCATGTGATGAGGTATTATTAGGTACTAAGGAAAATTTTCTATAAATAAGTGTTTTTATCTTCATTTTACATCAAACAACTTAATTCATATCCATTCTTCATTATTCATCCATCAATCTTTCACTCCAAGTCAAGCAAATTAAGGTCTCTTCATTGGAGGTCTTCAAGTTGGCTTTCTAAAGAATTGAAGAACTGAATCTTCATGTAATGTTGTAGACATACAAGACGAAATCATCATGATAAGGTTATCACTTCAATTTTGCATGCTTCATTCCTTTATTTCATCATTTTGGGTTTAATTACCTAAACGGGGTTTGACCAAGGAGAACCCCCATGACCTAACCTTCAACATATATCTCTCTCTTATCTTGTTTATTTGTAGGTTTAGATATCTTGGAAGCTTAAGAATCATTGAATATTTTATTTCAAAGTTATTCAAGTCATTTCTTCATCATTCAAGTCAAATCATCAACAAAAAGTCACTTTGAGACCCAGATCTGGTAATTTCAGAAGTGGAAACCTGTAGGACACAAAAGTGTAGATATAACTCCATAGAATCTTCCTCTGATTTTCTAGATTCTTGTAGGTGGACTGATTCACCACCCATGGTGAATGAGTCCCATTTTTCAGCCTAAAAATTGTTTTTCTTAGATTTCAGCTATCGACAGTTAGAAACAGGTTTATGGAAGATTTCAACAAAAGTAGGACTAATTCACCACCCATGGCAAATGATTCCTAGTGGCTATAAACAAAGGTTTTTGAGACATTCTAGAATCTTCCAGTTACATCAATCTACCTCTAGGTGCACTCTGTTCAATCTTATCAAATTTTGTTTTCATTTGCCTAAGTTTCAAGTTCATATTTGCATTCAACACTGTGTTTTCCAACAATTTTGTATTAGATCAATTTACATTCATTAATCTGTATTTTCATTAATTTTCTAGCACTAAGACACATTCACACACTCCACATTTTCTTTTCATTCTTCCATCCTTTAGTCTTAAGTGCTAAGGAAGTAAACATTTTGGCCACATTTTCTCTCTCCTTCTAGGTGAAATACCCTAGGAGGAGCTAAGAAGGATTTGAGTGCCAAAATCCTTCGTTATATTTTGGTGAACCTAACATAAATTACCTCTATTCTTCTATTTGTCGTGCTTTGTATTTTTCTCTTTTTGTTTTGTGTTTTCCTTTCGGGGATGATGCAAAGCGTAGAGACGTCCTATGTCTCTTCCATGTTGACCCAAACTGTCCTCATCTTTTTTTATCTTTTCTTTTGTCTTCTCCTTTTGGTGATGACACAAGGAATTGAGACAGAAATTCCTCCTTCATGTTGACCCAAAATATTTTTCATTTTCTTTTTCCTTTTCGTTTTCTTTCTTGTTGCTTGTGTTTTCCTTTTGAGGATGATGCAAAGCATCAAGACTGCAATGTCTCTTCCATGTCGACCCAAAACTGATTTTGTGTATGTGCAGGATCATCATGGGAAAAACAGGCCCTTAAGTGGCAAACAAATTATAAAAAGCAGAGTTAGACAACATGACGTAAATATTTGAATAAGTTAAGTATATTATTTCAAAAATATGTAAGAATAGAATTTGTAGCAAATTGAATGTACTTTCTAAACTACTAGGTTTATTTTAAAGAAACAAAATCTATTTGGTGAATATTTAAAATTTCAATGCAGTAGTACTTAAATTTTAGGGAAAAAATTAGAAGTAGGCATCTGTCTCACCACCCTAATGACAATAAAATGATAATATTTTTTTATAATATTTTAGATATAAGTAGAGGACTCATGTCCTGAAGTGATGCATATTTTTTTGTAATTTTTTTCCAAGTAAATAATTAATTATGATTTTTTTATTACAAATTTTTAAAAATATAAAAACTCGTATGTCTGACCACCTTAACTTGGTAAAACTTCATGAAATTCAATTCTTTTTTTTGTAATCCTATAGTATGTGAATCATAGAATGTGACGTGCATGTTTCAAATTCAAAAAATGTGATACTTTTTCAAAGCTATCGATGTTTTTCAACCAGCCTATCAATCAAGACTTTATTCATAATTCAAATAGAAAATGAATATTAATTATTTATTAAATTGAAAGTAACGCATAATTTATATTGGTGGAAAGCTAAGAATATCCTTTTAAAACCTTTTTTGTTTCATCAATTTTGAGTTAAAAAAAAGTCGTCAGCCACATACCCTACACATACCCATCATATTACCACTTTTTGGCCCATCATGATCCTACACATACCATTTTCTCTTTACTTTTTTTTTGATCTCTTTGTGTCATTCTTCTTGTTCTATGTATTTGGGGAATGATGACAATTTTGAGCTCTTTCATATAAAAAAATTGCAACAAGGAACATACTGAACCCAAATCAATAGATCCCTTATGTGTTTGGTGTGCTTTCTTTTATGTGGGGCAACTCCCTCTTTATTTGTTTATTCATTTTCTTTGACATGACGTAGACTAACTTTGAAAGATATGCCTTGGCATAGGGCTTTCCAAGTTCCCTCTCATGTCTTGTTTCTTTTTTTTTACTTTCTCTTTTCTTCTCTACTTTAAAGTAATTTCTCACTGACCGATGTGTAGAAATTCCTTTAAAGTGGGGGGCATACATTACCATTAATTCATTTTCATTCTTGGTTTATAGTGTAGCTTTGTCATTTACGTGATGTGTTCATCACTTTGTGGATGTAATTGGGTGTGATGTCCTTCATAATTGTGATCTATCTCAACATATTACATTCCTCTTGGTGGCTTGATGTGATGCACTGCATCCCCTAAGTTGAGAATATACTATTCTTTCATTGGTCCTCTCTTGGAGACATTACGCACAATTTTTCCTAAGTGATTGACCTTGCATGAACTGAACAAGACTCCTTCAAAAATTTTACATTTTACACTTTTTGCATTTTACATTTTGCATTCCTTTTTCCCACCTTGCATAACGCAACTTGCATGATTGTGGTACCTTTATTTTTGTTCATGTATTTTCCTTTTTCTTTGTGGCACCTTGTTAAATTTATCAATGAGCATAACTTTGACATGGTTAAGCGGGAAGCCCACCTATTGGCATGACTTTTCCCGATAGCCACCTTTGTGTCTGTGAGTGTATACCACCTAGCGTATGTATCTTACTTATTTTTGGGCTTTCTTACCCCATAGACAACTAGTTCTATGGCCCCAAAGTTAGTATACCTTTGGCCTTTCTCACCCGACCGACAACCAAGAAGTCTCGTCAGCCCAGAGTGAGTACATGTATTTCACCCTACCGTTCATTCTTGTCATTGCATGATTTTGCATCTTGGGGGCTTGACTTAGGATCTTTGATCATGGGGGTTGGTCACCTCCTATATCTTGGTCGTTCTTTGTCATCTATATCCGTACATGTGGATCTCTCTTGAATTTCTACTTTAGTGTGAGTTTGAAGTAAGTTCATCCTCTCACTAAAGTGGGGGCTAAATTTTTCATAGAAAAAAGGACCCTTTGCTTGACATGGGATTAATTCATGATAAACTAGAATTAATAAGGCCTTGATTCAGGTGTTGTGAGGCATTTTATGCATCCACACTAGGTCTTAGACCCTTGCAAACCAAACAACATGAACTTCTAACAATGTCTTGTAAAGGTGTTGTAAAGTCTTGTAAAGGACTTTCACGCTTTTCTAGACTTAGTTAACCTAATTCTCTCTAATTCAATATTATAAAATGTATTTAATAACATTTTTAAATCAATCTAGAAGTTTCATAATATAAACTTAACAATAAGCTAGTGTTGTAGTGTGTCTTGCACATTCACATTGGTTTTTGTGCCTTTCTAGGCTATATGGACCTAATTTTAGTGTTGTAAAGTGTATTTAATCACACTTTCACATTGATTTATGTGCCACAAGCCCTATTTCATATTTACATCATCACTAATAGGTCCCTAATGACCCATATTGTGCATCCTGGGGCTTTAATTGATCAAACACCTGACAAGATGGCATTTTAAACCTCATTTCCTAATTCCTTGGTTCCTTAGGTGTCGTAATGGCCCCTATGGAACCCATTCTCCATTCATGGTGAATCAGTCACATCCAGTTGGGACCCATTCACCATGTGTGGCGAATGAGTCTGATGTTGCCCCCATTTTGACCCTTGAGCAGGAAAAAGTAAAAAAAAAAAGGTTTATTTTTACTACATGTCGCCCTGTAATGAGGTATTATCACGTACTAAGGAAAAATTGTCTATAAATAAGTGTTTTTATCTTCATTTTACATCAAACAACTCAGATATTCTTCATTATCCATCCATCAATCTTTCACTCCAAGTCAAGAAAATTAAGGTCTCTTCATTGGAGGTCTTCAATTTGGCTTTCTAAAGCATTCAAGAACTGAATATTCATGTAATATTATAGACGTACAAGATAAAATCATCATGATAAGTTAATCACTTCCATTTTCCATGCTTCATTCCTTTATTTCATCATTTTGGCTTTAATTACCTAAAAGTGTTTGACCAAGGAAAACCCCCATGCCCTAACCTTCAACATATATCTCTCTTGTCTTGTTTATTTGCAGGTTTAGATCTATTGGAAGCTTAAGAATCATTGAATATTTTATTTCAAAGTTATTCAATTCATTTCTTCATCATTCAAGTCAAATCATCAACAAAAAGTCACTTTCTGACCTAGATCTGATAATTTCAGAAGTGGAGATCTGTACGAGATAGAAGTGCAGATCTAACTGCACAAAATCTTCCTCTGATTTTCTAGATTCTTGTAGGTGGACTAATTTTTCACCCATGGCGAATGAGTCCCATCCATAGGCCTAAAAAGTGGTTTTCTTAGAATTCAGCTCCCAAGAGTCAAAAATAGGTTTTCGAAAGATTTCAACAGATGCAGGATTGATTCACCACCCATGGAGAATGAGTCCTAGTGGCCATAAACAAAGGTTTCTGAGACATTCCAAAATCTTCTAGTGACATCAATCTACCTCCAAGTACACTTTGTTCAATCTCATCAAATTATGTTATCATTTGTCTAAGTTTCTAGTTCATATTTACATTCAACATTGTGTTTTCCAGCACTTTTGTATTAGATCAATTTACATTCTTTAGTTTGTATTTTCATTAATTTTCCAGCATTAAGACACATTCACACACTACAAATTTTCTTTTCATTCTTCTATCCTTTATTCTTGAGTGCTAACGAAGTAAACATTTTGGCCACATTTTCTCTCTCCTTCTAGGTGAAATACCCTAAGAGGAGCTAAGAAGGATTTTAGTGCCAAAATCCTTCGTTAGTTTTTCTTGACAGGTCTAAATATGCAAGGTACTAACATTGTTTGAACAAATATGAAAATCACACGTAACCATTTCATGCAATGTTTCAGAAATATAAACAGTGTATATGAAAGGATGCAAAACATTTTTATCCAATGTATGCAAAGCTTTAAGAATGTAAACATTGTATATGCAAGAATGAAAAGAACTTTTACCAAGCATATGCAAATTTTTATGAATATAAACATTGTGTATGCAAAAGTGAAAATTAATTTTATCCATTTTATCTAAAATTTCAGAAATGTGAGCATTTTCATAGCTAAATCCTCTTAAAATTGAAATGATTTCAAAAATGGCTAGTCGAAATTGATGTTTTTGAGCTAAATGAATAAAAAAATGTTCCTAAAACTTTCCATACTTATGGCATATGGTAACTGGAGGCTTAGGAAGCACAAATTTGAGGTTTCTAACACTGTATCAGACAGTGAAAAATCTAGACTGGGACTAAGTCGCCCAGAATGGAAAATTAGTCCCAGTTAGGATGTTTTAATAAAAATTAGAAATTTTTAAGTGGTTTTGATGCTTTGTAATATGCACTACATGAATGATAAAAGAAAATGCAGTTTTCAAATGTTTTTCAATGATTTAAAATGCAAAAATGCAAACTATAGGCACTTTTACTAATGCAAAATTTTAAAACCCTATATTGCAATTTAACCAATGCAACATGAAATACAAGGTTAATGAAAGCTAATCCTAGGATGCAAAATGTTCAAAAGTCATTTTTACCAAAATGTGGACAAAGATTTTGGCACCCTAATGCTGACACTTCTATGGTTTTTCACCTAAAAGGAGAGAGATGGGCCAAAATGGGAAATGTCTACATTCAAGATTAATGTAAAGAGGGATGCAGTATGCCTAAATGCAATGTATTAATGTCATAAACTAAAAAATAAAGACGATTATTAATGAAAAACCTAAGAAATGCAAATTTTTGGAAAACACATTGTGATATGCAAACATGTGATAAATGACCTAGAAATGTAAACAAGTTTAGATAGAAAGCTATGAAATAGAATGTGTGCACTTGGAGGTTGAAAAAGGATAGCATGAAGGTTTGGAATCCTGAAACAACTGTTGCAGAAGCTGACTAGGACACTTGTGCCAATCTGGGCGACTTAGTCCCAGATCTGGAAAAACTACCTAGAAACCTATTTCTACCAAATGGGTGTCTGAATCTACAAAAATAATTGAAAGGCATGTACAGTGGGACTAATTTTCCATTTGTGGTGACTTAGTCTACTTATGTATTATTGGAAATTTGAAAGGGGAAACAAAAGCCCTCGGTCTGCACTTTCGTTCCTAACATGTGTCTACTTCTAAAACTCTGATTTTCAGGCCTAAAAGTGACTTTTAGTTGATATTTTGGCTTTGCAAGCAAGGAGAGGTCTTCAAAAAATCTTCAACCTAATCTTCAATGATTTTCAAACCCTCAAAGTGCCTAAATATGCAAACACACAAAGAGAGAAGGATAAAATATTGGTTGTTAGGGCATGGGGGTTTTCCTTCGTCAAACCCCTTTTTAGGTAATTAAACCAAAATGGAAACAAACCCTTTTTAATTTTATGTGTCGTTGCTTCAAGAGGGATGGGAGTTATATTTCCCCCTTCACCACCATGGGGTGATTTCATAGAACTAAGTTGAGCATATGGAAAACAAGGTTGTGTGGGTTGAGATTGAGATATTGCACACCCTCCCTTAAAGGTAGTTGTGAAACTTCAATCAATACTAGAACTTGTGTCTGAAAATTCATCATTTTTATATGACTCTTTAGACCATGAGGGTGATATTTTGGAAATGTTATGGAAAGGAGGTGTAGAATTTAATGCCCCCAATTATCACGAAAGAGTTTTGTTATAGGTGAAGAGTTAGGACCAACTTTTATAGGTTCAAGTTTTGACTTAGGAATGAAAGGATGAGGGGAGTGGGAAGTGTTGTGATCAGTTGATTCATAACCTCACTCATTTGGATCAATCATGTATATCTTGTTGTTGTATTCAAATTTCATTACACAGTGAAGGGTAGAGGGGACTCCTTTCATAGCATGAATCCATGGTCTCCCTAGGAGAAAATTGTATGGAAGTAGTCCTTGAATGATATGAATAGAGGTAGGAAACACTATAGGTCTGACTTCAATAGGTAATGTGATCATCCCACGTGGTTGTCTATAAACATTGTCAAAGCCACGAATATGAATATCATTAAGTTGAATGAGATTTTTGTCCATGCCAAGTTTGTGTAGGAGGTCCATGCTACAAACATTAATTTTTGCTCCATTGTCAATGAGAGTGTGCCAAATTAAAGTGTCATTAATTATCACCTTTATCATCAAGGGATCACTAGTTTTTTGAGTCTCAAAGGAGGGTAAGTCATGTTTAGGGGATGTGATGTCTGACTGGGTGGCTTGGATGGGATGAGAGGAGGATGTTACATGATTCAATTTTATGTAAGGGGTGATCCCACAATACTAGTTTACAATTTTTTACCAAACTTGAAATTGAAATAAATTTTTCTAACTAAATCTTCATTTTCGGGCATCTATAATGGCTAAACCATGAGGAATTTGAAGATGATGCAAACTAGTGATTTGTGACATTTTTTTTGTAGATTCTAAATATCTTTTTTTCAAAAAAATTGGAATCATATTGCACTTCTTTGTCCATCTCCTTCGAAAACTAGTTTTTTTTAGTAAACAACATTTTTAAGGAGTGACGCTCACCCTATAACACAACTTTTTTTCCATGAAGGATAAAATTGTAATTTTTTGAATTTAGATTTGTAACTATGATATCTATTTCTTCCAATTGGTTTCATATTGTTTTACTGAATATTTTTTCCTTAATCAAGTTTCTAAGTCAAACTAATTACAATTCATACATAGGCAGAGCGTATAACGCGTAACTTTTTTTGTATATATCGAAATTCTTTTTTTTTTGTTGGATCAAGGACTTCACTATCTGGTGCACTCATATTTTTTGATTTTTTTTTTGATAATTTTCTAATTTTCCACATGTGCATAATAGAGAGCTTGATTTTCAGTGAAAAACCTACATTGAAAAAAAATAAAAAATAAATATAATAATTAAATTAAATTTATTTAAAAGTATACTTTTTGGGAAGCTTATAATAAGGACTACATACTTACAAAAAGAAAAAAACAATGAATTTATTTGATCCCCCAAAAGGTAAATCAAAAGTGATTTTTTATCAGCATTTTGATAGGTGTAAAGGAGACTCTGTTATAGGTACATGGTGTAAAACTAGCAGGGTTCTATCCAAGGGGGTTTGATCTAAGGTGGTTTGATCAAACCCTCTTCAATTGGAATCCTTTAAATGGAAATTTTCAAGGCTTAAATCATTATGTTTTCTAAAAATATGTCATTTTAGCAAAAAATAGGATCTCTTGGAATTATAAACCAATATTGTGGGATCACCCTAAGATTGGATCTCTTCCTTTTGTATTTGCAACATTTCCTGAAAAAGAAGTTTGACTATTGGTGAGAGTTGAATGATTTCCAATACATATATATTAGTAGGAGTCTATTTAAGATCTTCAGCACTAGGTGCTTGTTGAGGAAAAGGTAATGGTGTAGGAATGTTGTGTGGTCCACTAAATGTTTGAGTCACTAAGTTAGAACTTATTAGCTACAAAACATTGTTATGAGTAGATTGCAACATGGATTTCAAGTCATCTTTGAATTTTTTGTGTGATTCACTAATGGAAGGTGACATAGGAAGCTCACTAATTAAAGGAGAGCCCACTTGTGTTGTCATAACTTCAAGAATTTTGTTTTTATTGGCATGATGTGTTGGTGAAGGGGATTCAAATGTCACTTTATTATCTTCACCTAGGGAAGGTTTAGCGTTTGAAGGATATGTGGCAACATTTGCTCATATGTTTTTGCACCATGAGATTCTTCCTTGGAGGAGAGTTTTTAGGAGAACAACAAGCCAAATTGTTTTGAAATTCATAGCTTGGTTCTTCGAAAAGGACTTCATCACAAGTAGGTGAATGATCAATGGTGTAATATTGTTTTTCAAGAGGGGTTTTTCTAGGTGAAGGGGGACAACTAAGATATTCATGGCCTTCATCAATTTAGTTTTCTGACATCAAAGTATCTATGCCACTACTAGGAGAGATACTAGAAGAAGAACAAATGTTGTCATGAGTACCTATGGTTGGATTGTCTTGTTGATCAATATCTTTTCCACTAAGAGAGGTAAGAGGAGAGAAACAACTAGGATTCTCAAAAATCTCATGAATTGGTTCTTCTACCAAAATATCTTTTTCACCAAGAGGAGAGATATTAGGAGAGGAACAAATATGATTGTTAGGAATGTCCAAGGTTGTAGTCTCTTTCACAAAAACAATCTCATAGGGAGGGAGAGAAAAAATTTCTTAACATATTTACATATGTAAGGTACTGGGATTGTTTGAATAAGAATTAAAAGCACATGTAACCATTTCATGCAATGTTTCAACAATATGAACAATGTATATGTAAAGGTACAAAACACTCTTATCCAATGTATGAAACACCTTAAGAATGTAAACAATGTATATGCAAAAGTGAAAAGTAATTTTACCAAGATAATGCAAATTTTTATGAATATAAACATTGTATATGAAAAAGTGAAAAGTATTTTTATCACTGTTATGCAAAATTGCAAAAATGGAAGCATTTTTTAGATGTAAAAATGTTTACAATTGAAGTGATTTGAAGAATGACTAATCTAAGAAGATGTTTTTTGAGCTAAATGCATAAAACAAATGTTCCATAAACTATCTAGACTTATAATATATGATACTAGGAGGCTTAGGAAGCATAGAAATGAGGTTTTTGATGTTCTAGCAGTTAGTCAAAAATCTAGACAGGGATTGATTCGCCTAGTATGGCGAATGAGTCCCAGTACTAGTTTTTTTGAAAAAAATTCAAAAAATTTGAATTGTTTCAGATATGTTCGAGGTTGTAAGGTGTAGACCTAAGATGGAGATGCAAAATTTTAGAAATTTTTAATGAAATTTAATGCAAAAAATGCAAGCTAAATGACCTTTTCACTAATGCAGGTTTTTGAAATCCTAGAATGCAAAACAATGCAAAATATAATGCATGCAAGCTATCTAAAAATGTAGAAAAATCAAAATTTACCTGCAAATGGGACTCATTTGCCACTCATGGTGAATGAATCCACTTTTGAATTTTTGAATATTCAAATGTGGAATCTGGAGCTCTCAGTTTGCACTTTGATTCTCTACAGGTGTCCGCTTCTGAAACTCTGATTTATGTGTCTAAAAGTGAGTTTTTATTGATTTATTGATTTTTTGAATGAAGAGAAGACTTTAGAAACCTTGCAACTTGATCTTTAATGATTTTCAAGCTTCCAAGAGTTCCAAATATGCAAACACACAAGACAAAAGAGAGAAATGGTGAATGTGAGGGCATGGGGGTTTGCCTTAGTCAAACCCCTTTTAGGTAATTAAACCAAAATGATGAAATAATGTAATGAAACATGAAATAATGGAGTTGATTAGCTTTCCATGATGTTTGATCTTGAATGTCTACAGAAAAACATGTAGGATCAACCATTGAATGTTTTAAAAATTACTATCTTGGTGACTTGAGATGGAAGATTGGTGGATGAATGAATGATAAGAGATGTTAATTAGGGTTAAAATACATATATTTATAGGCATTTCACCTATTTTACCTATTAATACCTCATCACAAGCCATCATGACGAAATAATAAACTTAAATTTCACTTTTTCCCTACTCAAAGCTCAAAATTGGGCCAAATGGGACTCATTTTCCACCCATGGTGAATGGGTCCGACCTAGATGGTGAATGGGTCACACAGGGGCCTTTTTGGTAGCTAAGATGCCAAGAGATAAGGAAATAAGGTTTAAATTGCAACCTTGTCATGTATTTTATCAAATATGGACTCAAGATGCATAATATGGTTTAATAGGGGCCAATTAGTGATGATGTAATGGTTAAGTAGGTCTTGGGACATAGAATTCAATGTTAAAGTTTGATTAAATACACTTTACAACACTAAAATGAGGTCCACATAGCCTAGGAAGGCACAAGAAACAATGTGAATGTGTAAGACACATTACAACACTAATTTAACATTAAGTTTAAATTATAAGCCTTCTAGATTGACATGATAATGTTATTAAACACATTTTATAATGTTTAATTTGGGAGAAATGAGTTTATTAAGTCTAGAAAAGTTTGAAAGTCTCTTGCACCACTTTATAACACCTTTACAAGACATCATTAAATGCAATTGAAATGGTCCAAGACCTAGTGTGGATGTGAAAAACACCTCAAAACACTAGATTAAGACCTCATTAATTCCATTTTATCATGAATTATTCCCATGTCAAGCAAGAGGTACTTTTTTCTAGGGCACATCATGAAAGAAGAATAAACTTAAAATAAAAAATTTCCCACTCAAACCTCAAAAATAGGCCAAATTGGACAAAGTCACCATGTTGGGTGACTTAGTCCCACCTAGTTGAGAATCATTCACCCAAATGGGTGACTTAGTCCCAAAGGAGCCCTTTTGATAGTTGGAATGTTGGGGAATGAGGAATTTCAGTTCTTATGTCGATTTCATTAGGTATTTGATCAAATTATGCCTTGTGATGCACAATATGGGGTCATAGGGGCCTATTAATGATCATATAAAAGATAATTAGGGCTTGGGACAAAATTTAATGTGAAAGTGTGACTAAATACACTTTACACCATTAAAATGAGGTCCACATAGCCTAGAAAAGCACACCATCCAATGTGAATGCGTAAGACACATTACAACACTAGATTAGAGTTAATTTTAATTCACAAGCCTTCTAGATTGATGTGATAATGACATTAAATACATTTTAATAAATTTAATTAGGGTAAAAATAGGTCCATTAAGTGTAGAGAGGCATAAAAGTATTTTACAACACCTTTACAAGACATTATTAAATGCATTTTATTCTATTTGCAAGGGTCCAAGACCTAGTGTGGATGTGTAAAACACCTCACAGGACCAAATCAAGGCCTCATTAAGTTCAATTTGTCTTTAATTATTCCAAAATAAAGTGAGAAAAAAGGGATAATTTTTCCATGTATTTAATTTGTAACTATGATATCTAGTGCATGGAACTGGTTTCATAGAATTTCATTGAATATTTTTTTCTTAATTAAGTTTCAAAGTCAAACCAGTTACAATTTAGACATGATTTACTGGCTAAAACATAACCTTTTTTTGTATATATCAAAATTAAATTTTAATTTTTTTGTTGGAAAAGGAACATCAATATCTCGTGCACTAGTTTTTTTTTTTTTTATAATCTACTATTTTTCCACGTGTAGAACAAAGAGCTTGATTTTTGGTGAAAAACCTACATTCACAAGAAATAAAAAATAAATATAATAATCAAATTAAACTTATTTAAAATTATACTTCTTGGGAAGATTATAATAAGGACTACATACTTACAAAAAATAAATTTTAAATGAATTCATTTGATCCCTAAAAAGATCAATGAAAAGTTGTCTTTTATCAGCATTTTGATAGGTGTAAAGGAGACATTGTTATAGGTATGGTTTCAAATTAGTAGGGTTCTATCCAAGGGGGTTTGATCTAAGGTTGTTTGATCAAACCCTCTTCAATTGGAATCCTTTAAATGAAACTTTTCAAGGCTTAGATAATTATATTTTTTTTAACTATTTTATTTTAATGAAAATCAGGATCTCCCAGAAAGTGTAAACCATTATTCTGGGATCACTTGGTGGTGTATCAGTCCTTTAAATATGACATATTTTAAATCAATTTTTTTGTTGGATTTTTTAATCATAGATTTGGTATCAACTTGTAGTGTTCTAATTTTGGAAAATTTGGCATAAACAAATATAAATACAATGTTATTTCACATAATTTCTCCTCACAAGATCTAGCAATTTTTAGTGAAGAATCATAATATTTCACAAGAGAAATATAGAGTATTCAAGAGCATTCAAGATCCTTCAATATCATTCAAGAGATAATTATAATGCATTTTAGAGCATCAATTCAAGATTCAAGCATCATGACAAGGTATTCACGCATCATGTGTGTTTGTGAGCTAACATGTTGATGTAGCATTTGTGATCCAAGTTCAAGAATTTAAAGTCATATTAAGTCTTGTGACCAAGATCTATATCTATTGAAACCAATTCATACAAGTTGTATATCTACAGTCCAAGGAATCAACAAAGTTTGGTGAGTTGTTACATTTGTTTGTTCATTCATCATTCCTTCATGTTATTTTAATTCATTTCAAGGTTTAATTACTTAAATAGGGTCTGACTAAGGAAGACTCCCATCTACTAACAAAAACAACATTTTCTCTCTCTTGTGATGTGTGTTTTGCAGATTTATGTGAATGGGACTAAATCACCACCTTGGGCATATGAGTCCCTTTATAACACTTTTAACAATTTTAGAGGGTTCTACCTAGTCACTAGAAGATTCTAGATTCTTCTCAGAAACCATAAACTGGGACTAAATCACCCAGTCTGGCGTATGAGTCTCAATACACATCAAAAGTAGTAAATTTTAGTATTTTTAGGCCTTTCTTAGTCATCTTTGATTCTCCAAGTACTTTTCTATATCTTTATGTTTAGTGATTTGATTTCACATTCTAATTTTCTAGGCTTTAGTGTATTCATATTTGTATTTTTCCTTGTAAACTTCATTTAACGTTGAACCACTCCATTTAATTAGACCCAAGGAAACCTCCTAATCCTTCCCTCAATTGAGTCACTTGGCTGAGGGATCTTGGTTTCCTAATGAATTGAAGTTTTGAAATAGGACCCCAAATATTTCCATCTCCCAAAAGATGGACAACAAACCTATTTTCTTTCGATTCATTAATGTAATGTGGAGAGGAATAAGGTGGAGTGGTGGATGTATACAGAGGGTAAGAGAATTGTAAATTTGTGAGGGAGGATGGTTGAGGAGATACTGTATTTAAATGCACAAAGGTAGAAGGATTCCCAATGGAAATACCTAAGGAAGTGTTCACATTTCTAGTAGGTTGGATTGTTGTGGTAGGTTGAGTACTGGTGTATGTAGGTATATAAATGGGTATTGTAAAAGGAGGAATTGAAGTTCCACCTTGGCTTTGGGTACACCCCAAAGCTTGAGTACAACTAGTGATGGTAGGCATAATGATGCAGGAACATCCTTGGTTCTTTGCAATCTTGCATCAACCAAAAATATTTTCCTTTCAATTTTGTTCTTGTTTAGTTCAAGTTGCTGGATTCGTAATATTTTCTCACTAGACCCAGTGGATCTATGTTTTCATCGTGGACATGTTGATTTTTCTTATTCCAAGATTTTAGATCAATTGGATCTTTTTCTTGCAAGTTATTGCTCCCAAATTAAGTGACTGTTTCTTGAACCAAAACTGGAATAATTTAAAAACCTAACAAGTTTCATCTCTTATGGATCTTTCCCGTAACTTGTGGATCCTTATGGTGTGTTTTGAATTATTTCATGGAGTGTCCCAGACCTTAGTTTAGGTCCACACTTCATCATATACACCTGTTGAGGAGAAATTCAAATTTGAAGCTGACCTATTCATGTGCACGTTACATTTTCCTTCATCAAATATTGGGATAATCTTTGGCACACAGAAGATTCTAGATCCGCGGATATGATATAAAGCAGTGTAATGATCATTAGGATAGCAAAAGTTGATTAAGTAGATTAATGTAGATTTCATATGTAATATTTTCACTCGCATTAAGGAGAATATGGGAATATTGTATTTTTTAGCATGTTGTAACAGGCCTATGAGTCAAATCTGTAAGCCAGGATGTTGTCGACCGATTGTAACTAAGATTTTTTATAATAAAAAAGTTTGAATCTTTTTTTTCCTCCATATTTTGTGTTTCTTTTGTTGTGTAACTCTTGCTGCATGGTTCAAATTGTTCTCTTTCAAGACCCTCCTACCGTGGCTACACCAGATTGGTATCACAGCAAGGTTCGTTCTGTGAGAGATCGTCATAATTCATGGAGTCCTGTTGAAGATTTGTTGTGGGGTGGCAGATTAAGGATCTGACCTACATCTGCAGAGGACTTGTGTAAAGATGGCAGTAAGAAGAAATGCTAGAGGAAATGGAGCATGTGGAAATGCAGACCCAGTTATGACAGAAATGTTGAGAGGAATTATTGCTAGATTGGAAGCAATTGAAACGGCCCAGAGGAGAGGTGAACTAGTTGATGATGTGAGTAATGAAGAGGTAGAAGAACAGGAAGAAAGGGAAAGAGAAAATCAACCTAGCTTGGATCAAGGAGAAGAGAGGTTCATAAGAGCCCTAACTAGAGAAAATACTAAACCACATTTCAATCTACTGGATTATAATGGTAAGTTGGATTCAAATGAATTGCTTGATTGGATAACAGAGATGGAAAAGTAATCTAATTTTGAAGGTACCACTGAAGATAAAATAGTGAAAATTTCTTGTACAAAGTTGAAAGGACATGCATCCATTTGGTGGGAACATTTGCAGACAAATAGGTGAAGAAGAGGAAAAGAAAAGATAAAATCATTGGGATCAGATGATGAATAAGTTAAAGATAAAGTTTATGCCTATAGACTATCAGATCAGTTTGTTTCGGAAGTTACAAAATTTGAAGCAAAAGGAGTCAAGTGTGATAGAGTATACCGAGGAGTTCTACAAGTTGACTATCAAATCTAGACATTTAGAGGATGTGATCGAGCAAGTATCCAGATATGTGAATGGCATGAGGTCGTCTATACAGGATGAGATCTATTTGATCAAGTTGTAGAGTGTCGAAGATGCATGTCAATGTGCCCTAAAAGAAGAAGAGAAGCTGAATAAAAGACATGAGCAAAGACAAAGAGGAAGAGGTGGAAGATTCCAGAGAGGAAGAACTTTTACTGGAGGAGGAAGAGGATCTTTTGCAGATCAGAATAAAGATAAGGAAGTCAGTAAGAATGATAATTCATACTGTAGAGATGATGGAAACTCTTACCGAAGAGGAGGATATGTTGGTTACCAGAATGAGGGTTATAGAAAAGATGATCGAAGATGGGAGAAAATAGTATTCAAGGAACTTGTTTTAAGTGTGGTGGAGAAGGACAGAGAATTTGAATTCAATCAGGGAGAGACAAGTAGAAAGACAGAGAATAGTAGAAGAACAACCCTTTTTGAGGAAGATCATTTCGGATAATCTAATAAACTGAAAGAGGGAGAAGATTTGGTGAACATAAGAGTATTGTCTCAAAGAGAGATGGAGTAGGAATCATTGCAGAGAAAGAATTTGTTTCAGACCAGATACAAGGTAGCTAGTAAATGTTGCGAAGTGATTATTAACAGTGGAAGTTTTGAGAACCTAGTTTCTGAAGAAATGGTGGCTAAATTGAAGTTGGAAAGATTGAAACACCCGAAGCCCTATCAGATAGCATGGATACAAGATGAGCATAAGATTCTGGTAAGTGAATAATGTTTGGTGAAATTAAAGATAGGAAATTATCATGATGAAGTTTTTTGCGATATCATGCCTATGGATGTATGCCATGTTTTGTTGGGAAGACCTTGGAAGTATGATACATGCTATTCATGATGGAAAGAAGAACACACATACCATTGTGGATAATGGGATGAAGCAAACTTTGTTGCCATTGGAGGATGTTCCTAAAGTTGAGGTTTGTATGAATGCTAGAGTTTGTTTGGTTGATGGAAGGATATTTCTGGATGGACTAAGACATGATAACATGTGCTATGCCTTGTTTCCTAAAAAGGTTGGAGACTTGAAGCATGTATAGGAACAACCAGAAGAGATAAAGGAGTTGCTAGCAGAATATGAAAATATCATTTTAAATATTTTACCTGATGGATTGACACTTGTGAGGAGTATTAGTCATTGCATGGATATGATTCTTGGAGCTAGTTTTCCTAATAAATCAACACACTGGCTAACACCGATAAAGAATGAAGAGTTGAATAAACAAGTACAAGAGTTGTTGAGGAAGGGTTTGATCAGAGAAAGCTTAAGTCCATGTGCAATACCTAGTGTGCTAGCACCTAAGAAGGATGGAGAATGGAGGATGTGTTCAAACTCTAGATTCATAAAAAAAATCATGGTGAAGTAAAGATTTCCTTTGCCCTGGATGGATGAACATTATGGATTGTTTGAGTGGTGCTAAACACTTTACAAAGATAGATTTGAAGAGTGGATATCATCATATCAGAATCATAGAATGGGATGAGTGGAAGACAACATTCAAGATAAATGAAGGATTGTATGAGTGGTTGGTGATGTCATTTGGACTAACAAATGCACTGAGTACTTTCATGAGGCTGATGAATGAGGTATTGGAGAAATTATTGGGTAATTTTGTGATTTTTTATTTGGATGACATCTTGATTTTCAGTAAGACTAGAAAGGAACATTTGTTACATATAAGACAAGTTTTGCAGAGGTTGAGGGGAGAGCAATTGTTGATAAACATTAAGAAGTGTAGTTTCATGAAGAAAAAAATGGTATATCTAAGATTTGTGATATCTGTGGATGGATTGAAGATGGATCCTAAGAAGGTAAGAGTAATTTTTGAATGGCCTACTCTGGAAATCATTGGAGAGGTAAGATCATTTCATGGATTGACTAGTTTCTATAGGAATTTCATTAGGAATTTCAGTTCTATTTGCAGTCCTATGACAAAAACAATGAGAGGAGATAAGAAGGATTTTAGTTGGATGTCTAGAGCAATTTTTTTTTTTGAGTTGCTGAAACAAAAGGTGATTGAGCATCTTGTGTTAGCTTTACCTGGCTTTAATAAGGTATTTTAGGTAAACTTTGATCCAAGTGGAAATGCAATTGGAGCAGTATTAATTCAAGAAGGAAGACCTATAGCTTATTTCAGTGAGAAATTAAATGATGCTAGGAGAATGTATTCAGTGTATGACTAGGAGTTTTATGTCATAGTTCAAGCCTTAAAGAAGTTGATACATTACTTGTTACCTAAGGAGTTTCTATTGTATACAGATCATCAGGCATTGATATTTTTGAACAATAAAGGTAAATGGAATCAAAGACACATGAGATGGGTATAATTCTTGCAGAGTTATACTTTTTTTTTAAAATATAGAAGTGGAACTTCAAATAGAGTTGTTGATGCTTTGAGTAGGATAAGGAATTTATTGGTAGAGATGAGAGTGGAGGTATTAGGATTTGATGAATTGAAGAACTTGTATGAGGAAGACCCAGATTTTGTAGAACCTTGGAGAGCTTGCAAAGAACTAGTCTTGGAGGATAGGAATCAGTGGATGGATTATTTCATTCAAGAGGATATGTTGTTTAGAGGAAGTCAGTTGTGTATACCTAGGAGTTCAATGAGGGATAACTTGGTGAAAGAAAAACATAGTGGAGGATTGGTAGGACATTTTGGAATTGATAAGACATTAGCATTGGTAAGTGAGAATTAATTTTGGCCATAGATTCATCAGGATGTTAGGAAATTTGTGTAGAGTTGCAGATTTTTTCAAATTGCAAAAGGGATTAGTCAGAATGTTGGATTGTATAAGCCTTTGACAGTTCCAGAGAGACCTTGGGAGGATACCAGCATGGATTTCATACTTGGTTTTCCGAAGACACGGAGAGGTAATGACTCTATATTTATGGTGGTGAATAGATTTTCTAAAATGGAACATTTAATACCTTTTAAGAAGGCAATAGATGTAGTACATGTCGAGCAGACTTGTTTTTCAAGGAAATGGTCAGATTATATGGATTACCTAGGATTATTATTTTAGATAGAGATACAAAGTTTGTTAGTTACTTTTGGAGGACACTTTGGAAGAAGTTGAAGACAGATTTAAAGTTCAGTTCTCCTTTTCACCCATAGATTGATGGAAAGACAAAGGTAGTAAATAGGAGTTTGGGGAATTTGCTGAGATGTTTGGTTGGAGAGAAGACTGGAAGTTGGGATTTAGTCCTTGCACAAGTAGAGTTTGCTTACAATAATTCAGTGAACAGGAGTACCAGAAAGACACCTTTTGAGATTGTTACTGGAGTTCATCCTAAAGGTATATCAAAATTGAGAGACATTAGTATGGAAGATAAAACAAGTGCAAAAGCAGAGGAATTTGTAGAACATGTTAAGAAAGTGCATGCTCAAGTAAAGCAGCAATTGGAAGATATGAACCAGAAGTATAAGGAGCGAGAAAATGTAAAGAGGAGACATAAGGAGTTCAAAGTTGAAGATGAAGTGATGGTGTATTTTAGGAAGGAAAGATTTCCAATTGGCACATACAATAAGCTCAAGATGGGGAAGTTTGGACCCAGTAATATTTTGAGGAAATTTGATTCAAGAAATGCATATGAAGTTGAGTTACCAGATGACATGGGTATATCACCTATATTCAACATTGCAAATCTACATTAGTACCATGAAACGAAATTTAGTGAAGAAATTAAAGCAAAATTGGAGAATCAATTTCCTAAAAAGCAATCAGATGAGATATAAGAGATTTTGGACATTAGAGATGGAAGGAAAATAGGTGGGAGATAGTACAAAGAATATCTTGGGAAGTGGAAAGGTAGACCAGTGGAGGATTCTTCTTGGATTTCTCAAGAAAAGGTAGACCGTATTGGTTTTCCTTTAGCCCCAGCAAAGTGAGGGAATCACTTTTCAAATAACCCCAGAGGTCTAATGTAGGAGCATCCTTGGTTCTTGGTAATCTTACATCATCCAAAAATATTTTCCTTTCAGTTTTGTTCTTGTTTAGTTCTTGTTCAATTCAAGTTGGTGGATTCATCATATTTTCTCACCAAACCTAGCATATCTATATTTTCATTATGGAAACGTTGATTTTCCTTCTTCCAAGATTTCAAATCGATTGAATCTTTTTCCAGAAAGTTATCACTCCCAGATTAAGTGACTATTTGTTGAATTGGCATTAGAATAATTTCAAAACCTAACAACTAGTTTGATCTCTTGTGGATCTTTCTTGTAACTTGTGGATCCTTACAATGTGTTTTGAATTGTTCCGTGGAGTGTCCCTGACCTTAATTTAGGTCCACACTTCATCCTATGCACTTGTTGAGCAGAAATTCAAATTTGAGGCATACCTATTCATGTGCATGTTACATTTTCCTTCATCAGAGATTGTGATGATCTTTGGCGGATGTGGAAGATTCTAAATCTACTGATATGATATAAATTATTGTAACAATCATTAGGATAGCATAACTTGATTAAGTAGATTAATGTAGATTTGATATGTAATATTTTTGCTTGCATTAAGGAGCATATAGGAATATTGTACTTTTGAGAATGTTGTAACAAGCCTATGAGCCAAATCTATAAGCCTAGATGTTGCTGACCTATTGTAATAGAGATTTTTTATAATAAGAAATTTTGAATCTGCATTTTCTTCCATATTTCATGTTGCTTTTGTTGTGTAACTCTTGTTGCATGGTCCAAATTGTTCTCTTTGAGGACCCTCCTACCATGGCTACACCAGATAATGTTGTTGATAGAATGCACATTGGTTGTAGGTATGGAAGTCATGAGAAATGAAGTATTAATTATATGATCCATAGAGGGTTTAATATCAACACTATTAGGAAGAGAGCTAGAAAAACCAAGATCCATGATGAATGGTATATTGTGGGATGACATGAGTCTTGAACTATGCCTTAAAATTGTATTGCTAATAGGATACCAATTTGTAAAGCTCATACAATTTTTACAAACTTTCTGTGCAAACCAAAAATGGAAAGAGGCTTAGAATGCAATACAATGACCTAGTATGAATGCAATTTTTAGATTCTAAACAAGGCAATCTTTTGATTACACTATGCAGCAATTTAAAAATAAAATCTTGTAAATGTAATTTTTGATTTAGACAATGCACTAAATGAACCAAATTAAGATATATCTAATGAAATGAATAAAACAAAAAATTAGGAAAATGTCACAAAGATCTGATCACAACAAATAGAAGCACAAAACTGAAGATTTCAATTTCTATAAACATAGATTCAGGTGTGATCAGGGACTCATTTTACTTATGGTGAATGGGTCCTAGATTAGGGTTTTGAGATTTACCTTTATAGATTTTCAAGTCTTTTCTAATGATTTTCAAATTTGGGTCTACTGCAATAAGTTTCAAGTTCATTTTTTTGTAATGTGATATGAAATGCAAGTTGGGAATGTGACAAAATGATGAACTAAAAGACCTAGGTTGATATGCTATTTATTTATTTTTCAAATGTAATTTTATGTTATGTAATATGATATGCAAAATGGTTTTTTTCTTATATTTTTTATATTTAATGAATGCAAACAATGCAATCCTAAAACCCTAGATGAGATGCAAATTTGAATGCAAACTTTAACACCCTAGATGAGATCTAATTGAATGCAAATGAATGCAAGATCTAATTTAGGATGGAAAGAACTCTTAAAATTAGAAAACTACAATGCTCAATAATTCAGGTTCACCAAAATAAAATATAGGAAAAGGCGGTGCACCATTTAATGAATTAACAAGATGATGGACCTCACTTTTTACTAGTTATTTCATTCAATTATGATAGAAGAACACCAAAAAATAAACCTAACTGATATAACAGTAAAAGGGTAGGTTTTAAGATGGTAAAATGATGTGTACCAGTTGGAAAAAGTGTTTTTTCGAGCCTCACTAAGGACTCATTCACCTAGTGGTGAATGGTTCCTTGCTAGGGTTCTAGAAAATCAAATTTTGCATTTTTTTCTTCAATTTTTGCAGTCTTGGATCCCAAGTGTTCAACTCCCGATATTTGGAAATAAATTCTATTGAAGTATTTTTGTGATCTTACAAGAAAGATGACAACTTTGACAACTTTGTAGCTTTGACTACTTTTTTTTCCCACTTGATCTTCAACCTAAAACTTGCAATCACACATAAAAGAAGAGAAAAGTGTTTTTTATTAGGGAATAGGGATTTCCTCGGTCAAACCTTGTTTTGGTAATTAAACCATGAAATGAAATAATACATAAAGGAATGACAAATGAATAATGTAATGCCACAACTCACCAATCCTCAATTGAACCTTAGAGTAAAAATTAGTAATCTTGCATGAATTAGCCTAAATGAGTGTATATCTTGATCATGACAACTGATTAGAAACAACACCTTGAATATGCTTGAATTGGATCTTCAATGCTACATCAACACATTAGCTTAACAACATGCATGATTTTGACATGATGAAATGGATCTTTGATTTCTGCAATAAAATTTAATAATCTACCCTTGAATTCCTTCTTGAATGCTTTTGTGATAGTACTTTTGATTGCTTATAAAAATTCATAGATTGATTAAATGAAACTATGTGAAATAACCTTATATTTATACATAACTTATCATATATTCTTGAAATTCAAATAACACAAGCTAACATCAGATCTAGGATTTAAAATTATTAAAAACCACCAAAAGCATATCCCAAGGGGGATGTCCTAAGTTAAGTGAGGACCCATTTACCATAGGGCGAATGGGTCCTAGCATACTTAACTAGGACACATTTCGGGGATGTAAAATTTTATGTCAAAAGGGGGTCCTAGGACCTAGCAAGGACCCATTTTCTAGGAGGTGAATGGGTCCTAGCTCACTAGCCTAGGACACATTCCTTGCAAAAATAAGTGCAGTGTAATATTATTTAAGAGTATCGGGCTTTATCCCTTAGAAAGTGTAATAAATTAAGCTTGGATTTGAATTTAAGGGGCCAATTAGGTTCAAATTAACCTCAATTAATTAATAAGGCCCTAGGTTAGTGTGAAAGTGTAATGTTACACTTTACAACACCCTAAATAAGGCACCATTAAGTCCATTTTATTAAAAGGGGCCCTAGACTTAATGTGAAGGTGTAAAACACATTACAACACTAAATCAAGGCAACATTAGGCTCATTTTAAAATTTAATATTCATTCCCAAACTAAGGAAAAAGGGACACTTTTTTCATTACTACAGTATGTTTATATATGCAAATTGAGGGTTCCTTATAAATTGTTCAAAGTTTTGTAGGGTTGTTGTTGTGCAAAATGATGATGATGAGAGTATTATCAAGGATTTAAAATTCTCCAATGATAAATGTCTTGTAGCAAGTTAGGTGTAGCATTTCTCAAAAGATATTGGACTCATTCATTAACATCTATTGATTCAAAATGAATGTTTTACCATTCTTGGATCAGTTTATCTTCTTTGTGGATAAAAATGCAATGAAGTTCACATGAAAAAGAGAGGTGGTTCCATATTAACCTTGATAATTTTATTTTAAAATGGAAACACAAATTTTTCTTATAGTTTAAAGTTGCCATTAAATTTTAAATTGTGTGTTCAAATATTTTTCTTCAAACACCAAAGAAAAGTTACATAAATTTCCTTTTCAAAAATACTTTATGAAATAGTGTACATGCACTCCAAGATTTTTGGATTGAATCTATTCTTTTGATATTTGTTAATTTGCTCAAATTTAAGAGGTTCTATTATTATTATTTCCTAGAAAAAGGTGAAAAATTGAATCCATTTTTTTTTAAATGAACATAAATAATCCTAATCATTAATTATTATTCATGATTAGAGATGAAAATATGAGGGTGCTTATAAATATTTCACTTAGTGAAATCAAGTTTTCTCAACTTCTTTAGTGTTCTGAAGTTCCCTCTTAATTAGTTGGTATGAAAGCAAATAAATAGTCACTATTGACTCATAATTGGAAATGAAACTAAGAATATATATTATCCCTACAATCTAAAATATTCTATTTTGTTTTTTGTATTCTTAAAGGTATTTCTATTTTCAACTCACTATTCAGAACATGAGCTACAAATTTAAAAGTTGAAGAGAACGTTTTTTATTTTTTGGAGAGAGGTATTCTATTATCTCTACAATCTAAAATATTCTATTTAAGACAAGAGAAATGAAGACTACTATGTTTACCAAAAATTTAAGTATTTATTCAAAATAAAAAGATGAAGGAAACAAACACTCAGTCATAAATTTGTAATCATGTGTTTATAAACATTTGCATAAACTATTGCCTACAATATAGTTCCAAACATTAATGCATAAATTTTTTAGCATATATTACAAAATGTAAGATAAGAGTAAACAATGCTCCAATGGCTACAAGAAAATATTCTAAAAAAATCAAAATGATGTTCAATCATGAAATTTAGACTTTAACATAAATAAAAATATTTGATGTAAGAATTAATTTCAAGATTTGACCATTGTAATTTAATTTGAATGGTTCCAAAATTAATTCTAAAAAAAAATCAAATAAATACTTAAAACAAAGTCTTTACATTTCTAAAAATGAATTTAATTATGCCAATTTAAAAAATTATATAATTTATAACATGAAAAAAATTAATATATAAAAAAAACAAATGATACAAAAATACTTTTGAAACATACATTAAAACATTATATCTTTTAATAATTTTCTATCCACATAAACCTTTTAGCTCGTTGTGGTACAAGTTCTAGTTTAATTCACGTGCATATTTGGCTTCCTATTTACATAGAAGCTAGAAACGTCCTTTATTTAAAAACACTCATTTTTAAATTTCGTTGCTCAAAAAAACCACACAATGTTCAATATGAATGCATTTTCGGAACCGCAACAGTGGAATAACGCACAGCTCTTTATATACCAGCGAATCGTTCCAGAACCGTAGCTCTTGCTTTATCTACATTCTTACTCATATATTCACGCATGAAATGTGAGTAAACAAAAGGCTTGTAACGCCTCGGATTGTTGTCGTCCACAAGCTCCTCAGGCGCCCAGATTTCTGTTTCCTCAGGGAAAAAAGTGAAGAAGGCAATTGACATACGGTCTCTACAACCTTTACAAACAACCCGATGGTCTGCGCTGCGGCATCGGCCATTTGTCCACGCCTGCAAACATATCCATTATTTATTGCTAAATCGTATGACCCTGTAATATTTAAGACATAATTAAATCCGTAGTTGGAGAGAATTTTCGTACCTTAAGGGAATCCCCCACATTGACCACAAATGAATGAGAGAGAGGTTTGACGTTGAACCATTCGCCCTCTCCAGATCGAATCTGAAGGCCTCCCACATCATCTTGGTAAAGAATGGTGAGGCACCCCGTATCTGTATGGGAGAGGACCGCCTCGTCCCCGATGGACATTTTTTCCGGTGAATAACCGTTTATACGCAAAGCGTTTGCGCATTTATAGAAGTGATGGTGGAAGAAAACCTGGGCATCCAATCCCAGGCTTGCAAGAATTAATTTTGTGATTTTTTGTGCAAGATCAGAGACACACGACGCATACGTTGCCATCGTTTCGCTACCAAAGGATAATGCAAGAATCCAAAGTATTAGACAGAGCAAAATCAACTAGCTTTTGATGAAGAAAAATGAAAGATGAGTAACATACCAAATATTTGGGTTCTTTTCAGGGTATATCGTTGCACACAATTGCTCAAACGAAAATGGATTGGTCGAGTCTCGAAGGTGAAAGGACTGATAGTTTCCTGTACGGAAGTAAGCATCTAATGGCTTACCAGTGGAGGCCCTGTCTTTGACCTCAGTAGGCATGGAGAATAAATTTCGGCAAACATTCTCAGCCATTTGCACAAGATCTACTGGAATTCCATGATTGACGACCAGGAAAAATCCCCATTCTTTGCAGGCTTCTCTGAGTTTGGCGAGCTCCGGATGAGATCGAAGGTTGTTCAGGTCTTGAGCATCGAAGTCTCTTGGAAATTTTGAAATGTCGACAATAGGAAGATCAACTTCAGATAAAGTGGCTTCAAGGGGTGAAGGCATTATATATGTTGCTGCAATAACACAGGAGAAGAGTGTGATGTGTTTTATCACTTCGTATTTGAGTTCCTTCCATTAAATAGCGTTCTCCAGAGGTGAGCTATTTTGGCCTGGCATGGACATTCTATAGAATAATGACCATCTCTAAAACTGGAATCCTTTCGATCAGCTAAAAAAACAAATTCGAGATAGGGAGGACGGTTATATCTAAAAGCAACTGCCTAAAAAAGTACAAACATTCACAGAAGCTGCAGAAAACCTTGTCAAGTAGTGCTCATAAAAGTCAATAAATCATTGGTATTCGCAACGGTGTCACCCGCTTTCTTGGTATTTTCATTTGGCGCAATTGGTGCGATGGAATTGAGGAAGCGATGATGCATTGGATGGCTCGGGAGTGGAGGCTTGTGTTAGGATACCTGATCTGTATTTTCCATGTCATCTGGTTTGTCCTACTCTTTGTTTAGCTCATTGTCGATAACTGATTGAGAAGTTTGATTTAAAAACTTCATTTATTTTAATTTTTTTTTTTAATGATAATTTTGTAATTTTCATATATGGTCTTGTGTTTAGTAAGTTCTCCGAAGGATTAGGGGTTGATCCATTATTTTATTTAGTTCCACAATGACTATTTAGTGAGTATTTATTGATGATATTAAGTGTCTAGGATTGCACTTTGATGTAATGTCTAACATACCTTCAAAATTTGAGTTAAGGTTGTGTTCTTTTAGTGTGTGTCTCTGCTTGGTGGTTATGGGCAAAGTTCACTATAGTGATGGATTTCCTTGTTTCTTTATGGTAGAGTTAAAATGATCTATGATATTAGAGTCATCAATCATTTTCTATCAAAGGCCTATGCATCATGCTCATGATTTTAGTATAAGACCTAAACTCTATTGCACCATTGGCTCGCTAGTATCCATGTCACTCAATGGAGGGACCCTTGTCCTCATCTACTTGAGTATTTTTTATTCACCCATGGACCATTGATGTTCATAATGATGTGATCTATGGTAATGGTTTGCTTGTTTTATTGGTTATTTATGATTCACATCATGTACAATGGAACCCATGCTTATTTCTACTATTATCCACTTTTAATTATTTTGGTTAAATACTTTTATGGTGTAAAGGTTAATGTGTTGTCATAGGTGATGAATATGTATTAAAATTAGTAGATTACTTTGTGGCATTGTGCTTTAATAATCTTGTGTTTTGTTGGTGTTTATTTGATATTGGTAGTACATCCTATAGGACCAAGCTTAATTCTTTAGTTTCTTTAACTTCTATGATCTCTATTACAGAACGACAATACGTGATAGCACCATTGGCTATAAAGCATCTAGATAATCACTATGATTGGTTGGGGTGCATGTGATAGAAAATATTTTTCCCTATGGGTATTTGATAAATATTTTTTTGGTGTAGGAGAGTACAATGCAATTTAATGGTATGTATTTTCCATCATTTCAACTTTATTGGTTCCTTAGAGTAGTCAAATGGTATCATGTTTAGTGTTCATGTGTAATGATAGGATCAATGAGGTAATCAATAATATGTCTTAATGGTATACATAAAATTGATAAGATCAATATATTATTTAGTGGGATCAGTTATACTTCATTATTTATTACTATGTGAAATGATCTCATATCTATAAATAATTTTATGTTAAAGGAGATGTGCATAATGTGACAATGTTAACCGGAAATCTAAACTTATTTCACCATTAAGTAGTTGGCATTTGTAATGCCAAGAATACTTAATTAATGACATGACACATTATCAATTTGTTTACATTCACCACCTTACGCTCTCCCAAGACAATTCCTAAACTAATTTTTTCTACATCCTCATATTAATATCCCTCAACCATAAATTAAACTCAATCTTACTATTTGAGGTATCCTAGACTTGAAACAAATTAATGCGTCAGAACAACCTCATTACCATACTACTAATTAAAGATACAATACTAAACCAGTTCTCACTATGGGGCTCTTTAGTGTTTATCCCTCATGTGCTAAATTTAAGCACTTCAAAAGGATTTGCATTCCAATAAAATAAATGATTTTTCCCATGTCAATATTGCTACTCTTCATGAAATAAGCATAATTATAATTTATATAAGACTTATCCTGCTTCATATGAGTTGGAAAATAATTATGGAATTGGGTTCCAAGTTCTTTCTAAACTTGGATACAATGAAAACATGAAAGGAATTAAGGATCACGTGAATTGTACACAATGCCTTGCAAAATGGGTTTTAGGTTTCTAATCACCTCCTTTTTCTAGATATCATCCTCCATTGTCTGATGTATTTATTTATTTCTCTTGTTATTAGCAAAACTATTCTTTGCAAGAGAAATTTTTATTTCCTAATCCTTATCCCCTATCTGAACAACATCATATATTTTGTCATCTCAAAGCCCACTTGGTTACCCTTCCTCCTCCAAAACATAACAAATTTCAAAAAAAAAAATCATAAAATCAATATGTTTATGGATATCATCAAGTTGTTGCATATTTTACCAGTGAATGTCATCTTTTGGCTAATAAAATACACCTTATCAACTTTGGTACCACCCAAATTCCATTTGATAAATTATAAAATCACTTCGCCAATGGTAGCAACACGATCGATCCTGTCATGATTATCCTTTTCTATACACTTGTAGAGCAAGGATAACTATTTTTGGAGGTGTGCATCCTTCTTGAGGACACCTCTTGAGGATTCATCTCTTCTTTCCCCTTTGTTTCCTAAAATATCAACATAGAACGTATGCAAACATTTTAAGGGGGGCCAAATCACTCATCAATTTTACACATCCATACATGTATTCAAATCCCTTTATTTTTCACTTATTGATGTTCCCCCTACGTGGTTATGTTATTTATAATGCCTCCAAAGGTATGGTTATCAATCTGCTCCCCAAGATATTAAATCATCCCATATGGTGTTAAACATTTATGCACTATTCATAATAACTTAGCATAGTGTAGCTCGCTAGCCTATGAATTCATGTATTTCATGTCATGCCCTTAATTTTTGCTAGAAAAATCCAACCTATTTTTAAAAAAAAAATTATAAACACTCTAAGTCTAACACTATTTGAGAATATTATATCAATGGAAAACACCACATGGTTGAATTAGCTATACAACCTTGTTGATCGACTTCTAAAGACAGGCACACAATAGATTGAAAAAATTTAATCTCTTACTAATGTTTGAGAAGGTATTATTTATTAAGTCACCACCAATTCTAAAAGTTTTACCTTCACATTTCTTTAAAGTTTCATAAGTGTCATAGTTTAAATTGATATTACCATCAATTTAATCTTTAATTTACTATTGATTACCCAAAATTACTATAGATAGAATAAACCCTTTTGAAAATCTATATTTTCACTTTAAACTATTATTATTATCCAAAACATTAATATAAATATTGCACTTAAAATCTAAATTAAATTATGTTATGATCCCTCTTACTCATTTTAACTTCCCATTCACTTAATGGCATGTCATTTTACTCTAATAGATGTTCATATTATTTATTTAACTTATGTAAATCTCTTAAAATGGCTTCTTGTTTTAACCCACATGACTAAAGTTTAAAAGATAAAATGATGTAATTTTTTTTTATTCTTACTAACAATATTAAAATTAGTACTTTCATTTATATTAATAATCAGATGATAACAATATTTTTATTTTATCTATTACTGATATATATGCAAGAGTTATTATTTTTATTTTTATTTTATTTTATTTTATTTATATTGTTTCCAACGTTAATTATTAGAATTATATATTTATATATGTACAAATAACAATAAATAAATTATAATAGTAATAATAATAATAGTAATAGTAGTAATAGTAATAGTAGTACTAATAATAGTAGTACTAATAGTAGTAGTAGTAGTAGTAGTAGTAGTAGTAGTTAGTAGTTAGTAGTAGTAGTTATAGTAGTTATAGTAGTTAGTTAGTAGTAGTAGTAGTAGTAGTAGTAGTAGTAGTAGTAGTAGTAGTAGTAGTTAGTAGTAGTAGTAGTAGTAGTTAGTAGTAGTAGTAGTTATAGTAGTTATAGTAGTTAGTAGTAGTAGTAGTTATAGTAGTTAGTAGTAGTAGTAGTAGTAGTTAGTAGTAGTAGTAGTAGTAGTAGTAGTAGTAGTAGTAGTAGTTATTAGTAGTAGTAGTAGTAGTAGTAGTAGTTATAGTAGTAGTAGTAGTAGTAGTAGTAGTTATAGTAGTAGTAGTAGTAGTAGTAGTAGTAGTAGTAGGTAGTAGTAGTAGTAAGTAGTAGTAGTAGTAGTAGTAGTAGTAGTTGTTAGTAGTTAGTAGTAGTAGTATTAGTAGTAAGTAGTAGTTAGTAGTAGTAGTAGTAGTAGTTAGTAGTAGTAGTAGTAGTAGTTAGTAGTAGTTAGTAGTAGTAGTAGTAGTTAGTATTAGTAGTAGTACTTAGTATTAGTAGTAGTAGTAGTAGTAGCAGTAGTAGTAGTAGTAGTTAGTAGTAGTAGTTAGTAGTTAGTAGTAGTAGTTAGTAGTAGTAGTAGTTAGTAGTTAGTAGTAGTTACTAGTTAGTAGTAGTTACTAGTTAGTAGTAGTTAGTAGTAGTAGTAGTAGTAGTAGTAGTAGTAGTAGTAACAACATGCACAACAGTACTATCATATTGAATAGTTGGCCTGGTTTGGCTCTCGTGCATAACATGCACAACAGTACTATCGTATTGAATAGTTGGCCTAGTTTGGCTCTCGTGCATAACATGCACAACAGTACTATCGTATTGAATAGTTGGCCTGGTTTGGCTCTCATGCAGGCTCAATGTGACTATTTAGGTATGCATATGGTAGTTGTTAAGGTGTTAGAATAATTAACAATTGATACAATTCCTTTATTTAGTTGAAATTCTACACAACATCCCAGCCTAAGCACTATCAGACCTTCAATGCAATTGAGGGAGTTGGGAGGTGAGTAGCTGAAATAAATGGGGTATTAACACTTGAGCCCAATATTTTCAACTACCCCCTGTCTGGCATGACAATGTTTCAATCAATTGGTTGAGGGCTATTAAAATAAATGATTAATGCTTACTGCTGAAGGCACTAAATGTAAATTTCCAAGCAGACACCAGGTATAATTTCGCTATAGTTGGTTGCATAAATAATAGTAACATTATCTTTAACGAAGTTTCCATGTCAACTAGGATGTAGTTAATAAGAGTAGTGTTGCTGCTGAATTATGGAAGATCCCATTTCATTTCCTATCCACTCTCTCTCAAAAAAAATAAAAAAAATGTAAAGCTTAATCAATCAAATTCTTTTTATGAAAAATAGTCTTATGCCATAGTGTCACCAAACCCACTTTTTTTAGCTTGAAAATAGGATTTATTTTTCTTTGTCAAAATTTATGTATGCCATTATAGAAATAAATTGAGATTTATACTATCTGGACTTTATACCACCGATTCATTGCAATACAAAGTTGATAAATGCTCCCTTGATAGCTATGTTGTTAGAAACACAACTAGTAGCCCTCCATTCATGCTTTAAGGGTTCACAATTCCAAACCAATTGCAAATGGTGATCTCTTGACAACTTTAATATTTAGTACATTTTGTGCTTAATTATTATTTTCTATAATTTTCTTTCTAATTATGCAACATTAAATATTATGTAGTCACTGATACAAATGAGAAAGTAAATGAAAATGTAACTGCTTAAATTTTTTTTTTTCACTATCTCAAACATTACTGAATCATTCATTTCTAATAGTTGCGCTTAAAATATAACCTCATTTTAATAATATCTTTTATATATCCAAACAATAGTACTGGTGTGCATGTTATTCCCTTCTATGTAAGAAATGTTGAGGACAAGTAAATAATAGTAGATGGCAATAATTGTATTAAAAAAAATATAAAGAATATATATAGATAAAAAACAAAAATTGTTGGGTTTTTCTTGCAAAAATTATGGGCATGAAATTTTACATGGACACCTAAAATAGTGCACCATGCTATCATGTAGATCCATGTATCTCATGAGAAACCTAGCATAACACAGCTTGCTATCATGTATACTTTATTAGAACTTTTTTTTATCATTTTATATGTAATAACCCTTCCTAAATTATTACTTAATTAATATTTTGTAAATGAAACATGAATATATTCAAATTAAAAAGACAAAAGTAAGTAGCTATAGTTAATCATTGCAACACATGTCCATTTAAAATGACTCAAAGATTCGTATATTCAATTCAAAAGTCAAATTACAATATCAGGTTTGACTTGGCTCATAAGGCCACAAAGTCATTACATTGTACAACTTCACATCAAAGTACATCAATTATTACATTAAGGTTACATCTAAGGTTCCTCTTTACACTCGTCTCCACTGGTAGACAAGAACATGCTTGAAGTGCTTTAACACCCAACCACGAAGCTTATGCTTCTCCAAAATTCTTCCAACTTCAGGAATACCTGACCTTGCATGAAAAAGTTTAGCAAGAGAACAATCTACAAGGTGGAATTTGGTGCATGCCCATACATCAACATGCAATGTCTATCTACAAGTTAGAAAAAAAAATGAAAGATCTATGCTAGGAATGGCAGAGAGTGTTATCGCATAATTCATACATACAAAATATAACTATATTGCTTGGCCAAGCATAAAAAGTGTGTTGCAACAAAAAAAAAAAAAGGTTCTTCTAAAGAAAACCTATACTCTCTGAACTCCATTTCAACACCCATCCTAGAAGGTAACTTTGTACAATACGACATTTCATACCAGCTATTTACCCTCTAATAGCATCTACCCCGAGGTGCTCTAGTCTACTTAGGCATCACTGTTCTATTCAAGTAAAAGAATATGCTTCTCACATATGTCTACGAAAAGAAGATCAGATTACTAATTTCCTCATTAAACATAATTCAGATACATGATTCAAATGGAATAGTACATTACATTAATTAGTCATATCATTTGCATAACCCATGTTTACTTTCATCATAAAGCATTATCCATTTAGAAATGAATTAAGTAATAAAAAGAAGAAGATATGTCACAAGTATGTTTATCTGCATAGATGAAGTCTATGTGCATACACATATATGTGCCTACTTAAGTTATTGGTTTGTGCATACATTATGAAATAAACCATTAAAAATTAGATTGCAATCATTTAATAATACTCCATCTTTTATGTTTCTTTTGTCAGAATTTTATGAAAATAAAGAATCTAGAAGAAGTCTATATTAATAGTTTCTCACATACTATTGTTTGTTTTATATTCATACGAGTTGTGATATTCTAACTTTGATGTTGAGATATGAACATTCACTATTTTTAATGGAACAACACTATTTTCCAGCTAAACAGTTACAAAACAAGCTATTTCATGTAGAACATTCATGGTTTACAACTAAGCAATGTTATTTTAGCTAAACAATCTATGAACAAGACTAATTATAGCTACACATATACTTATACAATATAATGATGTAATTTATAGAACGTTCACTGCTACAATATTGCAATGCTATTTCTAACTAAACAGTTACAATTTAAGAGAAAACAATGTTGTTTCCAATAGAACATTCATTATTTACAAATATACAATTTTTTTAATAAAAGGAAAAAATGGGTTTTACAGGGACCCGAAACCAACAAGTTTATAACAAAAGAAAGAGGACAAAAAATTCCAATAGGAAAAATAGGTTGCAAAAAAGGAAAATACTAGAAAAAGAAGTAGCCAACCACAAAAGACCAGGAAGGTCAATCAAAAAACCAGTCGGAACGCAAGCCAAAAAACCAATAGCAACTAACCCAGAGTCTTCAGAACAGACTCAGTCTCTGCCTCCAGGTCTTGCATATCCTGAACACCCTTCTTGAATGTTTGAATCATCTGCGTTGTTGGAGGTGCCTTCCTTTTCAGGTTAGCCCTAGTTCTCTTTGATATCCCAATGTCCTCTTCTTGGTTTTTATCTTTCACCTCTTCCAAGTCAACCACCAAGGACCCTTATTGGGATTTCTCCAATTTTCTAGTCATTCCATTGATAATGATGGCATTATGTCTTGCCATCTTGTTGTTTTGTTCAACAATTATCTTCACAATATTTTTTATTTTTTCCAAATCTATTTCAATCCTTCTGTCCTTGCCCACATTGTCCTGGAACTCTTTACTGGCACTATGATCTTTATGCTCTTCATCCTTCTTGCTTAACATAGAAACCTTATCTCTCATTTCTTCCAATTTGCTCTAGAGGGCCCAATTTTTTATTTTCAGATCAATGATTTCATGAAAGACCCATTTCGACATTCTAAAATGGCCCATCACATTATTCCTAGCTATACCCAAGAAGTTAGCAGATGGTTCCTTATCAAGATTGAAGCAATCTTTTGCAAGGTCGGAGACTCGAAGGGGTCCAATTCTAACATCTCTATCTGATGATGGGACAACAAAGGATGAATTATTGTTAGAGCCATAATCCTTAGAATCAGGAGAGTCTTCAGAATAAGAGACAAAGTTTTTGACAGTAAAACTTCCAAGCTTAGAAGCAAGGCAAGCTTTACAGACTAGGGATTATGGATTTGAGATTTCTTGCCAGTCTGAACAGCGGGTGAACTCAAGACTATCCTCACTGGGCTCAAATTGGGCAGATTCTCCGAATAGCTAGGTTCAGTATCATCCTCCTCAAACTATAGGGAAGCAACCAACTTAGCAGGGGCTGACATATTTTGAAAATGTTCAACAATTAAACTAATCAAACTAGTATGCAAAATAGGATATCTTCTTAGGTTTTTCTTATGGTCATCCAGACTCTTTCTTAAAGAATAGAGAAGATAGTGGGGAAGAGAAACCGTGACCTTATAGCAAAAATGGTTGAGCAAGGAAAAATGATAGCCGTAGGCCCTAGTGAAATGACCATCCAGAGTTATATACTCCATGATGATGTGAAGAACTTTCCTCCAAAGAGCTTTAATGGTGTCAACCTCAAAGAAACTATTATAAATTTTTACCAGTTTCAATCTTTCCTTATCTTTCTTCGAAAATTTGACCACAGCTTCATTAGAGAAAACCTTGTCCCAAAAAAATTTATGTCCTTCAGTGTACATGGCAGTCACTTCAGCTATAATATTTTCGTCAAGCTGAACTTTCCTACCAAAAAGGGTTAATTCCCCATTTTCCCAATTCCTCTCAAAATGCTCTGTAGCTTCCTGATTAGACCCATGAAGTTTTTCTAGAAAAGGGAATAAACCCCACTTTTGACTTTGCTCCACACTTTAGTGTTTCTTGTGTGCATCTCAAAGCTATCTAGCTCGACTCTTTTTCTATCTCCACCCATTTTGGCAAGCACAGTAATGCAGACACAGATGAAATCTTGACTCAAAATGGTCCTGCCAAACCAGTGAGGCCACAAAGCATGCCAAGCAAACTTACAGGATAAGTAAATTGGCTTGGTCCCATGCAATCTAATGATAGTGATGTATTTTCCCCATTCTATCATCATTAATGAGATGAAATGCATCTTTCCCATGTAACACATCATAGTTCAATAAGGCATGAATATTAGCACCTAAATCACTAATATTTAGCTAGGTGCATTGTCCCTTACTTTTAACCCCTTCATTCGCAAAAAAGTCTGCCACAACATTGTCTTCTCTATAAGCGTGTGAAACCTTTATATTATCAAACTTAGCTAGAGTCAAAATAGCATCACCAATCCAAGACTTTATGGTCCACGATGGGGGGTACCTACCTAAAAGACATTCAATAATATTTTTAGAGTCTCCTTCAAGCCAAAGGTTTATAAAATTCAGACTATGAGCCAAATTTATAACATGAAAAGCTCTAGTAGCCTCAACAAGGTGATTGGTTTGAGAACCAAGGGGAGTGGTACTCACACCGAGGAAATTTCCAAAAGAATCCCTTATGACTCTACTGCATCCCGCCGCCCCAGGATTACCTTTAGCCATCCCATCAAAGTTGGCTTTGACCCACCCATCAGGTGGAAAAGTCTAGTAGACACCCTCCCTGTCCTTCCTAACATGTTTAGGGACACATGAAATATCAAGATTGATATTCCATTCCTTGGCTACCATGAGATCATAGGATGAACAAGCCAGTTTCTCGGTATTACAAACCTTCTGGGGGATAGTATTGCAATTTTCTTTCAATAATCTGATTATTTTATCAATCACAATGGCCACCGAAGATTCTTTATCTCTGTAGATTCTATTATTTCATTCCTTCCATAGACCCCAAGCAACATGAGGGAAAGAAAAATTCCACAGTTTCCAAGTGCAGAATTGCGTGTCAGGGCTTTCCATTGTATAAAGAAGTCTTCAATAGACAAGGGGAAAACCCAAGATAATTTCCAGTAATAGAGGAATTTTTCCCAAATCGAGATTACAAAAGGACAATGAAGAAACAAATGACAAACTGACTCAACTTCCATCTTGCAAAGATAACATCTATTGGGTATTTGAAAGCCACGCTTGTAAAGATTATCTACCATGAGCACTTTATTTTGAAGAAGGATTCAAAAGAAGATGTTGACTTTAGGAACCAGATGTTTGAACCAAGCCTTCAACCAGAAGGGAGGAGGAATCTGGACAGAAGACAACATGGCAAAAGTTGATGAAATAAAATAATTACCCGAGGGTTCATCGATCCAAACAAGATGATATTCCATCTGATCATGGAAAAGTCTGATAGCCAACAAGGATGAATGAACAAGAGCAAGATCCTAACTAACAAGACACAGTTCCACCCATTTTCCATTTAACCAATAATCTTGAACATACAAACCAAATAGAGCTTTGCAAATCTCAACCCATCCACAAAAAGGTTCTATTTTGATAAGGGGCTCATTAGACAACCATCTATCCTCCCATAATCTAGTATGGTTTCCACTCCTAACTTGCCAACCCACTCCTATTTCAACAAATTTTCTTCCAGAAATCAAATTATTCCAGCATGTTGAGCCTTTGGGTAGAAGATGAGATTCCATCTTAATTATAAGAGATTTGTTATTCTCCAAATATTTGCTTGTCAAGATATCAGTCCATTCCCTTGAGGATGAAAATATCCTGTAAATTTGTTTAGCTAGAAGTATCTTATTAACCATTATGATTTTTCTATGACCTAAATCGCCAGCCTTTTTAGGTCTACACACCAGATCCCACCCTATTAAAGGAAACCTTTTTTTTCTTCAACACCCGACCAAAGAAATATTTTTTGAATCTTTTTAATGGCATATGCAAACTTGGCAGGGATTTTAAAGAGGCTTAAAGCATAAATCGACAGATTCTGAAGAGTAGCTTTGAGGAGTTGTAATTTACCTTCTTGACTTAGCAAAGCTCCTTTCCATATAGCAAGCTTCTTACTGAACCTCTCAACTAATGAAATCCAAAAGGACTCTGGGGGTTTAAGGCTTAGAGGTAAACCTAGATAGGTGGTAGGTAAAGACCCCACCCTACAACCAAGGATTCTAGCAATTTTATTGTCTGTGTTCAGCAATATTAAAGAAGAAGAGAGAGATTTTCTATTTATTAATCATCTGGCCAGACACCCTCATATATGCATCTAGCAGAGATTTCAAAGTCTTTCCCTCCGTAACAATAGATTTTCCTAGGAGCATGGTATCATTGACAAACTGTTGATGAGAATAGATCAAATTGTTAGAGGATGGTTTAAGACTAGCAAGGGATCTTTGATCTATCAACCTTTTCAAATCAAGACTTTCAACCATGATAGTGAATAAAATAGGAGAGATAGGATCTCCTTATCTTAGACCTCTGGAGCTTTGGAAGAAAATCAAGGGAGATCCATTAACCAAAATAGAGATAGAAGTAGTAGACACAACCTATTCCACCAATTGAAGAACCCTGTTGCAGAACCCAAACGCCTTTAAAATTTTAAACAAGAATTTCCAGCTAAACAGTTACAATTTATGACAAAACAATGTCGTTTCCAATAGAACATTCATTATTTACAAATATACAATATTGTTTCCAGCTAAAAAATTACAATTTATGACAAAACAATGTATTTTACAATGGTTATTGTTACAAATTTAAGTTCCATTGCTTCTACTTTGTTTTGCAATCTATATTATTCTAAACAATTGTATACAAAATTTTATGTAGAAGTAACTAAAATGAATTTGTTATCAACTTTTGTAAAGAAGTTAATAGAACTTAACAAAATGTGAACTATTAGTCAATAATGATAAATGATCAGATCCATGGGATCAATCTTAAATGAGTTTGAGTTGAAACCCTCATCCATAGTTTTCATTCATTATACTTAGTTTGTTCGAAAATAATCTACAGTCATTCGCTGCTATACAACACATGAAGGTCAAGCTTGTGCCATAACATCTACCATTGGTTTGGGTATAGTTGCCCTAAAAATGACATGGATATCGTTTAATATGAACAATAGTTTACCATATTACACATGCAACAAGATAAGGGAACAAGTTCATCGTTTGGCCTTAATCCTTTATGGATTAGGCGACGAGTGAACTTCACAATGTCTCTATGATATAACAGTATACATGCAACTATAAGAATTACCAGAAATATATAATACAAAGTTAGGCATCATAGCCCTCCATCACCATAGGTGACAAGACTACTAGTAGGCTTACAAAGTGCCATTGATACTAGATCGAGGGGGATGGTATTGCACCAAAAAGTGACCATCACTTGGGTATTCAAAATCAAAATAAATAAATAACATATAAATCCATATTGGAATCTCTCAAGGAGATTAGATCTACCCTTTAAGGGTAGTATCGACCATGGCTCACATAGCTCCCATTGAAGGTTATCAGATTAACCTATAGATCTATGTCAATCTAGGCAAAAAAAATACATTCAACCTAGATGCTATGATGGAGGGTATGAAGGAAAATATTACAAAGTAATAATGCAATCAACTCTTAAGCCATGGTGAAACATGCATTGATAAATCTGGTTATAGAGGTGTCGTCACAATTATTTTACAAGAAATACAATTTGATTCATGGAAGATCGAATAATTGGTTTTATTCAACCTATAGAATTGATAGAATATCAAATTGACTATGCATAAAATAAAAATAATATTGTAAAGAAAATTAAAGGCAATAGCTAAATGTAAAACCATGAAATACCTTTGAAATTGAGGGTTCTCCTTTGGATTTTTCCCACAAAGCTTGGTTCGATGAATTGAACACTAAGAACAGTATCAATCTCCTCAAAAATGGAAATTTTCCTACATTTTGTTGCCCTCCACTAAGGGGTTGATTTGATTAGATAGTGGGCATTAATGATTTTTCCGCCCCATCCTCTAAATTTGAATATTGCATTACTACTGTTGGCAACCATGACTTTCATGGGTTTTCCCTATAATATGATTTTAATTTCATCTATTCGATAATGATAATTATCAATTTCAAGTTCACTAAATATATATATTTATATGTATATAGATATATATATATACTTTATATTTATATATGAATTTGTATATATGTACACACACACACACATATACATATATCATGTATATGTAAGAATAGGCCCAAATAATAAAATATCAACAACAAACACAGCAAAAATAGAGCATAAAACAATTATGAAATGGATCAAAGAAATTATATTGATCTATCTTGCTTACCCGTGATCCCACAATAGTGGTTTACAATTTTTTGGCCAAATTCGACAATGAAATTATTATTTTTACCTAAATCTTCACATTGTGGCACCTATAGCGGCTAAACCATGAGGAATTTGAAGATGATGCAAACTAGAGTCTCATCACATTTTGTCTGTAGATTCTAAAAATATATATTTTTAAAATTTTGGAACTAGATTGCACTTCTTTTTCCATCTCCCACAAAAACTGGTTTTTTTCAAAAAACAACATTTTTAAAAAGTGACGCACACCATATAACGCATAATTTTTTTTCCATGAAGGATAAAATTCTAATTCTTTTGAATTTAGATTTGTAACTCCAATATCTAGTGCTTCCACTAGGTTAGATAGTTTTTATTGAATATTTTTTTCTTTAATCAAGTTTCAAGTCAAACCAATTACAATTCGACATAGCCGACCGTATAACGCGTAACTTTTTGTATATATCGAAATTCTTTTTTTTTTTGTTGGATCAAGGACTTCTATATCTCTTGCACTCATATTTTTCAATTTTTTTTTTTATAATCTTCTATTTTTCTAGATGTGCAGAATAGAGACCTTCATTTTTGGTGAAGAACCTATGTTTAATAAAACTAAAAAAAAAAATAATGAAATCAAAACATGTAAAAATTATATTCATTGGATAGCTCGTTCTGAGGACTATCTGATTCCAGAAGCATTTCTGAAGAATTCTCCATTTTCATCCTCAACCCGAGCTATGAAGCGTAAAAAAATAGATTTTTTTTGTGTCTCAGGAGGGGGATGAGGGGCAATGGGGGTTCGAGCAGTTCACTCGAACCAGGGTTTGGCCAAAGCATGGTTCGAGCAAACCTCTTCAAGGGGGTTCACTCGAACCCCCTTTGCTATGCATTTTTTTTCTTTTTTGCTGGCCAAAATTTAAAGGGGCTCACTCAAACACTGGTTCAAGCGAACCCCTAATACATTCAGCCGAACCAGTAGGTTCGTATGAACCCCCAAAATCAATTCTTTTACTTTGGCATCTTTTTTTGTGAGTTTTCCTTCCTCACTTGAATTGTAAACCACTATTGTGGCTTCACCCTTACATACAATCCATCAACTTACCTCAACAGTAGTCTTGTTCTCAATGGATCACCTTATATTTATGCTTGAAGCCTCTAAGATATAGAAACTTCTAATGTTCTTGATATCTCTAAAACTGGAATGTTCCTTTTCATTGAACAACTTCTAGTAGCTTCTACTTTCTATAAGGTTCTAGTTCTTTTAGAAACATCTTCTAACTTTTCTAGATAATCTTATTCCTTAACATCCCCCCTTAAGATTGGATACAAAGAAGAGGGGTAGATACAAAGAAGAGGGGTAGATACAAAGGAGAGGGGAACATTATTCTACCATCCCCCCTTAATATTCACCTCTAACATAACAAGCATTTTTCACAATTTCAAGAATTTGGCTTTAGTCATACTCTTGTAAATACATCAACCATTTGTTCTTCACATTGAAAACATTGTAGATTGACATTTTTTTCTTGAACAAGATCTCATATGTAGTGAACAACAAGCTCAATATGTTCTATTTTTACATGAAAGACTAGATTTTGGGCTTGACCTATATGTTACTTTGATTGTAATAGTACAAAGTATTAGAAAAAATTTGAGAAAAAAAAGCTCAAATAGAAGATTTTGAATCTAAACTGCTACTTTTCATGCTTCTTTTGTTGCTCTACATTCTACTTCACATGAAGACAATGATGTAGTCATCTGCTTTTTGCTGCTCCATGTAATAGGGCTTAACCCAAGCTGAAAAACATATCCGCCTGTAGATTTTTGATCATCTATATCACCTCCCCAATTTGAATCTATAAATCCAACCAAAGAAATTGAGGACTTTTGGCCATAGTGTATTATTCAACGAACATACCATGGTATCCTTTTTGCATCCAACCAATGACTTTCTTTAGGTTCCTACGTAAATATTGATACTTGATTAATTGCAAAACAAATGTTTGGTCTAGAATGAGTTAGATAAACAATGTTTCCCACAAGTTGCTTGTATAAAGTAGAATCTACCTTCTTGGAAGTGCATTATTTACTGAGCTTGATTCCAAACTAAAAGGGAGTAGAAGTTGGCTTTCATTCTAGCATGTTAAAATTTTCTTAAATATCTAAAGCATATTTCATTGGCAGAGGAATAGTCCATCATGTATTTTGCAAACTTGTAAACCAAGAACATAGTTTAAGTCTCCCAAATCACTCATATGAAATTTCATTTTAAGTTTTGATTTTAAATCATTGATTATCCCAATATTTGGTCTAGCAATGAGTAAATCATCTACTAAACTTCAACAAGAATAATATCATCTTGAACTTTCTCTACATAAAGATTTGGATAAGATCTACACCATTTAAAACCATGAAGCTGAAAGTGCCTGTCTATCTCTTCATTCCATACTCTTGGTACTTTTTTAGACCATAAAGTGATCTATTTAATCTACAAACAAGGTGAGGATTTTGTTCATGTAAAAAACCATGTGGTTGATTCATGTATATTTCTTCACCTAAATCTCCATTTAAGAAAGCATTTTTAACATCCATTTGATGAACATGCCTTCCAAGACTAGCTACCAAAGAAAGAATAATTCTAACTGTGTTCATTTTGATGATAGTAGAAAATGTTTCTTCATAATCAGCAACTTCCTTTTGATTAAATCCCTTAGCAACCAGTCTATCTTTGTATTTTTCTATGGTTCCATTAGATTTGAATTTTTTTTTGTAAACCCATTTGCAACCAATAACATTCTTACCTTTAGGAAGGGACACAAGTTCCCAAGTTTTATTCTTCAGTAATGCATCATATTCCTCTTTCATGGCTTTCTCCCATTCTTTCTTCCCTCTATCTTGCTCATATGAGATTGGGTCATTTATTTGTAAGACTTTTTCCATGAGGGCACTACCATTCCTTCATTGGAGTTTTGGAATTTGTCTATATATCTCTTCAATACTATTTGTCTTCTCTCTAACTGGAAATTATTCTTCATCATTACTACTATTATTTATATCATCCTCATTAGTAGCAGTGCTCTTATAATCCTCATTAATAAAGTTTCAATTGCTTTGTAAAATATCTGAAATGTGGAAATTATTTATGGCTCTAAGCTGTGAATATTCATCAAACCTTAAATCCCTGGTAATAAAGATCTTTTTTGTTTCTAAATCATACAATTTTTAAGCCTTTGACTCTTCACTATAACCCATAAAAAAACACTTATGATATTTTGGTTCTAGATTTTTCCTATTTTCTTCTAGGATGTGGGCCCAAGAAATACACCCAAATACTTTAAATTAACCAATGTGAGGCTTTCTTCCACTCCATTCTTCATTAGGAGTGACATTTGTAAGGGCTTTGGTGGGGTTTCTATTCACAATATGTGCAGCACAAGAGAGAGCCAATCCCCAAAATTTATTATGCAGACTTTTGAAATGCAACATACAATGTGCCATTTCTAAAAGAGTTATATTCATCCATTCAACTACTCCATTTTGTTGAGGGGTATATGGAACTATTATTTGTACTTTAATGCCACATTTTTCATAAAATGATTCAAATGCATAATTGCAATTTTCAGCCCCATTTTCTGTCCTTAGGAATTTAATTCTTTTTCAACTTTGGTTTTCAACTAATTCCTTAAACCTTTGAAATACCTCAAATGCTTCACTTTTCCTTTCAAGAAAATAAACCCACACCCATCTACTATAATCATTAATAAGAGTAAGAAGGTACCTAGCACCTGAGATGGAAGGATATCCTAGTTCACATAAATCACTATGAATGAGTTGTAGTGGATGACTTGATCTCCATTCTTTTCCTGAATCAAAAGGATCTCGATGTTTCCCTAACAAACATCCTTCACATACACCTTGAGATGCTGAAATCATTGTTAATCCTCTAACCATATTCATTCTAGCCATGTCTTGTAATCTTCTATAATTTGTATGTGCATGTCTACCATTCCACTTTTTTGACATATAATCACTTTGAGAAACAAAAGCATGGGCTCGAGTGTGTTTTTATCATCAACAAATAAAAAAAATTTAAGAGGCTTTCTTTATGGTCAATTCTACCAATAGCAATAACACTTTGTGGGTCTTTTCTATCTCCTACAATAACTTGATCAACAGTAACAACAAAACTCATATCCATCTTGAGCAATTCTATATACTGAAATAAGATTCACCTCCAATCCTTCAACTAGTAATTTTTTTTTCAAAGTTCCATTTGTTACACTAACAGTCCCTATTTGTAGAACTAATAGTTTCATTTTATTGCCAATAGTGATTTCTTGATCTGAATTATTTCCTTCATGAAATTCAATAAATAAATATCTATCTACGGTCATGTGAAAAGATGCTCCTAAATCTAAAATCTATTCTTTATTAGTATCTGAAGCAAAGTATCCTCCCTTTACTCTAGATGTATTTTCGACTTTAGAAGTTACCTCTGCACTTGATTTTACTTGCCTCGAGATGGCTACAAAGCTTTGTTTATCTATCTTTTTGTCCTTAAACTATTCTCATTTAGGCTTGCATTGTTGTATTTTATTGTTCCTCTTCTTCAATTTTTTTTTCCATATGATTCCCACCTCCACAATACCTACAAATAATGGGTTTTCTTTCCAACTATTTTTCTTCACCTTCATTTCTAAAAAACTGGTTAGAACCACCATTATTTTTAAATTTATTATATCCCTCCCAATTCTTCTTTCCATCATCATATCTAGAAAATTATTTACTATTAGTTGCATATGCATGATTCTTCTTAATATAACCTTCTTTAATAAGCTGATCCTCTTCATCTAAAATTGACTTACAAAATTGATCAAAACTTTGCTGGGGGCATTTAGGATTTAACTAAATAACCCTTTTCCTTGATTCTTTAAATAATTTGTATATAATTTGTATGATCAACCATTGCAATCAAGTGAAAATCCTTCTTTGTATATTCAACACATATTTTCTTCAACTGGGCATTTAATTATCCAACCTCATTAAAGTAATCAACCATTTTTTCAAAATCAATTGGGCCTATGTTCACCAATTTCTCTTCTATGTTGAACACACTAGCAATATCCACATCTTGACAATATTTTTCTAGATTCTACCATAGTTCTATTAGATTGTCAACATCAACAAATTTTGTATTAAGATTGGGACTCAAGGTCTTACCAATAATTCCTCTAGCTTCCTCCAACTTGCATTTCCATAACTCCTTTTCTTTCTTTTGTTGAGGTTCTCCAATCTCTTTATTCACTATACTCCATAGAGAATTTTCTCTCAAAGTATTCTTAACTACAATCTTTCAATTTGTGAAACCACTTCCATATCAATGATTGGAAAACTTTCATTTGTAGAGCCCATGTTAGAAAAAAATAGCCCTAAAAAAAATAGATTAAACCACTTCAAATATTGTCTTCCTAAATAAATATCAATCCAACAATATATTAACCCTATTAAAAGATTTCTAGCTCTAATACCATGTAAGAACATGCCCAAATAATAAAATAATAGTAGGAAACAAGGCAAAAATAGAGCATAAAACAATTATGAAATGGCTCAAAGAAATTATATTGATCTAACTTTCTTATATACAATCCAACAACTTACCTCAACAATAATGTTGTTCTCAATGGTCAACCTGATATTTATACTTGAATCCTCTAAGATCTAGAAACTTCTAATGTTGTAGAAATCTCTAAAATTGGAATGTTCTTTTTCCTTGACCAACTTTCAGTAGTTTCTAGTTTCTAGAATGCTCTAGCCCTTCTAGAAGATTCTAGTTCTTCTAGAAACACCTTCTAACTTTTCTAGACAATCTTATTCCTTAACAGTATATATGTATATGCACATATATATTTGTGTATGTTTATATATATACACATATATTCATATTCACACATAGATGTTTCCATGTGTATATCCATTATTAATATAAAAATGGTCTTTCATTTTTTATTTCAATAATGATATAAAATGCAACAGGTGCCCGGTGCTGGTATAGTCTACAAAAAGGTGCAAACGAAAATGGGGGGATAAGAAAAGAGCTGAGCTAAAGAGTTATGAGGTTCACATGAGGAATGATAAGGTATAGAAGCAAATTGTAAGAGGTGGGCTAGTTCCATTTTTGGAAAAACTTCATGGGCCTAATACTATGGCCAAAGACTACTTCAAGAAGAACTGGAAGAATGGTGAAATAATTCTTTTAGGGAGAAAGGTGAAGCTAGATGAGAAAATTATAGGGAAGGTTACTAGAATTTCCACTGAGGGTGTGAAGTTTTATCACGATAGAAAGCTTTTGATGAGGCGGTCATCAGATTTCCTAAGAAGGATAAGGAGAAATTGAAACTTGGTAAAATCTCCAAAAACTATTTTGAAATTGACACCATCAAGGCACTGTGGAGAAAGGTGCTTCATGTTATTATGGAGTACATCACCTTGGATGGAATATTTACTAGAGTGTATGGTCATCATTTTTTCATTCTTAACCACTTCTTCCATAAGGTATGAATATCTATGCGTCACTACCTATTATGTTCGTTGAGTAATAGCCTTGAGGACCATAAGAAAAATCCCAGGAGATACCCTATTCTTCATCCTGGTCTTATTAAGTTAATATATGAACACTATCAAAGTATGTCAACCTTATCCAAACCTGTTGCCTACATGACATCAAAGGAATATGATACAGACAATGGGGGTTCAAAGAATTAGACTCACCAGGAGAGAATTGTTGAAGCCTACCCATCCTCTAAGATGTTTGGTAAGAAAACCCAGCCTAAAAAAACCCCAGCTTGCTAAAGCTAACCCTGAGACCTACCCCGACTACTCTATCCCATTAAAGAACCCTATTCTTAAGGGTTCCCCTGCCAATAAGTTGGTTTCCTACTCTGCTGACTCATTGGAAGAAAAATTTGAGAACCCTAATGCTAGCAGAACTTCTATGCCCTCCCCTCCTGCTTCTTTCAGAGTTGTTGGTACCAGACTCCCTAGTTCCCCCAACCTGAATGATGTTAACCTCATTTTAGACTTGGTTCAGCATAGTTACATTCTTGCTTCTGCTAGAAGTGGCATTAGTGATATTTTCAAGGTTTTGAAATGGGCCTATCAAGAAATTAATGATCTTAATCAAAGAAATAGGGATCTGTAAAGTAAGTTGGAGGAGCTAGATTTGAAGTTGGTTGCTCTCAGTAATAAAGAAGGAAAACAAAAAAAGAATAGTATTGGTATGGGAGAAGGTGACATTGAGGATAAGTACAAATCTCTAGAAGCTGAAATAGTCAAAATTAAAAACAACATGAAAATCGTTGTGGAAAAAAATCATAAAATGGCTAGGCACAATGCTATTATCATCAACGCTATGTCTAAAAAGTTGGAAAAAACGCAATAGGGTTCGCTGGTGGTTGATCTAGAAGAGAACAAGGAAAACGAAAATGAGGACCAAGAGATTTCGAAAAGGACTCGTGCCAACCTTAAAAGGAAAGTGCCCCGTACTACCCAGATGGTTTAGATATTAAAGAGGGGAATTCAAGATATGAATGAGCTAGAAGCTGAGACAACAAATTTATTAAAGACCCAAATTTAACTGTTGTTGGCATTTTTTTTGGTTTTTTTGGTTATGTGGCCCTTGCTAGCCTTTTTGGTGGCTGTAGCCTTTTCTTGTTGTTTTTTTTACAGCCTTTCTACTTTTGGTATCTTTAACAATTTTATCTTTAGTCTATAAACATTGTGGTTTTGGGTCCTTGTAAAACCTGTTGTTTCCTCTTTAAAACAAAATGATATAAAATTCATAATTGAAATTCACACATTAGTTCACATGCCAAATCTCACTTTCATTTTCCTTTAAATTCAAATCACAAGCTCAAGATGGTCTTTTTAAATATAAGTTTCCACATAATTTCATTTCACAAATGCATCTTTTCAATTATCGAATCATTTGAGTTAGCTTAATATAATTCCTATATGAATTTTGAAATGCACACATCATGCCATTTTTTGGTATGTGCACCTAGAGATTCCATCTGGCTTTCCATTCGATCTAGCTAAACAATCCTACTTCAACCATGTTCTCGTCCTTCCACCTATCACCCTACAAATACACACACTTGAACTTTCAAAATTCATTAGTAACATTCAATTCTTGATAATATATAGGATAATTTTAAAATATCATATATTTAACATTAGTCAACTTCTTTCAATCTATTTCAAAATTTCAAAATTTCCATTTAACATATTGAATTTCTTCAATATTTCAATTTACCATATCAGAATTAATATGCAATAAAATTGGGTTATGAAATTATATGGAAACCTACCATAGCGTAGCTTTCTAGCCTATATATCTATCTGTGTTATAAGAGAACTAGTATAACACAACTTTCTAGCCTTTGTGGTTTATGGGATCTATTATATATCCTATTCATGGTCACCCATCATAACAGAACTTGCTAGCCTATGATTCATGGGAGAGTTTTTAATGTGCATGACCCCTAGAGATATAGTAAGCTAGTGCCAAAGTCATGTACCCTTATTTGTTTATAGTGAATATTTTTATAATTCCTATATGTTTTTTGTGCATTTCATGGATGATCCTTGGTATTGAGACAACCTTACATACTAAGGTCTCCTTACCTTACTGAAATGATTATTTAGTTTTATACATTGTCTACTAACATTATTGTTATGTACTCTATTCTTCATGTTTTCCCCACGTTTATCTCATGTATGTATCATGGTTCCCTCGTGTATTCAATATGTTTTCTTCATATATTGCACATGTTTTATTCATATATTCAACATATTTACTTTTTGTATTCTATGTGTTTGTTCCATGTATTCCCTATATGCTTCATATTTTCCTTGTGTATGCTTTGTGTATGATTTTATTTGTACTCCATTATTTGATCAATGCAGGTCCTATGCATGATAAAATATTTCCTTCTCTTATGTGCAATAAATATTCCTTATGTGTATGCAAAGTAATGGAAAAAGTATCCCTTTTCCTTACTTAATTTGGGAATAATTATGCCTTAATTTAGTGTTGTAATGTGTTTTATGTACCTTCATTTTTATTTTAGGATAATTTTAATAAAATGGACTTAATGGTACCTTATTTAGGGTGTTGTAAAGTGTATATTTACACTTTCACACTAATCCAGGGCTTTATTAATTAATTGAGGTTAATTTGAGCTTAACATGCCCCTTAAATTCAAATCCAAGCCTAATTTATTACACTTTCTAAGGGATAAAGCCCAATACTCTTAAATAATATTACACCACATTTATTTTTGCAATGAATGTGTCCTAGGATAGTGACCTATGACACATTTTCCACCTAGTGAATGGGTCCTCACTAGGTCTTAGGACCCCCTTTTGACATGACATTTCACTTCCCCAAAAATGTATCCTAGTCATGTATGCTAGGACCCATTCGCCCTATAGCAAATGGGTCGTCCTTAACTTAGGAAACCCCCTTGAGATATGATTTTTGTGGTATTTTAACAATTTCAAATTCTAGATCTAATGTTAGCTTGTGTCATTTGAATTTCAGTATTTAATCTTAGGTTAAGTATACGTATAAGGCTATTTCACATAGTTTCATCTAAATATTCTCATTCAAGCGTCCTAATATTTCACAAGAGAATTATAGAGCATTCAGGAGCATTCAAGAAGGCATTCAAGGGTAGATTATTAGAGTTTATTGTAGCAATCAAAGATCCATTTCATCATGTCAAAGGCATAGCGCACCATGCATGTTATTGAGCTAATATGTTGATGTAGCATTGAAGATGCAATTCAAACATATTCAAGGTGTTTTTTCATATCAAATTTAATGATCAAGATCAACATACGTTGAGGCCACCTCATACAAGATAGTTGATTTGTACTCCAAGGTTCAATTGAGGATTGTTCGGGTGTAGTATTACATTGTTCATTCATCTTTCCTTTTATGTATTATTTCAATTCAAGGTTTAATTACCAAAATGGGGTTTGACCAAGGTAAACCCCTATTCCCTAAAAATTAACACTTTTTCTCCTCTTTGATGTGTGATTATAGGTTTCAGATTGAAGATCAAGTGGAAAGCCAAAAAAATTGTCAAAGTTACAAAGTTGAAAAAGTTATCTTTCTTGCAAGATCATGAAAATTAAGCTACATAATTTATTTCTGACTTTCAAGAGATGAACACCTAGGTTCAAGGAGTGCAAACATTGAAGAATAGAACCATAAAGTCAATTTTCCATAACCCTAGTAGGGACCCATTCTCCACTGGGCGAATGAGTCCTCAGTGAGGCCCAAAAAAGAATGTACATATCATTTTAGCATCTTAAAACCTACCTTTTTACTATTATATTAGTTAGGTTTTCTTTCTGATGTTCTTCTATGCATAATTGAATGAAATAAATAGTGGAAAAGTGTGGTTCATCATCATGTTGATTTATTTTGATTGGACTCCTTTTTCCATCATTTCATGTTGATCTAAAAAAGATATAGGTCATCAAATATTCAACACCTCTTAGAAATATCATCAAATTTCTTAGTATTTAGGGGTTAGCTATTTTTTCTTGAAGGCTTGTGATTATATTTTACATTTTCCATCACATATGACTCAAACACTTAGAGGGTGATCCAAAGAAAAAATTCATTAAAACAAAGACACAATATAAGTAGTTCACACAATTAGAAAAATTATTTGTTTGACATTAATATTGTTTCTTTTTGCTTTGCTATAACCTTTTGGAATTGATATGAATGCCTTCAAATATATGCTTAGAGTAGTTCTCACTCAACGCTAACATCAACTTACCTATCATATTGAGACATTTTTTAGTACAATATACAAATACCTTACATATAATTAAAAAAGTATCTCATTATTTAGACCTATAAAATATATATATATATATATATATATATATATATATATATATATATATATATATATATATATATATATATATATATTCAACACAAAATAAAAATTATAGTTTACAACCAAATGAAAAAACTAGTCTAGCTTTCATTAAAATTTTGTACACAAGTTTTTAGGCAATCGGTGTTTAATGTTAAAAACAAACATTGAATTCTAACAAATCAGCATTACAACTTTTGGCAGTGACTAAACTGCCTTCCAGTACTTATTTTCATATAGAAAACCGTAACTTCGCAAATTTATGTAATTTATTCACGTGCATATTTGGCTTCCTTGTTACATAGGCACTCGGAAAATCCTTTATTTAAATAGACTCACTTATAAGTTTCCTTGCTAAAAACTACACAATGTGCAACATGACTGCATGTTTAGAACCGCGACACGGCACGAATGCACAACTCTTTATATACCCGCGAATCGTTCGAGAACCGTAGCTTTTGCTTTATCTGCTTTCTTACTCATAACTTCACGCATGAAATGTGAGTATACGAAAGGCTTGTAACGCCTGGGATTGTTGTCGTCCACAAGCTCCTCAGGCGCCGAGATTTCGGCTTCCAAAGGAAAAGCGGTGAAGAAAGCAATTGACATACGGTCTCTACAACTTTTACAAACAACGCGATGCTCTGCACTGCGGTATCGGCCGTTAGTCCACGCCTGCAACCATATCCATTATTTATTGGCAAGTCGTATCAGACTGTAAGATTTAAGACATAATTATAACGGTAAGTGGAGATTAAAAACTCGTACCTTAAAGGAATCTCCCACATTGACCACAAATGAATGAGAGAGAGGTTTGACGTTGAACCATTCGCCCTCCCGAGATCGAATCTGAAGGCCTCCCACACCATCTTGGTAAAGAATTGTGAGGCACCCCGTATCTGTATGCGACAGAAGCGCCTCCTCCCCGATGGACATGTTTTCCAATGAATAACCATTTATACGCAATACTCTTGTGCATTTTTCGAAGTGATGGCGGGAAAAGACCTGGGCATCCAATCCCAGGCTTACAAGAATTAATTTTATGATTTTTTGTGCAAGATCTGAGACACACGAAGCGTACGTTGCCATCGTTTCGCTGCCAAAGGATAATGCAAGAATTCAAATAATTAGACAGAGCCGAATCAACTAGCTTTTGATGAAGGAAAATGAAAGATAAATAACATACCAAAAATTTGGGCTATTTTCAGGGCATATCTTTGCACACATTTGCTCAAATGAACCTGGACTGGTCGAGTCTCGAATGTTAAAGGACTGATAGTTTCGATTTCGGTAGTAAGTATCGAATGGCTTACCAGTGGAGGCTCTGTCTTTGACCTCCATAGGCATGGATAATAAATTTCGGCTAACATTCTCAGCCATTTCCACAAGATCTACCGGAATTCCATGGTTGACAAGTTGGAAAAATCCCCATTCTTTGCAGGCCTCTCTGAGTTTGGCGAGCTCCGGATTATATCGAAGGTTGCCCAGGTCTTGAGCATCGAAGTCCGTTGGAAATTTTGAAATGTCCACAATAGGGAGTTCAACTTCAGATAAAGTGGCTTCAAGAGGTAAAGGCATTATGTATGTTGCTGCTATAACACAGGAGAAGAGTGTGATATGTTTTATCACTTCGTATTCGAGTTCCTTCCTTTAAATAACTTTCTCCAGAGGTGAGCTTTTTTGGCCTGGCTTCGACATTTCATCGAAAATAATGTCGAACTCTAAAATTGGAATCATTCGGTCAGCTAAAGAAACAAATTTGAGATAGAGTGGACGGTTATATCTAAAAACAATTGTCCTACAACCACAAATATAGACAGAAGCCGCATTAAACATTGTAAGTAGTGTTCATAAGAGTCAAACACATCATTGGTATTGGGAACGGCGTCACCAGTTTTCTTGGTATTTTCATTTGGCGCGATTTGTGCGATGGAATTCAAGAAGTAATGATGTACTGGATGGGTCGGGAGTGTAGGCTTATGCTACCGGATCTAATTTCCATGCCTTCTCGATTGTGCTTGTATTTGGTCCATTGTTGATAATATATCTCAGAAATTTGATTTAATAAGTTTGATTTATTTTAATCTTTTTTATCATTATTTTATATTTGCCTCTAATCTCTATGGTAATTGTGTGATTCATATATGATCTTGCACTTGATAAACTTTAATGTTACAATAATGGAGAACCAAGAATTTGATCTATATTTTTTAATTTTTATTTTAAGGGGTAAATGTTTTTGACTTGGAGCTATGAACTCGTGAGGTCCAAAATGGGGGACCTCATCCCCAATATAACCACTCAACAATACCACCCCAGTGGGGTTTGAACCTTGGTGGCAAGAATAACAACACCACCTTTAAACCATCACACTATGTCAATGTCGATAGAGTTGACCTATGATTTTATCAAGCCCTAGATTGATCACTTAATGGTGATATTAAGTGCCTAGGGTTGAATTGTGTAACATGCCTTTGAAATTGAATACAAAATTGTGTTCTTTTGGTGTGTGTTTGTGTCTCTATTTAGTGGTTATGGGAAAATATCACAATTGTGATGGATTTCCTTATTTTTTATGGTAGAGTTAAAATGCTCTATGATCTTAGGGCCATTAATCAATTTATATCAAAGGGTCCATGCATCATGTTGATGTTCTTAGTCTAAAAATTAAACTCTATTGTACCATTGGCTAGATAGTATCCATGTCAATGATGGGACCCTTGTCTTGATCTACTTGGCAAATTTTTAATCACCTATGGGCCATTGATCTTAACAATGATATGGTAGTGTAAGTGTGGAAAATGTAAACTAAATACAATTAAATACGCCTCTTAATGAAACATTGTATCAAGATTAACATGAATTAAACTAATTTAAAACACTGAAAAAGCCTGAAGACATCTTATTGTCTCCTATCTCCAAAGATTTATCAAATTACATAAGCTTTCATATTTGTAAGCACCGTAAATGTTTAAAATGCCTATCTAGAGAACGGAATGGATGCTAAATGCAATGATGTGATGATTGCTAATGATTTCTAAATGATACAATGCTACAGTAAACTATCTTGATGAAAACTGACAAAAGAAAGCTATAGTAAAAACTAATGATGCTGTCATAATATGTAATCTATTGATGCCATGATGATATGATGATACTAAAATGCTAATGCTAATGCTTATGATTGCTTGGTTGCTTGGTTGTATTCCTGCAGAGTAAGTTTGCATAAATTGGGATTTCTCGGATCATTTTCATGCTTCAAAAGGCTGGATATATAGATTTCTAGCAATAGTTATGCACAAGGGTAAAACAACAGAGCTTGCGATTAAATCTTAAGATTTCAATGGTATGAGATGAGAAGGTGGAGCTGATCATGGAGGATTGTTCCTCCCCATGAAAACACTAGGAAAGATGATAGGAAAGATTTGAGCCAGAAGATTGAGAGGATTGTTTGCAGGTTTGTCCCAAAGGCTTTTCTCGTGAATGCCAATTACATTAATTAGATTTGGAAAATCTAATTTTATCGGTGAGTGAATAGAGGGATTTGATTTATGCCTTTATTTAAATATTTTTGGTTTATTTAAATTAAAAAAAATAGAGATAAATAATTTAACAAAACAAACTATAGAAGTTGTTTATTAAATTAAAAATAGAAGGAATAGGATAATTAAATTAAAGATTTTAGGATATATTTATTTAATTAAGAAGAAAATATGATAAGATAATTAAATAACACATAGTATTTAATTTTAAGATAGAATTGATGGATAAAGTATAGAAGAAATAATAATGATAATAATTAAATAAAAAAAAGTATTTAATGAAGAGGGAAATAATATGATAAAATAGAAGAATTAATAGTGAACTTAATATAAATAAGTATTTCTATTTATTTACTAAGTAGATGAATTTAAAATTAATTAATCAAATAAATCATATTTAATTAATTTAGATTCTCCAGACCATTTTTAGGTGTCTACATTTTTCCCCTCTTTGAAGTGATGTGTTTACACATTGCTTCAAACAAAATTTTGTGCTACTGCTAGTATTGATGAAAAAAATTCAGAATTCCCCAGACATGATTTTCAGGTGATTGATGGATATATGCCCCCTTGGGAGATAAATTAATGATTTTTTGATTTTTTTGAATTTTTTGGAATTTTTCAAATTTTTAATGATTTTCTGATGATTTGACATAGATTTGATGAAGATTTGATGATAAAAATATTTATATCCCAATAATTGATGAAGAAAGTGGTCCTGGATGAATTTCAATTAATCTCCCCTTTTAAAAATTAAATCAATCGCATAAAAATCCCTTTTCAAATAACCTATAAAAGGTTAAAAAGGTGTTTTTCAACTTTATTTGTACATTGTGACTTTTGAAAACTTGGTGAGAGAGATTCTTGTGCCACTTGGAGCAAGATGTTGATTCCATATCACACTCATCATTTTGATCGTGTTCGATGACATCAGTGGCCGGCCGCATTTGGACCTTCGGTATGTCTATTTTTTCCTTGGTTTTCATGCAATTGCCTTGTTTTTTATGTATTTTTGAATTTTTTGAATTTGAACTCTTTTTAGCACTTTTATTTTTTGTTGTAGTGCTTTTCAATCCCATTGTAGTGCTTAGAGGTTCTATTGTAGCGCTTCTAGAATTTTAGCGCTTCAAAGGTCTATTTTAGTGCTTTCGTAGGTTAGGTTAGTGCTTTGCAAAGTTTAGGTCTTAGGATAGTCATTGTAGCCCTTCTGTAAGATAAATTAGTGCTTTCAAAACTTTAGCGCTTTGATTTGATTCTGTAACACTTTGACTCCCTATTTTAGCATGTTTTGAGTTTTAGCGCTTCTACCAAATCTGTTAGTGCTTTGATCAAATATAATGGCATTTTTGACAAAAAGGTGTTTTATCCATCTATAATAGCACTTTTATCAAATGAAATGGTGCATATCATTGTTTTAGCACTTTTAATACCTTTTTTAGCGTATTTAAATAAAACTGTTTTAATTTTCGTCAATTTGTTCATGATGTTCTTGATTTCTGATCGTATCAGCTGTTGGTTTGATATGAATGATTTGTCTAATCAAATACATGATTTTTTGACCTCATGATAGGCAAGGTTTGATGTTTGTTTTCATGATAACTATCCTCATGATAGGTGAGGAATAATTATGATTGACATACCTTATGATAAGCGAGATTGTTTTGATGCATTGATGATGACCTCATGATAGGTGAAGTTGATTTGGTTTATTGATGATTGACCTCATGATAGGTAAGGTTCAATGATGTGTGTTTATGAGATTTAATGAAAATCTCACCAAGAGTTGACTTGATTTGATATGGTATTTTTGATGTTATTTGATGATTGACATGAATTTATTAACTTTGATCTTGTTATGATAATAGGAGCGATTGGGGAACCTCCAGATTCGAGAGCGTTTCCCTTGGACATTTGATCTCATACCATGATTAGCACAGTTTGAGATAGCTATTATCACACATTGTGGATTGTCACCTCTTCTATATATGCCCTAGATTAGGATTAATTGGGGTTTGTTGATAGCGCTAGCCGAGAGGTGGCATAGCGAGCACAACACCTTTCACCTTCCTACTAGTGAGATGACAGTCACCCTAGAGGATGTCTGGTGGATTCTACAGCTTCTGATTATTGGAGATGTTGTCATATATGATTCTACAGACCAGGGTGGGACTGATGCCCTTCATAGAGTGTTTTAGGATGATCATATTGTTGGAGAGTGGATTCCATGTCATGAGATGGTTGATTCATATGTCACTTTTCCCATAGTTCTTGTTGGTTTCATCAGAGGATTACTTAGTCTTGATTGTAGGTCTAAGGGATTCTTGGTTGATTGGGGCAGAGTTTTGGAGAGTATGGTTATTCATGGCACTAGATTCGATTGGGGCATGTGTATGCTTGCCCATTTATATCAAGATTT